>SPJY01037954.1:3946425-3970990 GCA_005191435.1 Raddia distichophylla | reverse complement strand
GACGGGTGTCGCGGCGCGAGTGGTGGTCGGCGGCGGCGCGGTCGGGAACGGCGACCGGGGATGGGTCCCACGGCGACGCGTGTCGGGACGGGAGTCGCGGCGTCGCTGGCGCGGTCCCGCCGGGACGCGGTTTGCGGACCCCGCAGGGACGCGCGTCAGGCGGCGATTGGGGCGGCGCGTGTGCCGGGCGCGGACGCAGCGCGACGGCGACGACGGCTCGGGGCGACGTGGCGAGCGCGGGCTGGCTCCGGATCTCCCGCCGGCGGCGCGAACGGCGAGGATCGCCGGCGGCCGTGGGATCAGCGAACTACGGCGAGCTCTAGCGGGCGGAATACTACACCGATTGGGGCGATCCGCATATGCATTTTGTTCGTCTGGACTAGATCTATCCAATGGTACCATCTACACGACAATCTACCTACGGGAAAAGGGAATTTACCTCGAAAAACGCCTCGGGAGGGAGTGTCTTGAGCCGTAGGGTTTAGGAGTGGCGGTGGGGAGTGGACTGGTCGGCGGGGTACAGTAGGGTAGGGTTTTATAGGGTGCTGGGCGCAGGTTGGGGTCCTTTGGGCTCCTCCAAATGGGCTTAAAGTGCTTAAACCTCTCCTATGGGCCTTAATCACATGCACTAATAGCCCACTAACCCTTAACTCGAAATTAGGATGATGCTAGCTGCAAAGTATGAAGAAATATAATGAATTACCTAGGTTTTCTCTTGGAAAATATTGGGACACCTAATAATTTTATTAGGATGTCACATCTTCTCTCTCCAGGGCATCACCACACCTCACACAAAGATGGGTTTTTCCCTTGTTCAAACCCTAGGTTTTCCTTTCCTTGGATACCCTAACACATATGAGAAATCTTAAATGAAAAACTCTCAAAACTTCCCACATCCCCCATCCAAAACCCCTAGATCTAGGGCTTAACAGAGACAGACTCAAAAACTAGCCGTTGGCCCCTAGGCCGTGTGACTGCTGAATGGTCCGACCCACACCAAACGGATTATCGAACATACAGGAGTGCACCCCTACTAGTTGTTCGTGTCGAACCATACGTCGAACGGTCTACCAAACTGTCTGATGCAAACAAAGCAAGAAGGGTATAAGCTACTGGATCCAATGGTCCAACAACCACCCAAAAAAACACGCTTACGCTGAACTGTCCGACATGTGCGGGATCGTCCGGTACACCCTCACGCCGGACCATCTGCCATGTTGGACCAGCCTGCAAGGAAGCGATGAATTTATACTTTGTTTATGTTTTAGCTTCCTAAATTATGTTTATATTGTAGTATTGAAGCTCTACTTCAATTTTATCATACTTTCCATTATAGTGATTTTTTATGGGTGATTTTTTTGTAAGTCAAAAACCATGAATGAACATGAGTGAAAGTGAAAAGTGGCACCAAAATGGCAAGAGGAGAAGTGCTGTATAATTTCGAGGAAACTATATGCTTGCATTGACATTAGTAGTGTGGTATGCTTGGCAGTATCCCTCATATTTCTGCTGTTATAATATTTTTAAATACTCCTTTCACTTTCGTAAGATGTATTTTAATTTTTGAAAATTTTCGATGAATAGTTAGTCAAATTATGTGTGTTATTAGTGTATAAAAGGTTATATCAATATATTCATATGTCATATTATTTTTTTATACAATATTACTTTGTGGTAGACCTGATCACGGGAAGCGCGGCCCAGCAACATGGTCCGAACCCGGCCTGGCTCGACTAGTGCATTGGGTTGGGCCTGAGCCTCAATCCGAAGCCCGATCGTTGGACCGGGCCGGGCCCGGGCAGGATTTTTTTGCGATTTTAGCCATGGCCGGGCTGGGCCGAGCTTGGGCCCGGTTTTCAAGCCCGATGCACCGGGCCTAGCCGGGCTCAGGCCTGGTCCCACAGGACCGGGCTTTTCCAAGCTTGGCCCGAAGCCCGGCCCAGCCCGACGTTTGATCAGGTCTACTTTGTGGCAATTGATAATATATAATAGAGAAATTTAATAGTTAAAAGTATTTTGAAAGGCCTTTTCAAAATTAAAATACGCTCTGTAAAAACGGAGGGAGGGAGTTATTTGGAGCTGTAATAATTGTGGAGCCAGTGCGTAAAGATCGAGGACTATGCGTAACAGAAAGCCCAAAAAAAAGGCATGTGCAAGAGGGGACAGACACTTTGAAGTCATTAGTGGATGCAATAATCACTGGACGATTTCTCAACATCTAGTTAATGGATTCTGTAATCACCGCCTGTGTGTGAAACGAATAGAGTTTCTTAATAGCTGAGCAAAAATGATAATACCTTGCGTGCGTGGTACTTAATTCAACATCAAAATATGGTAAAAAAAACAGATAGACGTCTATCATAATCATACCCTGTATTTGCATGCAATGTCTGCAATTCCTTTTGCTGCTTGGATCTGGATGACTATTAAGGCGGCCGTGATTATGGTCAAGATCACAATGATGGTTTTCACATCAGGTAAAGCAGTAGAGTATTGTCAATTGTGCATGAAGAGGACATGACTTGAGCTGCAGATACAAAACATGGGGAATTAAGATAAATAACCATCTGTGGCACTATGTAGAGGACAAGTTGTCTTGCCCACTAACTAAGGCAGGCTTTTTATGAACAATGTGGCACCTGCACATTCCTACATAGAAAAAATGATAATACGTATGAAGCACGATTGTAGGTCATAAATGATTGACAAATTACATGTTCTAATTCTGCATAAAATCAGCATGAGTACGTAGGACAGAAAATTCTTCTTCCCCTACCTGAAATATATCAAATTTAATATTATTAGGACATAATAGTGGGCATAATTGATGTCAATAATTTGGAAGTGCTAAAATCAAGTTGTGGACAGATGAGGTCATGAACGATATTTAGTTTCTCTCCAGGTGTAAATGAATGACCTTTTTAGTACTCCATATCTACTTGCACAATTTGATTTGTACTATACATATGAAATTTGTACTGCTAATGTAAAAGGATGTCTACAAATTCTGAACTCTAATTAAAGCCAAGCACATAAGACTTCTTTTCAAAAAACAGAAAAACTTGGCATGGATCACTAGTATCAGAAGAAGAAAGAGAAGGAATACCTTTGCAAAGGATGATCACTAGTTGCCAAACATATATATACATGGATCATGTGAACCACCGGAATACGAGGAAGTGGACACGTTTATGTATGCGTGTTTGCATAAAACCATTCGGGCACACACATGGAAATAGCAACCATGATCACATGGAACAGGCTTACATACTAGAAGCAACAAAATGGTATGACCCTCTTTATTCCATGGCCAGAAAGACGCAACAAAAATCAACAGAGCTGAGCTAGGAAACGCCCTACTTCTGCAGGTGCTCCAAAACAAACCGTTTTTTCCAACCTAACTCCACTAAGTGATACGCCTTTTTTCTTGTAAAAAAAAACACACAGAAAAGCACACAAAAAAACAACTTGTAAGAAGCTTTTTTGGCTGGTATAAAACTAGAGCAAACTCTACCAAGCTGGAGAAGTCTCAAATCTCAAGCTTAGCTCTCCTCACTTGCCTTTGGCCTTACCTTTCCTTCACTTACTAGCCTTTGCATTGCAGCTCTCTAGACTCTCCCACACCTGCCTTCAATTCTCCAGTGTGCAGAGCATTGTAGGAAGCCATGAGGTGTTCTCTGCTGCTGCTGTTTATGTGCTGCACTCTCTTGGCATGCTCTGCCCCACGGTGTGCAGGGGCAAAGGCCAGGCACTTCAAATGGGAGGTAAGCAGCATGTTCTGGTCGCCGGACTGCGAGGAGAAGGTCGTCATCGGGATCAACGGCCAGTTCCCCGGCCCGACGATACGCGCCAAGGCCGGCGACACCATCGTCGTCCAGCTCAAGAACGGGCTGCACACCGAGGGGGTGGTCATCCATTGGCATGGCATCAGACAGGTAACCATAAGAACCCCACGCACGTAGTGCCCTGCAACTGCAAGTGCGTTTCTTTCTCTTCGTTGATATGTTCAGAGCGAGCTAGGTGATGTGTACGTGCTCTTTTAGCTGATTTTGCTAACAAACATTTCGACGCCGGCATGCGTGGATCATATGGTAGATTGGGACGCCATGGGCGGATGGCACCGCGGCGATCTCTCAATGCGCCATCAACCCTGAAGAAACCTTCACTTACCGGTTCGTCGTCGACAAGGTATTATCACTGATCAGTGGATCATCTTTCCTAAGTAACACTTCTATTGTTCATGCACATAAACTAGATTAAATCAGAAGTTGCAGCATTTGTGAGAAGTCTTGCAACTAAATATTTCAGTGTGACTTTTTTGAGTGAACAATAGTTCATGGCTCATGGCTCATGGCTGCAGCCAGGAACATACTTCTACCATGGGCACTATGGGATGCAGAGAGCTGCAGGGCTGTATGGGTCTCTGATTGTGGATGTGGCAGATGGGGAGGAGGAGCCTTTCAAGTATGATGGGGAACTGAACCTTCTATTGAGCGATTGGTACCATGAGAGCATCTACACCCAGATGGTTAGCCTGTCCTCCAAGCCTTTCAGATGGATTGGGGAACCTCAGGTATTTGAGAGCATTATCTCAGATGAGCGGCATTACTGCTGTTCTTTCTATATTATTTCAGTAATGCACAGCTTTTTACCGCAGACAAATGGTTTATGATTGCTTAAAAAGGGATTATTAGACCGTTCAAGAAACAAAGTTTCAAGTAGTCAAGACAAATGGCATTTCGCTGCCAGTCTTATTTCAAGTGATCTTTGAAAGAACAATGCTTTCATACTCTTCTGAATATTCAACTATAATGATCCTAAAAACAGTTGAAGTCATTAAACATTTAAACAACTAAAGTCATCTCTTTGGTTACTTAAAACTGATGCAACTTCCTTATTTTCCGAACTAGAAATGCATTCCATCCATAAGATATTTTTCTTATTTGATACTACATTATAAGTACGATGGCATTAGTAAACTCAACTATTGGAATGACACAGTGTAGAGAAAACATTACTGGTAGGGCATACATATATGTAGAACACTAGTAGGCATGACTCGGATTCATTTGTTCTTTGTCCTCAAAAGGCGAGTTATTGTTGATCGAATCATAGTCTATGACAAATGGTAGGCTTGCTGGACCAGTTACTAAAGCTATGCAAAATTGGCCACAAAGGTCTCAGCTGAGCTGACAGTGATAAACTGATAATGCACACAGTCAGCTTTCCCAACAACACCAAAAAGCTTAAAATGCATCCAAGGCCCACTAATCTGACCAGAAAGGCAAGAAATGGAACCCAAGCCCCATCAGGCCTCATAGAAAGAAGCACTCCCACATGGAAAAGCACATCAGGTACATGACACTTTGGACACAATGCCAGTAGTATATGTACAAACATTGTCAGAGAAGATCATGTTCCATCACAGTAATATACACAGGCATGCATAGCTGCGTACATACACAAGTCAGAACACAATTTTCTGAAGAAAAGGTTTGGTGTCACTCTGTCATGGAGGAAAAAAAGGGCACCTTGCCTGTCACTAGGCCACATGATTTTGACAGGGGACATATGCAACCATGCTTCACAAAAAGCATACATGCAAGGACCCTTTCTTCCTTGATCTTGGAAACATATATGTCTGGGAAGATGCATGATGCTGCAGAGCAGAGAGGTGGTACTATTATTGTGTGGGCGAGCTCTGGCCATTGGTTGGCAGGGGAGCAGCGGAAAGGTCAGTCAGCATGAGTGCATCACATTGCCAAATCTTTTGGCCCCTTGTGTGCACACGTCTTGCAATGTGATGCTATTGCATGTCTTTGAAACTTGGGGATTCCTGTCCTGGAACGATGATAATTCACTTGCATTCACACCCTGCATTGTGCAGACAATGAGAAGCAGTTAGATTGCAGGCTGTTGGCATTTGTGGTGCATATGTTCACATGGTCTGAGTTAGCATGTCAACTTGTAAGTGCTCAATAGGTGATCTCTTGATTTAACACTAAAGACTAGCACAAGATAAATTGATTGAAAGGTTCAGTAATAGGCAAGGGCACGGTGTTCAATTCTGAACTTTACCATCACATCGGTAATTTAAATTCTGAATTTTTTCGGTACACACAAGTGAATACGAACTGTTCATTTCTCTCAATATAACGCACACATTAATCTTGATTTTTGTGTACTATCGTGGCACTATTTAAACTACAATGTTAATGGACAATTATATCATCGCTCTAGTATGTTTGCCGTGTACTGTACGAGAGCTCTTTAAATTACACAAGGTTTTGTTAGATGTTGCTGCTTTCTTGCAACCTTTCATGTATCAGAAACCGTCTGTGGTTTGACCACGATGAGCATTTCGACCTGTTAACTTTGTTGCCGAGTCGGCTGACGAGACGAGCTGTGCGTGTGCTGCAGTCGCTGCTCATCAACGGGAGGGGCCAGTTCAACTGCTCGCTTGCGGCGGCGCATACGCCGGGCGTTAAGCAGTGCGCCGCCGGCGGCAACCGGCAATGCGCCCCGGTCGTCCTCCCCGTCCAGCCGAACAAGACCTACAGGCTGCGGGTCGCCAGCACCACCTCGCTGTCGTCTCTCAACCTCGCCGTCGGGGTAAATGAAATCCCTCAGAACACAATGATATGATGCCGTGTGCAATGCACAGGAGGATCCAGCTCTGAATTCTTGCAATGTTGTTTAGATTCAGCTCTGAATTCTTGCGATGCTGTTTAGATTCAGCTCTGAATTCTTTTTTTTTTGGTAAAGTTTTCTTTTTTGAGTAAATGATTCTGCTCTGAATTCTTGCAACGTCGTTTGATGGGTTTGCGTTTGGCAGAATCACAAGCTCTGAATTCTTGCAACGTCGTTTGATGGGTTTGCGTTTGGCAGAATCACAAGCTGACGGTGGTGGAGGCCGACGGCAACTACGTGGCGCCATTCGCCGTCGACGACATCGACATCTACTCCGGCGACAGCTACTCCGTGCTCCTGAGGACGGACCAGGACCCGTCGTCCAACTACTGGGTCGCCGTCGGCGTGCGCGGCCGGCTTCCCAAGACCGCGCCAGCGCTGGCCGTGCTCAACTACCGGCCGAACCGCGCCCCCTCGCCGCCGGCCGCTGCGCCGCCGGCCACGCCGGCGTGGGACGACTACGCGCACAGCAAGGCCTTCACGTACCGGATCCGTGCCCGCGCCGGCACGCCGACGCCGCCGGCGAGGCCGGACCGCCGCATCGAGCTGCTCAACACGCAGAACCGGATGGACGGGCACGTCAAGTGGGCCATCAACAACGTGTCCATGGTGCTCCCGGCGGCGCCGTACCTGGGCAGCCTCAAGCTCGGGCTCAAGCCGTCGCTGGCGGCGCCGCCGCCGCCCGACAGGTTCGCCGGCGGCTACGACGTGACCCGGCCTCCGGCGAACCCGAACACGACGGCGGGGGGGAACGTGTACTTCCTCCGGGGCAACGCGACGGTGGACGTGGTGCTGCAGAACGCGAACGCGCTGGCGCGCAACGTGAGCGAGACGCACCCGTGGCACCTCCACGGCCACGACTTCTGGGTGCTCGGCTACGGCGAGGGGGCGTTCCGCGGCGGCGCGGCCGACGCGGGGAGGCTCAACGTCGTCGACCCGCCGCTGCGGAACACGGCGGTGGTGTTCCCGTACGGGTGGACGGCGCTCCGGTTCGTGGCCGACAACCCGGGCGTGTGGGCCTTCCACTGCCACATCGAGCCCCACCTCCACATGGGCATGGGCGTCGTCTTCGCCGAGGCCGTCGACCTCGTCGGCGACGTGCCCAAGGAGGCCGTCTCCTGCGGCGCCACCGCCACCGCCCTCATCCCCGGCGACCACGTCTGATCTAGTAATTATTACCCCTAGCTAGTAGCTAGGGCTTCGTTGCTGTGACTGTGAGGGAGTGAGTGTGAGTTTGTTGTCTGTGATCGATCGATTTGTCGGAGTCGTGTGAATCGGAGTGCGGAAGCAGAATCGCCAGCTGCTGCAGAAAACTCCAAGCATAAATCGGGGGAGCCGAGAGCGCGATCACAATACGCAAAACGTGCGCGTCGTCGCGGCGCGAGCGCGAACCGGCCGAGCTGATCGATGATAGCGAACGCGCGAGGTCGTCCTCCGCTGTTACGCGCGCGTTGGTACGTGAGCCTGCCGTTCCGATCGGCTCTGGACCGTCCATTGCCCGACCTCGTCTAGAGATTTCGTTTTGCACGTGGTGCTCTCCGTGAAATTTTGTTTGTAGGCTAGCTTAAGCGCACAATCCACCTCACGCATGCAACGTTATTTCATTTTCCTATTCGTTTCTCCCCGCGTGTGGCATACCGGCATCGATATAGGCCTATATTCTTTTTAAGGGCCATACTCATATGACATGACTAATGAGATGTGACTTAGATCGTTCTAATGTTATAGAAATAAAATAAAAAGATGGAAATGTAGATGGATAGTGATTTAATACTGCTAGATCGATATAATGTAAGCCTGAGTTGATGGAGCCTTTAATTAACCAAATATAATACTACCTTCGATCACAAAAAGAAGTCGCCGTTGACTTTTGGACACGCCTTTGACCATTCGTCTTATTCAAAAATGTAGTTCAAATCTGTAAAAATATAAGTCATACTTAAAATACATTTAATAATAAACTAAATCATAACAAAATAAATGATATTTATATAACTTTTTTGAATAAGACGAATGGTCAAAGACGTGTCCAAAAGTCAACGGCGACTTTTTTTTGTGACCGGAGGAAGTATAGTACATGGCTCGAGTTAGATGCACCGTGAAATACGTTTTAAATTACGCTTTCTAAATGAGGAGTGAAAGTGATGAGTGCGTGACTAGAGTTCCCCCTAGTTTCCATCACCACCACCACCACCTAGGATGTCCTCGTCCTCACCGATCGAGCCGTCGGTCACCCTTATCCTCACTCGCCCCTATCTTTGTCGCTCTTGTCACCCAGGCCAACCTTTCCCTCGCAGCTCTTGTCGCCAGTTGTCCTCGCCCTCATCCGCACTTGCCATCGCTGTCACTCATGCCGCCAACATTGTTGTCACGAGGTACATTTCATCTTCCATTGATAGCTAGGGTGAAGGAGGCCAAGTCGCTCCTCCTCTCATCCCCGATGCAAAGGAGGCAAGCTACAACATGTGCTTAGGATTGGTCAGCATGCTTCCCTCTAGCACCGTCATCAGTTTCAATCTCCGGTGGCCGCAAGTTCTCACATGACCTCGACTCTCGTGTTCTTCCCCAATGGTCCTATGGATGGATTAGCCAGCCCAGCCCTTTTGCCATCATGGTTGTCATCAGTAATCGAGTCGTGGCGCTCCCCTTGCTGCAAGGCTACTCCCTTGGTTTGTGTGCTACTTGCTGCCATCACCGCTCCTGCTGTGAAATTCTCCTGTGTCCTTTCCTTTGCTAAGTGAGTGAGAGAGAGAGTATCAATGGTCGAAAGTCGACCACCTTAGCTACTACTCTTTCCCGTATTTCCACTACCCACTTCACAATAACATCGGCGTGATGTAACCAGTTCCTACCCTTTTGAGTGTATTCAAGTGAGATCGTTGACTATGGGCAGTGACGAGGGTGAGGTCAAGGTTTGTCATAGACTACGTCGGAGTGCTCTTATTGGCTCTTCCTGACAACCATTGCAAGCACTCAAGGCAACTTCTAAGGCTTCACAACCTCATTCTAGTTTGTTCCACAAATGCTTCAGGTAGATAATTAGGTGGAAAAATGCCAGAGTCCACTTTAGATATGCATACCACTATATACCAGCCTGAAACGATCTTTTCTATCGGTTTTTGGAATCAGTAGTGTCAACCAGGAGTGATGCCCTTAGGTATCACTACCGATTTTGGAACTGTCAACTGAGAGTGATGTCCTTGGGTATCATTGTCGGTGGTGGTATACTATCACTAACATTTGGTGACTACGCATGATCAGATCACTACCAATTCATGGTCCCAACCGGTAGTGAAGGCCTATCTAGCTTTTGTAGCCGTTGAACCGATAGTGATGCAACTATCACCATGAGTTTGCATCGGACTAGTAGCTAGTGATGGGTCTAGTAGTAAAGCCTAGTTCTCCGGTATTGTGTCCTCGTGTAACACAGCCTTGGGGCAGCCTAATTTTTTTGATAAAGGAAGTTTTAATAGAACTCAAGTCAAATACATTGAGTTGATACAACAACTTGAGATCTCTTCTGACCTCTGCATAATAAAATGCACACAGCCAAAGGAAACACAAAAGACAAGCACACTAATGACTATCAATCCGAAGACTAGACCGCCACTCATTTGGAGCGAATGGGGCAGCCTAATTAATTTAGTCTTTTTATATTTTTTAAAAATAAGTCAATTTTTCCAACTAAAACTAAATAACGAACCAAACATGGACTAGGAACACCGAGATGGACACGTTGGCTGCTCGACCGTGCAGATGCGTATGCATACATATGCACATGGCTGCACGGGAGCGGCTATAATTATGTACATAATAGACTACGTCGGAGTGCTCTTATTGGCTCTTCCTGACAACCATTGCAAGCACTCAAGGCAACCTCTAAGGCTCCACAAATGTTTCAGGTCCCTCTCGTTAGATAATTAGGTGGAGAAATGCCAGAGTCCACTTTAGATATGCATATCACTACCAGCCTGAAACGATCTTTTCTATCAGTTTTTGGAATCGGTAGTGTCAACCAGGAGTGATGCCCTTGGGTATCACTACCGATTTTGGAACTGTCAACTGAGAGTGATGTCCTCGGGTATCATTATCGGTGGTGGTATACTATCACTAACGGTTGGTGACTACGCATGATCATAGATTTTGAGAGAGATCACTATCAATTTGTGGTCCCAACCGGTAGGGAAGGCCTACTCTAGCTTTTGTAGCCGTTGAACCGATAGTGATGCAACCATCACCATGAGTTTGCATCGGACTAGTAGTGATGGGTCAGTAGTAAAGCCTAGTTCTCCGGTATTGTGCCCTCGTGTAACACAGCCTTGGGGCAGCCTAATTTATTTAGTCTTTTTATATTTTTTAAAGATAAGTCAGTTTTTCCAACTAAAACTAAATAACGAATGAAACATGGACTAGGAACACCGAGATGGACACGTTGGCTGCTCGACCGTGCAGATGCGTATGCATACATATGCACATGGCTGCACGGGAGCGGCTATAATTATGTACATACCTGCGGATTGCAGGGAGGGAGCTAGGGCATACTATATATGTTACTATGCAAGGTACTATTTGGTATCCAATTAAGTCCAGGCAATCGCATATATCGGGACACGGAGCCCATGCTTCGACACATCACACATGCAACTATGCAAGCGGCCAGCCATGTCTACAGCTAGCAACGGGGCATGTTTCACGATGAGAAGCGCTGGACGCTGGTGGAGTGATGACTGATAGTGTGCACGCACAGGGCCAGAGTTAGTTTCATGCGAACGAGCATGGCAGGGTCGACGACGCCGCTGCTTCTCGGTACTCCCTCCGTTCTTTTTGTTTTCGTCTTGTCGTTTTTCTTTTTTAGTTTTTGGCTGTGTGCATCCTAGCTATGCAGAGGCCGGTTGTGGTCTTGGATTAATTGTATCTCCTTGATGTAATTGTCTAAGATCAGTAAAGCATCCTTTATCCAAAAAAAAAATGTCTACAGCTAGCAACGGGGCATGTTTAACGATGAGAAGCGCTGGACGCTGTAGGAGTGATGACTGATGGTGTGCACGCACAGGACAAGAGTTTCATGCGAACACGCATGGCAGGGTCGACGATCGACGCCGCTGCTTCTCAGTACTTGTCTTGCATGACGCTGCTGCTTAATTATCACTTGTCATCTCTCTCTCTCTAGTTTTGCCGCAGCAAACAGCTCAACGAGTTCCATGGTAGTATTTGTAACCGAGAGGTAAAGTATGCTTACAAGAGATTACACGTGAATCTTTATCATCTAAAACAAGTCAAACAGATTACATAAACAAATTGACGAGACTACATCATATCACACGCGTATCAGATATGATATGGACTTGGGCGACAATAGTTAATACAGCGCTGATATGGCGACTAGGAAGCTTCTGTTGAAAAAAATTCAGCGCTTTCAAATTTATTTTTTCATTAGCCAAATTGTTTCAAGGTCTATACAGATTGTTTCCAATAGGCTAAACTAGTTATTTCAACATGCTAGACATATCATTCCAGTAGGCTAAACTAATTGTTCCAACGGGCCAAAAATATTGTTTCAATAGGCTAAACCAATTGTTTCAATAGACTAGATAGATTGTTCCAACAGGCTAAACTAATTGTTTCAACATGCCAAACATATTGTTCCAATAGGCTGTACAAATTATTTCATCAGGCTGGACAAATTGTTTCAATAGGCTAAACTAGTTGTTTCAACATGCTATATATATTGTTCCAATAGGCTAAACCAATTGTTTTATCATGCTATATATATTATTCCAATAGGCTAAACCAACTATTTCACTTGGTTAGATGTCCACTAGGCAAAATTAATTGTTTCAGCAAACTAGCCATATTATTTCAATGGGCTAAACTAATTGTTGCATTAGGATAACAAATTATTTCAGTAAATTTTTATATAGCAACATTGGTCTTGTTTTGTTCGTAAAAATGCGAGGAACGCACCGGTGCAAACGGTTCGTGCATTGGAGCAACCAGTCAAAATCTATGGCCGTCTAAAGAGAAAACTGAAAGGAATATTTTCGCTGACATCATTGCATGGAGAGATTCGCGAGCACGCTGCGGCGGCGGAGGCGAAAGGAGAAGTTTGTTCCGGTGGGGGCGCCGAGTTGTTTTTCAGCAGGTGGACGCGTCGTTGGTGGAGGCGAAACAATGGAGGGAGAAGTCCGCGCCAAAAGATTAATGAAAACATCATACAACATAAATATATTATAGACAGATAAATCAGATTAATCTTATGTCCCTCTAATACTTATAAACAAGAACAATTGATTAGGATGCAGAGCAATACATACCGATCTTCCTTGGAAAAACCAAGAAGAGGTGATGACGACGACAATGTTGTCGCGATGTGACAGCTAAAGTAGCTAGATGGCAGTGATGGCTTAAAGTAGACACGAAGTAGATCATGTGCAGTAGAGAGGAGAGGCAAAACCCTAGTTTTTCGATCTCTCTCTTGGACTGTGGCTGAATGGTATACAAAGGTCAATGGCTGAATGTGTCATGAAATTGTGCTACAATTGTCGCATGATTTGCATGTCCTGAACCTATTTCAAAAATTTTCGGAGAGCAAAAAAAACTACAAAAGGAAGATGCGTCTGCGCAAGCATCAATGTAGTTTTGGTGGACCATTCATACAGATGTCGTGCGCTTGTGCTGCCCTGCCCCGGCAAGACATCTGCTTGAGCATCATCATCCCTAGTCAATGCCTAAATCGATCACCAGTGTTGGTTTCCTCTACTAAGGGCCGCCTTCTCACCCCAGACCTAGCCTACTCCCTCACTGGTGAGATGAAGTTGTGTGGTGGTGGCATCCTTCGAGGAGCAGGGAGGAGGTCGTCAGAAGTGGCAGCGGGTGGTGTGGCTGTGTCTCCGTCTTACATTCCTCTCTCTAGCGCTGATAGGAGGGTTGAGAAGGTCGTGCAAGGTGGAGGTGACCACAACAAGCGATGGCGTCTTCTCTCTCTCAATGGCCTCATAATCTTCGTCGGCGTTGTAGTATTAGGAGTCGTAGTCAGGCTGCTCCTCGGCCAAAGTGTTGAAAAGGGGGAGGAAAAACAAGGGTGGGTATGAACGTACTCAACAAATCTAGGAATATGCATATGATGCTTAGTACAATGGAGGCTCGGGTATTTTTGCACAAATGCGGTTTTAAGACTTTCCTAGTTTGTGAAGTGCCAATTTTAAAAAACAAACTTTTTATCTTGGGACATCACAAAATCTTCGTCAATTGGCCTCTTTTCATGATGGCAATCTACCAATCCGGTCGTGAAACTATTGATAGGCCGAATCCAAAACAACGTACGCTCCATGGTAGGGCATCTACTCTGTGCGTGCAGTCGTTGGTAGGCTGCACCCAATCCAATGTGCAATCAATGGTAAAGTTCCTACTTGGCATCTCAAACCGGCATATAAGGTAAACATCTCCTTTGGCCCTTCATGACCGTTCTCAACTCTTTTCGCAAATCGTTTTTTTGAAACTAGGTTTTTGAAAAAGAAGAGTCTACCATATGAACACCTCCTTCGCATACCCATAACCATGAAAATGGCAATCATGGTAGTTTTAACTTTGCAAAATGGATACACTACCTTTAATAGATTTTGCGCTGAAGTGCTCCATCAGAAAGCCATTAGACCTAGAATTCTAGCGGTGACCGCTAATAATTCACCGCTAGTGTGTCTTAAGACTAACGAACTAAGCTCGTCTCATTACACAGCTCGAGATTGTACTACAAGGGCTTAATTCGTAAATTCATAAGATGAGCAATGCTTGGACTGGGAGAGGAACAATAGTTTATGGCTAGGCCTATTATTCTGAAAATCGATGCCTAACTTGCACTAACAGGTTAAAGGTTCCTTCCTAGCCAAAATGGTTTTTGGTGGTAAGAGAAAATGTCCCATCCACGAAATCATTTCCGATGTATTATTTTCACAACACACATTTGCAAACATTTTCTTTACATGAAATCATGGTAATCTCGGTAAATCATTTCGAAAGCATTTATCTACTACAAAATGACTATTATAAGCGACTTTTATTTATAATAGTTCCTATGGTTCAAATCATAGTGAACATCATTTTATTTTTTGGTAGTAACTACTAAATAGCAACTACAAAAGTACTTCATTTAAAAATCTAGCATGCACATTTTCAAATTCTAGTGAAACCTTGAAACGAGACATGGGTTCATTCAACATGCGTGGAAGGGGA
The DNA here is from genome assembly GCA_005191435.1 of Raddia distichophylla. Taxonomy (NCBI): domain Eukaryota; kingdom Viridiplantae; phylum Streptophyta; class Magnoliopsida; order Poales; family Poaceae; genus Raddia; species Raddia distichophylla. Next base: position 3,956,071 of record SPJY01037954.1, on the reverse strand, counting down.
CTTGCCTTGATCACGGATCAGGTTAGGTTCTTATGTGAGAAAATTGCACCATTAGCCCCAAACTTGTCCCGCATGTGCGCATAAATCCGTAAGTATTGAAACCGTTTATTTAGGTACCCAAACTTGCGAAACCGTTGCAATTAGGTCCGTAGACTGTTTTTTATATTGTTTTGGTGATGTGGACTGCCATGTTAGTGCCTATGTGGCATTTTTCTTTTCTTTCTTACTTTTAATATGGGACCTATTTGTCATCTCTCCCTCTCTCTCACCTCTTTGTCTCTCTGTCATCTTACTTTTAATGAAATGACAAGTAGGTCCCACATTAAAAGTAATAAAAAAAAGAAAAATGCTAAGTAGGCGTTGACATGGCAGCCCGCATCATCAAAACAGTTTAAAAAACCTCCCTATGGACCTGATTGCAACAGTTTTGCAAGTTTGGGTATCAAAATAAGCGATTTTAATACTTATGAATTTATGTACACAAGCGGGACAACTTTGAGGACTAATAGTGCAATTTTCTCTTCTTATTTTGCAGTGGCGTGGGGCGGCAACTTTCCTTGGTCACGGACAACTTTAACAGCCAAGGCAATCGAAAACCGACTAGACTTTTTACATGCGCTAGAAACAGATAAATAATTCCTTTCTTCCAACATTCGTATGTGTCAATGCTAGTTTCATTAATTCATTGTTCGTTTATATTTAATTGAGGGCAAAAATGGAACCCTTAACCGGCAGCTAGCTAGCATGGGTCACTCGATCAACAGTATACGCATATTGCAGGCTGTTGCATGACGCTGAGTGCTGACCCACACGTAGACATGTGGAGTGTCCTAGATCAATCTTTCTTGGGCTTCTGTTAGATGATCTGCGCCTCTGGGCGGCCGTGGGTGCGCGTTTTGAAATTAGTTAATCTGCTGTTTGTCGGCCCTAGGGGGAGGGTCCGCTTTCTCCCCCAATCTGTACTTTTTATGTACCTTTTTCTTTTGATCAATTCAAGGTAGCTTTCCTGCCCCTTTGCTCAAAAACCTACACGTAGACATGCTCACTCACTGGTGGTCGTTTCTGATGATCCCCCGGTCCCCCATAGACCCATACCCCTCTCCTTCCACGTGCAACGAAAATCACCAAACATTATCTTGCCTCTTCTCTATTATTAGTTGGCCCCAAGGACTAAACTATACATCAGAAACACGGACGGGAAATGGGTGGCAAAAAAAAACAAAAAAAAAAAACAAAGAAAGGATTCACACACATTTGTCATCAAGGTTCAAATCATCACTGGCCATCATCCTTGGCGCCTATAAGAGCACGGCGCCCCCCAACACTTGAGCTCCTCAGGTCGATCAGCTCCCAAGCCCAATCCCCTTGCAAGCAAGTAGCAAGTAGCAAGTAGCAACGCCTCTCCTCCAGGGCAGCCATGGCGGCCGAGCTCCAGCTCCGTGGCCCCCACGGAGCAGTGCGGCTGCTGCTGATCATCATGTGCCGCGCCTTCGTCTTGGCCGGCGCTGCTGCTCCTCCTGCTTCTTCTCCGGCGCCGGCGCCGGCGGCGAGCGGCCACGTGTGGAACGTGGAGTACATCATGTGGGCGCCGGACTGCCAGCAGCGGGAGATGATCGGGATCAACGGCCAGTTCCCCGGCCCGACGATCAGGGCCCGCGCCGGCGAGCGCATCCGCGTCGTCGTCAAGAACAGCCTGCACACCGAGGGGATCGTCATCCATTGGCACGGAATTAGGCAGGTAAATGAATGAGAAACATTACGGTACACAAAATGAATATGAACCATCCATTTCACTTGATATAACGGTTTATATTGACTTTTTTTATACTATCATATCAGTACTTATATTACTGTGCTAATATCTATAAGTATGAAAGAATCTCTAAATAAACAGTGTACATACCATTGTGTACCATAAGGGCATCCCTAATAACCTTATCTCACCCCCCCTAAAACACTATTCATGTCTTTTCATGTCACTTGATGAGACATGAATAATATTTTAAGGGTGATATAGAGGGACTGTTAGGGATGCTCTGAGAAAACTCAAATCAAAAGCTACCATAAACCCTAAACTATAACTTGCAAGAGAGCTTAAAAGATTTTTCTTCGTTCTTTAAATTTCCTTTTACTTTATAATGTGGTTTTGTTCTTTTGAGCTAAAAATAACTGAAAATTCTAATTTGAAAAAGTTATGGCTTACGAGAGAGGTCATGAAAAGTTCAAAAAAATTATTTTAGAACTCTGTTAAGAACCATATAAAACCCCACAAAAAAGATTACAAAGTGCTACATTGTTTGACTTGTATAAAAACGATAAATTTTCAACGTTACCTTTTAATTTTAATTTAAGCTAAAAAGATATATACAAAACATGTGTTTCTCCTATAGCTCTTCTACCATAAAAGGTTAAATGAACATATTTTTGCAGGGCTTTCTGACGAGGATGAGAAACCTTAAGAAAATATTAAATTTGGTTTAAGCTTTGAGAAGAAACACTAAACTTTTTTTAAAAAAAAGAAAAAAGTGCCAAGCGTTTGAACCTATATTAAAAGGAACAAACATCTAACTATAGATTATAATCTCGCATTCACATGTTTACTTGCTGGGAAATGACATAAGAGCGAATAATTGAACCAAGAAAAAACCCTTTTAATTTTGGTGCAGTTTGGGACGCCATGGGCGGACGGAACCGCGGCCATATCCCAGTGCCCCATCAACCCGGGGGAGGAGTTCACCTACGAGTTCTTGGCTGACAAGGTAACTAGCTAAAGCTAATCGATCAATCAGATCAGATGAACTCATGCATTCAGAAGCACTGAAGCAGCAGGGTCATATGATGCATGCGTCGCCGTTAACTTGCTTGCAGCCGGGGACGTTCTTCTACCATGGGCACTTCGGGATGCAGCGGGCGGCGGGGCTCTACGGGTTGCTCGTCGTGGACGCCACCGACGAGTACAGGGACCCCTTCGCCTACGATGGCGAGCTCACCATGCTGCTCAGCGACTGGTACCATGCCAGCGTCTACGCGCAGACCGCCGGGCTCGAGCGCAAGGACAAGCACTTCCAGTGGGTCGGCGAGCCTCAGGTGCTACTGATTACTGAACTCTCGCTGCTCTTCGTCGTCGTCTTGAAAATCGACAAGGGTTTTCATCGAAGAGGATTTCATCCTCATATGTCACTCTTAAAGACTAGTGATTCAAAACTTACCACTGATCACCTATCCCTCGACAAATCCTGAATCATTCCTTTCTTGATTAAACATGTGTTGGGATGGATCATGGATGGATGATGGATGTGGGCGCAGACGATTCTGATCAACGGGATAGGGCAGTTCGAGTGCATGCTAGGGCTCCCCACCCCGTTCGAGAAGGCGATATACCGCCCGGCCAAGACCTGCCCGAGGGGCCAGGAGCGGTTCCTGTGCCGGGACGACGACGACAAGTGCCGGCTGAGGAGCGAGTGCGGGCCCTACTGTAATGGGAGCCAGTGTGCCCCCGTCATCTTCGATGTCCAGCCAGGGAAGACCTACAGGCTCAAGATCGCCAGCACCACCTCCCTCTCTGCCCTCAACGTGCAGGTCCAAGGGGTAAGAATATGTGCTCACTACTGCTTTCGGTCATAAAAACAAGTCGCCGTTAACTTTTGGACACGTATTTAACCATTCGTCTTATCCAAAAAAAACTATGTAAGTTATCATTTATCTCGTTGTTATTTGTTTTATCCTTAAAGATAATTAAGCATGATTTATATTTATATATACATGTTTGTACTAAATTTTTAAATAAAACAAATGATCAAAGATGTGTTTAAAAGTCAACGGCGACTTGTTCATTATGAATTTGGCACAAATAATCATTATGAATTTTGCACAAATAAGTGCTCACTACTGCTTCCGGTCATAAAAACAAGTCGCCGTTAACTTTTGGATACGTATTTGACCATTTGTCTTATTCAAAAAACTATGTAAGTTATCATTTATCTTGTTGTTATTTGTTTTATCCTTAAAGATAATTTAAGCATGATTTATATTTATACATGTTTGCACTAAAGTTTTGAATAAAACGAATGGTCAAAGATGTGTTTAAAAGTCAACGGCAACTTGTTTTTGCAGCACTCACCGTGAATTCATAAGTGTAGCGCCCTGACTAGCGTCTCCACCGTGCGCACCGAGTGTAAAACAAGGGTCTAATTTTGCAGCACAAGATGCTAGTGGTGGAGGCGGACGGGAACCACGTGGAGCCGTTCGAGGTGGACGACATCGACCTCTACTCCGGCGACAGCTACTCCGTCCTCCTCAGGGCCGACCAGCGGCCGGCGTCCTACTGGATCTCCGTCGGCGTGAGAGGGCGGCGCCCCAAGACGCTGCCAGCTCTCGCCGTCCTCAACTACGCCAACAGCAGGTCCAAGTGGCCGCTGTACCCTGTCGCTCCGAAGACTCCGGCGTGGGACGACGTGGAGCGCAGCAAGGGCTTCGCGCGCCGGATCAAGGCCCGGAGGGACACCAACCACCCGCCGCCGCCGGCCGCCGACCGCCGGATCGTCATGCTCAACACGCAGAACCTCGTCGACGGCCACTACAAGTGGGCGATCAACCACGCCACCCTCAGGCTCCCGGCGACGCCGTACCTCGCCGCGTACCGCTACGGCGTCGAGGCCAGCGCGTTCGACGCCTCCCAGGAGGCGCCGGAGGGCTTCGACCCGGCGTACGACGTCAGCAAGCCGCCGCCGCCGGGGACGGAGACGGCGGCGAGCGACCGGGTGTACGTGCTCCGGCACGGCAGCGTCGTCGACGTGGTGCTCCAGAACGCCAACATGCTCCGCCCCGGCGCGAGCGAGCCGCACCCGTGGCACCTCCACGGGCACGACTTCTGGGTGCTCGGCTACGGCGAGGGGCGGTTCGACGAGCGCCGGGACCTTGGGGGGCTCAACGTCGACGACCCTCCGCTGCGGAACACGGCGGTGGTGTTCCCGCACGGCTGGACGGCGCTCCGGTTCATCGCCAACAACACCGGCGCGTGGGCCTTCCACTGCCACATCGAGCCGCACCTCCACATGGGCATGGGCGTCGTCTTCATCGAAGGAGTGGACAAGATCCGTGAACTCGACGTGCCCAAGGAGGCGATGGCGTGTGGGCTCGTGTCGCGGATGGCGGCCGTGCCGCTCTCTCCGGCCGTGCCGCGGTCACCCGTGACAGCGCCGGCGCCGGTGCCTTCGCCATCACCGTGACACGGGGGATTTCATATGAGCTCATCCTCGCATGCCCGTTCCGATATAGGAGTATTGCACTAATTAAAATTGTGATGGTCGAATGCCACGCGAGATATGGTTTCACAATGTGCCAATGGAATGAGTAAATAAGGTTGATTTGGGTGATATAATTATGCCTGTGTTGAGAAAAAAAAATACTATATATGGAACCATGACCCTCAGTAGGCATGCATTCCAAAGGTACAGCAATTTCAAGAGTGTCGCCGTGTTTCAAGTTCATACACATTGAGTTTTCTTGGACCAACGATACTTGCGAGCTTATTCGCTTCTGTGAGTCCTCGTGATTATCAAATCCATACTGGGTGATCAATTGATTATCATCGAGTAAAAAAATCGATGAGTATTGTTGAGTTTCATCAAGTTCCTACCTGTATAGTATCATTGAATTTCGTCACCTCACGAGTACCAAATTCTTACCCGTTGGGTTCCATTTTTGCTTACAATGGCACTACCCTGATCAAGTACTCCTGTCGGCCAAACTGTCCTACATGTTCATGCCCTGGTTAATGAAAGACCAGATTGTTAAGAGTCAAATTACAAAATCAAATGATTTCAATAAAACCTATATACTGACCAAGTAACAGACCTAGGCTACTGCTGCTAGAGTACCAAAGCCAGGGCAGGAAGACCAGCAATCCAGCGTCAGCACCAGGAAGGCTGGGTGCCCTGCAGCAAATATGCAAAATACTGAATACAAAAGCATATCCACGATGGACCATGCTGCGTGAATAAACAATCTTCAGGATAGCATATTATTATACTATCAAGGACGAAACAAGATTGATGAAACAGGCATGGTAAATCAACATCCGGAACATTACAAGCAGCACTCAGTATCTTTTCAAGATACAAAATCCATGTTACGCTACAACAAGTATCAAGATCTTCTTTAGACATCCAGCTATTTTTACTCCTACCAGACTACATAATATTCCACCAAAACCATGGAATCCCATCTCAAAATCCTGTTTCCTTTGTATATGTCAATCCAGCAGCACCATTTATGACATTGCACAAAACCTTGACCAGGAGGTGCTCTAGATGCAGATGAGATGCTTCTCACGTTTGTTCCATCAGTCAATCTTCACAGAAGCATATATACTCCTCACGAACCAGAAGCAAGCATAGAAACCAATTGTACCAGTCAGCACAAAGAAAGCATACGAGATGATCAGCATGTAACCAAAGTACAGAATGCCTGATACAAGCTTCGTGATCTCCAGTTTATTGAAGAAGTAAAAGATAGCATAAGCAAACAGATAGAGAGCTGAAGATCCTGCGGTAAGGTACGCCCTCCACCACCAGTGGTAGTCCTCACTGCATAGCTGGAAGTAGCTGAGCACAATTGTTGTCTCAGCACAAGTTACGATGAGGATGATGAAGACTATGAAGAGGAATCCAAAGATGTAATAAAACTGGTTCAGCCATATAGATGTCAGGATGAAGAAGAGCTCAATAAAGACAGCACCAAATGGCAATATGCCACCAGCAAGTATTGAGAAACCTGGCTGCAGGTACCATGCTTGCTCAGGAATTTGCCTTGGAATCTTGTTTGTCTTCACTGGATCCTCAATGGCAGGCTGCTTGAATCCCAAAAAACTTCCAACAAAGACCAGTGGCACAGAGATGCCAAACCAGAGGAGGAATAGAGCAAACATTGTTCCGAAAGGAACTGCGCCAGATGATTTCTCACCCCAAATCAAGGCATTCAGGAAGAAAAAAACCGCAAAGATTATACCAGGAAACATGAAGGCAGTTTTGAGGGTGATCTTCTTCCACTCAGTACCTTTGAACATCTTATACAGGCGAGATGATGTATAACCCGCCAATACACCCATGAAAACCCATAAAAGGACCATAGCAGTCATGAGTCCTCCACGGTTTGCAGGGGATAAGAATCCAAGTAGGGCAAACATCATAGTTACCACAGTCATCCCAATGAACTGCACACCTGTTCCAACATAAACACAAAGGAGGCCCGAGTGGATAGGAGGCCTGAAAACATCACCATGAACTAACTTCCAGCCAGTTTCTTCCTGGGCCTCATCTTGATTGTCAAGCTGATTATAGTTAGCTATGTCCTTGTAAAGGGTTCTCATCATGATCATGGCTACCATGCCAGAAAGGAAAAGAACAATCATCAATGAATTAATTATTGAGAACCAGTGGATTCGACTATCACTAGAAAGAAGGTAGACATCCCAGCGAGATGCCCATATGATCTCACTAGCCTGTAACAGGTGAATCCAAAATTAATGAAAATTAAAAAGAACAAGAAGCCCACCAAGAGAATCATGAGAAAGGAGCTATACCTCAAAAATAACATCATATGAGAAGACAACATATGCATCAGGAGCCACCTCTTGAGGCGTGTGACCACCAGGAGTTATCTTAGTGTTAGCATTGCAAGTTTGCACTGTAGGATTCTTGTCATCCCAGGCACTATATTCATGCTTAATGCTGCATATTGACAGGCAGGAACAAGACAAGTTATCATGGGAACATGTGACTCCATATATAAAGGGGTCAACCACTTAAGCTACAATTTCTTCTAGATATTGGATATAATGCAAATATTAACAAAAACCCCTCAATTCATTTTTTATGAGGAAAGAAACAAGCTATCAGAGGTACATGTAACTCCATATAAAATATAAACTTATAAAATGTTCTAATTTCTATAAAATGTAACCATTGGTTATCCCCCCTCAATTCATTACGAAATAAGCTACAAATGATAAAGGAAATACAGGTATCAATTTGGAACAGTTGCACATTGATTCATGAAAGAAGCTATCAGTTAAATCACGAGAAGGAACTGGTACAAAATGTAAACGGACAAAACAAAACAAAAAATTGTTGAGCAGATGATACAAGAAGGTGAAAGAGCCAATGCAAGCTAGGCATGATTCGGTATCCTATACCTGCTGGGTATCACATGAAAGCCAACAATGCGAGCATCTGGAGAATTTGGGTCTTCATGGTACAGGACTTTAAAACTCAAGTGGTTGTTGATATAATACTTGTCATCCTTGAGCTGGCCATATTTGTGTTCAAATTAAGGCCCCCTGATAAATATTTATAAGTTTAAACAAGTGTCAACCAACCGGTGAGATGCTCACCTTATAGCCAACTCGGAAACCATGCTCAAAGCTTGGTGTTTGGCTTCCCTCCCGTCTCTGTCTAGGGACCACAACTGGGAGATTATCTAAAATCCTGATAGGAAAATATTGGTTAAAAAATATATTGTTAGGAATTAATGCACTATAATGTAACTGCACACACTGAACATATATAGTAGAACACAGCTAAAACAAGTATAATATAACCTGACAAATGACAAATGTAACAGCTAAAACTAGTATATATAACCTGACAAACTGTCACATTGTTCAACTGGCAATATTACATAACAATATAGTAGAAACTTCAATTTTAGAACATACAAGTTCACTCGATATTCATCATCAATCTTTTCTTTGAAATTCTTTGTAGCTTCTGGAGAAAGCTTTATTCGACAAACAAATTTGCAACTCTCGTCCCTCCTCATCTTGAACTGTATTAGTTGACACAAAAGAAATGCAGTTAAAGAACGAACCACTTTCTGGCGCCTAAAGGCAGCATAAATTGTAGTGTATGTCATACAAAACAGAAGGGTAATAATGAACCTACATTATAGACAGAATTTTCAATGCGATCACCACGAAGGACTTCCCCTAAGTTCTCAGCACTGTTCTTAATCAGCTCAGGTTGGCAGTAGTCCAGGAAATAGTAGTCATATGGAAGTTGTGTTTTTATGGATGACAGTTTGTTCACTTTCACCTGAAGTTCATCATCCTGCAAAAGTACAAAGTAAATGGCTAGTAACTAGTTAACCTTTGAAGATAGTTGAGCAAAGGGGAAATACACAAAAAAAAGATAAGAAACTATTACAACTAATACTAGAATATTAGAAGTTTTGGCTACTAAAAGTTTAATTAATCTATTAATTATACAGCACAAGCTTCTCAGAAGAAATGACCGTCATTGATGCAACATAATGAGTGGAGTCCCATAGCGCCATATTCAAGAGGAATCCAGCTCTTGTGAAGGATGAAATGAACACCCCAGATTAATCACATCCAAGACCAAAATGCATGTGTTAATGAAGCTATGCGTAAATTTATTTCTTGTTCTGCAGTCAGTAAATCAGTATGAGACCACAAGCATAAGCTATACTACAGATAGAACCTCTTCAAGTAGATCAATGAGCACATGCAGCAGCATGAACATTACGGCAATAGAATATGCATTAGACATGAGCTCAACAGAAGAGACTAACTATGCAATCTAAACCAGTGGCTCATGCAACCTGTCCGACCCCAGCCAACCCTCGC
>SPJY01037954.1:3842511-3946236 GCA_005191435.1 Raddia distichophylla | reverse complement strand
CCCCCGCCACAACCGTCCCCTCAGGTACTCACAAGTGAGCTTCTCTCTCCTCCCCCTACCTCAAACCCTCCACATCGGCCGCTGGCGCGGTCGCATCCTCTCCCCTCGGACCCCTCCGCCGCCGCCGAGCTGCCCCCCCCATCGCCGCTGTGCCGTCATCTCTCTCTCTCTCTCTCTCTCTCTCTCTCTCCCTCCCACCTCGGGTATGGGTACCCATCGGGTATCGGGTACCCGTCGGGTTTGGGTATGGGCACGGGTTCGTACCCACGAGCGTTTTCGGGTTTGGGTATGGGCGATTTTTTTGGGTTTCGGGTTTCGGGTTCGGGTAAGATAGAGGTGTACCCGGAGATACCCGCCAGATTGCCATCCCTACCGCCGCAGGCCCCCTCCCACTCCGGCGACCTCGTCGGAGGCAAGGGGGAGGGGACCCGTGCCTATCCTCCCTCCCTCCTTTCTCCTCCCCATTTCCCCCGCGAACCAAGTCAGGTCTTTCATCCTGGCGGCGGCGGCTCGCCAGCGTTGCAGAAAAAAAAAGTGTGGCCGCCGGTTTCCAATGCTGGTGGTAACAGGGGGTTCGGATTTGGAGGGGAGCAAATCTAGATCTAGATTTTTATGTGTTTTTGTTTGGGTCTTCGGCAAGTACTCGATTCTGTGGCTTCTTTTGGTACACAGCGCATGGCCTTCAGTTAACAGTGCTGCTGTTGAAGGGAGGAGCCGCTGGAGGCGTATCTTCCTTGTCGCCAGCTTCCATGGGGTCGGGGGCAGAGGATGCTGTTGTGGGGGGGTGGGGGAGAGCCACCTCTTCTGCCCTGCCACGTTCTTTGCTGCCAAATCCAGCGATGGAGATGACGAGGCTGTGTTTGAAGTGGCTGCTCTACTCTCCCTTGGGGGCAGTGTCGTTCGTTGGCCAGTCTTTAGCCAAGGTAGCGTAGCTGGTATGAAGCTACAGTGTCTTCAACCAGCTAGGTCGAGTTGGTCAGCGGGGCCTTCCAACCGGGTTGCAGGGTGTTTCGACCAGCTCACTATGTCCGACCCTTGTGGGTCAAGGCTTGAGGGGATGTTTCAATTGAATACCTTGGCCAGTATCGTCAAATCTGTTGTTGGGATGAGGTTGTCTGGGTGCTTTGGTGACCCGATGTTGTTTGTTTGTTTGGCTCTGTGGGGTTTGGCCCTTGAAAGGGTATGTTTCATATGTAATCTGGTTGTGGTGCTTGTAATGTTGAGGGTGGCTGACGATTTTGTCGACCTTTCTGCTTGGTAATGGAATCGATCATGTGTTTTCTCAAAAGAAAATGCTTAGGCACACTGAATTGCATTAAATAAGGATAGTCAAATGGAATAAAATTGTCCAGTGTATGCAGTATTGCAGTCTCCAGACAGCAACCATTTATGATGTGATAAAAAATATATATAACTCAGGATGTGTAGGACAGTTTAACACAATTTGGACACTAATCTTTCCTACCTTATCACACAACTTCGGTGCCGTTAAAATGAAAATTCTCTTCATATCTCACAAGGTTACCGACGAGTGGTCACTTTGCTATAGTTAATACCGTCAATGAAAGACAGATCTGTCCTAGCGATTTAAACAAAATAATGCTTCAGCTCAGGCCACCTTCCCCAATTTGTAAAATTTCAATGCTTAATCTTCATGAAATTAACCAACATAAGCAATAACCAGTACAGGATGATCTACCCTAAGCACCAACATGGTTAAATCATCCAAGTAAATAAAATTTTATAACACAGGAGAGCAAAATCTAGTATGAACCAAAACAGTCAGCATAATTTCCCTGCTTATGAAAATTCGAACTGAGGCCTTCCACCATAAAAACCACCCTTTCTGCTTCCCTGGGTGCCTTGGTGCAATACAGCTCATGCTTAGTGTAACAACAAGAGCTGGCAATGGGAAGGATGTGTCCAACCCCGACGGACCCTGTTTCTATGAAACTACTGGCACAAGTAATCAAACGCATGATGCTAAGCATTGCCTCCACACTGCCTCCCCCAAACTCGTATGACACACGGTAAAGCTAAGCTAAGCCTATCACATGCATTTTGCATTTTTTACACTCACAACTTCCAGAACTGCCGTATCACCGGGCCACTAAACCCCAATTTCCGCGCGCGCGCCAATTGAAACCTACAAATGCGGGAGACGCGCCCAGCAGAAGCCAGATCTGAGGCCGCGCCTCCCGGTACGGCCAAATCCGCAGGCACCGACGGCCGGAGAGGGGTTCCCTGGCGCTAGATCCGAAGTGGGGGAGGTGGGCGGGGGATGCACTGATCGATCACCTTCTGGAAGTCCCGGGGCGCGACGCCGGGGAGGTAGAAGGCGTGGGCGGGGAAGGCGACGGTAGAGGCGAGGACGACGGCGGCGAGAAGAAGGGGGAGACCGCCGCGGCAGCGCTCGCCGCCGGTGGCCGCCATGGATGGGGGCGCACTCGCGCGAGGAGAGGGGAGAGGAGCGCAGTGTGCGCGAGGAAGAGGAGAAGGTGGTGGCCCGTGGCCTGAGGTGGTGTGGGTTTTAAGAGAGGTTCACCGATCACCGGGGGGCGTGGACTGCAATAAACCAGTGAAAAATGGAAATTCGCAATTCTGATTGCTGGCATGTTCATTACGGACCGATTGATGGCGAAAATTCGCATTTCTTTTGGGAATTTGAGACAAATTTCAGGAGGGCTGGAGGTGGTTATTGTATTGTTGAAACCTATAATGGATTGTTTCGTCGAACCTATATTACAACAAACTCGGTTATAAATTTACAACAACAAAGAGCAGATCCATCTCTCAAAGTAGTGATATTAGAGATAGAGATAGCAATGATCCCCACCCCCTGTTTCCCGATGGGGAATTCTCCTATTAAGAAACGGGGATGGGAAAGAACCGGCTCTCGTGGATGAAAACGGGAAAAGTATTCCCATCTCGCGAGGGCATGAGAACAGAGAAGTTTGTTCCTCATGAAGACGGGATGCCCCAAATACTTTTTCTATGCCCAGCGAATTCAAATACAATCAAGTGACTCGGTTGTTTTATTGGTCGAATCCCTCCCAAACTCCTTACTAGGCCATGGCCTCGTTCCACTCGCGTAGCAAACAAATTTTCTAATAATTTTTATTTTTTCCCTGATTTAAATAAATAAATGTCATTTATTTAAATTAAATAATAGCCTCCGTCTACCGTTTAAAATTAGTAATTCATTATTTAAATTAGGGATAAATTATGCAAAGTGAGGGCTACGAATAAATTAGGAATTTATTTTTTAATTTTCTAAATTAAATAAATATTTTTGTTTATTAGATTTAAAATTGATTTCTCCGGCCATTCCGACCGGCGGAGAAAAGGTCTAATGCAAAACCTGTCGTTTTATTTGGTAAAAATAATCGGCACTATTTCCCACCATCTGATTGGTTGGATTTCGTTTGACATTGTATCACACCAAATTCACATGGCAGAAAATAGTACATCACAAGAGTAAACAAGATATTTTAGTACTTACATGAGATACTTCAGGCCATCGATGATTGTTTTCTTCCCTAAATCCAGCTATTTTCTCTTGAAACCGGCGAGGTCCTCCCTCAGGACACAAGGCCACACGCTATGTCATGCTTGCCGTCGACGAAGCCGAGCCGATTTGAGCCAGAGGCCGAGGGAGGGAGAAATTAACGGAGGGGGGAGAGGAATGGTGGCGCCAGCGACGCAGGTCGTGAATGGCTGCGGCGAGCGACGACGCTGGTGTTCATCCGGGCGAGCAGGCAACGAGAAATGAGCCATAGGCTGCAGGAGAGTGGCGCGAGCGAGCAGCAAAGACGGGCTGTTTGGTTGGTGGCCTAAGGTTGCCACAACTAACCTTAGGCTTGCCACACACGGTTAGGCTCTTGTTTGGTTAGGGGCTAAGCGTAGGCAAGCCACACTTCCTTAGGCAGCTCAGGGCACCTTTGCCACATGCTTTATCGCCACAAATGTGGCGTTGTTTTTCAACGCCGCACCTGCGGCAGCCACACCGTGCGTCTCCCTCCTCTGTTCCACCCATTCCTCTCACGACGGAGCGATTTCTCGCCACAAATGTGGCGTTGTTTTTCAACGCCACACCTATGGCAGCCACACCGTGCGTCTCCCTCCTCTGTTCCACCCATTCCACTCACGGCGGAGCTCGCAGCGAAGCATGGTGGAGCTCGCGGCGGTGGCGACGGAGCTCGCAGTGTTGGTGGCGGAGCTCGCGGCGGTGGCGACGGAGCTCGCAGCGGAGCTCGCGGCCGATCTCACAGCGGAGCTCGCGGCGGAGCTCGCGGCGCCGGCGGTAAGCAATCCGATGTGGGGAAGACGGCGCGCATGGTGGAGGCGGTGGAGCGCCCGATGGCGGCGCGCAGCGGAGGCGGCGGTGGCGGTGGATGGCGGCGGAGCTCACGCGCTGCACTTGCTCGACGATATGCCCAAACTAGCTTAGTCATTTTTTACTTTGTGCAACCAAACACTAGCCAAAAAAATTTGCCTAGCATAATATTAGTTATGGCTACGAACCAAACAAATGCTAACATTAGCTAAGTTAGTCACGCCACAGGTGTGGCAACCAGCTAATCTTAGACATGGCACTTTTAGGCGTGGCACTTTACGAACTCTGCAAGAGACTGGCGCGAGCGAGCAGCAAAGACACGGATAAGTAGCACTGTAGCAGGGGCGTGTACGTGAAAAAACGAGCAAGGAGGAGCAGATTAGCATCTCGGATCTGCAACAAGGGAGCAAATCAGCGACAGGACACGGACGTGGAAAAAAAAAGCAGTAAAAAGAAACTGCAGACATCTCGGTTCTGCAAAAAAAACACGTCGTGCCAACCGTCCGATGCACAACGGACGCCCAACAGTAGCATTATATTTTAACTAGCGGCTTCGATAACACTAAACAGGTAATGAAAGCCTTGAAAATTTTTATCTCATGACTTTTAAGAATATCAAGAAACGGTATAAAAAGTCAAAGCATTTTAAAAATATGGTTAAATGATTTAAGGGGAAAAAATGTACGTACAACATGCTTTTCATCACTCCCTACCAGATTACTTGGGTTGAGTAATCTTCACTTTCTTATAGCTTTAACTTGTCGGTTGCAACCGCAACTTTTCTGCATATCACAATCTCAAGACGATGTGAGTTTGAAGTTTCAACAGGACTTGCAAATACATCAACTTGTCTTCAAGGAGAACAGAATTGAAACGCATCAAATTCACAGGCAAGGGATTGCGGAACATGTGCAGTACACCGCAGTTTATTGCCCCATCTTATTCATTCACAAAGAGAAGATAAAACCAGCGCGTCCGAGCATCTTGGCCTAAAATGCTCTTGCTTACAATTCTGGCATGCGAAACCCAAAAAAATAATAGCTCAAATGTATAGCTTGATGATACATGACGTAATATTACAGGAGTCGTCGCCATGACGAAAGCATCTACGAATAACTTATGATCACTGACTGAAAAGAATATGATCTGACTATATATAGCTACAGCAAAAAGGCCAAAGTCCAACTGTTCAATTTATTCAAGCTGCACTTGACAAAACATGGAATTTCTGAACATGGATAGGATCAATGGGTAGCATCTCTGCTGTAGTACTGATCCAAGGTCTTCGCAGGGATACGATGGAGAAGCTCGCGGGGGAATATGCGAAGCAATGTCCATGCTAGATCAAGTGACTGGAAGATGTTTCGAGTATCATATGCTCCTTGTGTTACAAATTTCCTCTCAAATTTGTCAAGGAATTCTAGATAAAGCTGTGCAAGAGATAATGAACAGAGCATTACACTTGGTGTTTCGAAAGAAAACATCAGCTTATGAGTTCATGCACTAGGAAGTAATGACAAACCAGATCCTCAGAAGAGAGTGCTTCCTCTCCCACAACCGCTTTCATGGCTTGCACATCCTTTCCAATTGCATAGTTGGCATAAAGCTGAACAGAAACAGTATGTATAAGTATGAATTCCTCTCTAAATAGACTCAGTGCTTGAAGGTAACGAAATCAATGTCGTCCAAATAGATACCTGATTAGACACATCTGCATGGTCTCGACGTGTCATACCCTCACCAATAGCACTCTGCAAGGGTTATTGGATGCTCTTAGAACTACATTTAATATATATTAAGAAACCAGTTTCCATAAAGTTCAGGTTGATAAGCCATATCACCTTCATCAATCGAGAGAGAGATGGCAGGACATTGATCGGTGGATATATCTGAATACAGTGCCATTGTGTCAATATGGAAGGTAGAAGCGGAGTAAAAGCAAAAGCTAAATGAGAATAGTAATAACTAAATTATAGGAATGTATGACGCAAAGCTAGTCTTTGCTACCAAGTAAAAGGGTATGTAAGCACCTGTCTGTTATGGAGTTGCCTGTCAATGTATATTTGTCCTTCAGTAATGTATCCCGTAAGATCAGGTGTTGGATGCGTGATATCTGTTTAGGACAGGAGGCACAACATTAGACGTTAAACTTTCACGTTAATTAGCCAACAAATGAAATGCATGGTAACAGTTCATATAAATGCAGTCAGATGTGCACCAAACATTGGTCCACCAGGTAGGAGTAGGACAGCACATGAGCCAACCCAAAGTAGCTTCTAGCTAAGTCATAGGTATACAAACAAGAGTGCTGCGACATTCATGCAGGGCAAGAGTACAAACTCAAGTGCATCACATTGTTTAACAGGTGTCTAGCTCATTAGTAGCAAAATTATAGTCTCATGTTCTCATGGTTGAACATAAGTATGAACCGCAATATTGTAAACAGTGTGATCACCAAGCAAAAGGAAACACTGGTGTACCGGATGCACTACAGGCATGAGGAAGAACTGGTGTCTCAGACACGCCACAGGAGGAGTTCCACTTGTCTAAGGCTTGAATTGGAATTCTTTTAGATGTGCTACAGCCTACAGGTACTGGAGTCCAATTCAGTTGCAGCAAGCAGTATGGAATCCTGTTTGGCTAAGGCTTAAAATTAGAAAAGTATGGCATGGCTGGCTCCACCAGGTCATGACTCGCCATGCTTTTAATCCTAGAGTTCCTTTTCTTCACTCTTATAATTTACAATGCCAAAGATTGGTTCTTTCCATATGTATACGCAGCTGCAGAAGTAATTTTTGCATACCCAAAGAAAAGTCATGAGCACAACTACTACATAGAATGTTCAGAGGAAATAGAATTATAACAAATAGATCAAACATCAGGGCAAACAATTTCATTGCTTACCATCATTGGGCATTGTTAGAATGGGTATTTGTGTAATGGAACCAGTTCTTCCTTCAATACGCCCAGCACGCTCATATATGGTTGCCAGATCAGTATACATATATCCAGGATAACCACGCCTACCTGGCACCTCTTCTCGGGCTGCTGATACCTAATATAAGCACAATCATAATTTAGTGTTACTATATACCACAATAATACACATGACAGTAATTTACCAATTTATTACAGTTGAACACAGGGCTCAACACATGAAATGGCATATGCAAGGTTTCCGCATTACAGATTTTTCTGAATCGCCAGTTCGAATATAGAGAAAACTACAAAACACTGTCAGTACAAACATAAAACATTAAGTTCCACCTCCATTTTCCAACATTGATGTGACCATGTTGGACCTGAGTGACATGAACAAAATAAAAACTCACGAACTTTTCCAACAAGATCATGGCTAGACTCATGCCATTTCTGATAATTTATCATACAATAAACTATAAGTTTTACAAGGATCATGCAATATAACTGAAATGTGGCTTTGCATAATTTAGTTCATTCAAACAGACTATTTTGCAATCACATGAATGACATTTTAGTACACACTTTCAAAACAAAAAATTATACTTTGAAGTCACCAACAAAATGTTGCATAAATTTTTCCAAGAAAGCACTGATGATGGAACCTTGTTCTACGAGTGATTGGTTGAATATATAAAAATAAGATGTTGCAAGAAATCAAGTACTATACCTCACGAAGCGCATCTGCATATGAACTCATATCTGTCAAGATGACAAGTACATGCTTCCCGCATTCATATGCCAAATATTCTGCTGTTGTTAGCGCAATTCGAGGGGTGATAATACGTTCAATGGTGGGATCATTTGCCTATAAGACAAACAGGAGAAAGTGTTAAAAATATGCTGTGCTTGGTTGATTAGGTAAAATCTTACTCGGGGTACATCTAAAACCTCATCTAATCAACTTTGGTTAATTAGTTGCCTTGCAGTAATAAATGGATCTGAATCACAAGTCTACTGTATCTACCAGATTCAGGAAAAGGGTGACTCGCTCCATTGACCCGTTCTCTTCAAAATCACGTTTGAAGAACTGGGCTGTTTCCATATTCACTCCCATAGCGGCAAACACAATAGCAAAGTTGTCCTCTTCGCCACCCTGGAGGTTACAGTAACAGTGTTAGGCAAAAACTTATCTATGATAAAAAAATGTCTCCATGAGAATTTGAATAGGTGAAGCATCCACTCTATCTCATATGGATGTTTACCTTGTAAAAATCAACAATGCTTTGAAATTGAAAGATAAAATTCACATCCGAGGTGTGTGAGATGCACATCTGAGGTGTGTGAGATGCACCTCAGTTGAACAAATGGGATGAATAAGGAAATTATGTAGGCTTTCAAGTATAGAACAATCTATTAGGCTGTGCGCAGAGCATCTAAGTTAAGCAAATTTCCTAACACAAATCCTATTGAGTCACCAAATGTTAAGCCTCATCTGCTTTATTTGGGAGCAAGAGAAAAGGGAGCTGATATGTTAGGCTACCTCTGCATGCTTGCCTTTCTCCAAGCTCTTGACAAGTCCAGCCTGACGACAAATCTGAGCAGCAATTTCATTATGAGGAAGCCCAGCAGCAGAAAAGAGGGGAATCTTTTGCCCTCGAGCAATGGAGTTCATGACATCAATGGTAGATATTCCTGTTTGAATCATCTCTTCTGGATAGGTTCTCTCACTAGGGTTGATAGAACTTCCTGGAATAAACATCAGAGTGTGTTACTATCCAAAGTGAAAGGTGAGGGAAATTCAATAACATCCATACTTTTCATTTTTTTTGTACTTTTCCCATGAACATGCACCTATCCATGAGGTTCTTACACAACAGTGTGCTTGCACCTAAAAAATAACTTACCAGAGATGTCCAAGTAGGCCTCCGGCAATATCGGGGGACCATTATCGATAGGTTTTCCAGAACCATTAAAGATACGCCCAAGCATATCAAGTGAGACAGGAGTTTTTAAGACCTGTAAGAAGAAAAGTGGATACATATATATAAGGCAGAAACTTCTCAATACAAACAGGAGACAGGCAATAGCATTTTGAATCTCAGTATGAAATTTAAAATGAACCAGTGCAGTGTGCACTTTATTCAGTGCTAATGGTATTCAATTGTCATGAATTCAACAACCAACAATGCAACATAACTAGATAATCCTAAAATCGAAACAACAAGTAACCATAAAGAGGCTTGTAGATTTGTTCATCAGCTACATCCCCAAAGTGAAATAGTTTTCATGCTAAGACTTTCCAGTTCAAACCCTGTATATAACCAGAAAATGAACCAACTCGACGAGAGATTGATATGAGGCAAGGTACCTCGCCTGTGAACTGTACAGTAGTGTATTTGTTATCTATTCCAGATGTGCCTTCAAAGACCTGAAGAATAAGAAGCTCTGAGTTCAGTGAACCAGTGGTAAACATAGACAATAGAATTTAAAGTTTTCTCTACAAAATAAGCACAAAAAACTGTATTGCAGGATCTGAACCAGATCTCAAATTAGAAAAATAAAATTACTTAAGAAAATATTGAGATTGAAATTATTTTGTCAAACAATAAAAGAATAGAAAATGAAGTAACCTGCACAACAGCTTTTTCACCATCAACTTCCAGAACTTGACCACGTCGAGTGGTGCCATCTCCCAATCGGATGTTGACAATTTCCTGGTACTTTGGACCCTAAAGATAGTTACATGAAGAAGGGGATAGAGAGCATAAGTGTCTATCAGACTAGAATGTTCAAATTTATGGGATTATGCTAATAAGCAGCAAGTTGAAAACAAAAATACGCACCTTTACTTTTTCCAAGATAACCAGAGGTCCTGCCACACCAGAAACAGTCCTGTACTCTGCATAAGTAAATCTTTTAGCAAATAATGCTTTTGTTAGGTAGCCTGAATATGTTGCTCTTAACACATCAATACAACTATGTTGGCCTGGAACTATATTTCTAAATTCATTTCTGTGACTTCACACGTGCACTTTCAGGTGTGGTATTTTTCCCCAAAAACCAGTATAGGAGAAAAAAAAATGAGCATGGTAAACTAATAATATGACCTAGCTACAGTACCAAGCTTGAAGCCATGAAATAATGTTGAAGGCTTAAGAACTGCAAACATAAAAAAAGAGAAAACTTTGTCTACAATGAATAAGACCCATCCATAAATTCCATACTGTCAGGATTACCAGAAAATTAAATATCTATGTAGCATGGTTCAAAAATTCAGCAGGCCAGCAATGCATGACATGCCATCTCCATATCAAATTATCTACGATCCTGTAGACTAAGCCCAAAGCTCATCTACATGTAAAGTGTTTAAATCCACAGGGTTTGACCTATTTCTTTTTCAATGCAACAAGCAGATCCTCCTAATATACATCACGAGCTGGCATGCCGACGCAAATGCTCATGATCTGTGATCGCAGTCCCCGATTCAAATTCACAACACATCAACTTATCAACACACACAAAACAGCACTATGAGGGCACATTATATGACTATACAGCCTATGATGCATGACTCACCCATGCCGATCTCCAGGGTTCCCTCCTCCATGTCGACGCCTTCCTTCACCAGACCCATGCTGAACCCGGCAAGGGAAACCTGCAGAGAAGAGCATAGTCTACAATTCAGGATCAAGATCAAACTGATCCGCGTCGCCCAAACGTGGCGGGATCACTCCGATCCATAGGCAAAAGAAGAACGCGTCAAGGCACGCCAGCCCCGGCTCCCAATTCAAGTGAATCAATCGGAGGCCAGGACCTCGGCGCAGCCCCTACCCCCAGATCTGGCCATTGGAGCAGATCCTGACCTCGGGTTCGAACACCGGCCACGGCTCGCGGGGAGGCGCGGCGAGCAACACTCTTGGCGCGAGCTCGACGGGAGTAGGGGGCGAGGGTTCGAGCCCGAGGAGGAGCGTACCTCGGGGCTGGAAGCGGCGGGAGACGGCGAGGAGGAGGCGGCGGTAGGGGATCGGTGGGCGACGACGCAGCTGGGAGAGGAGAGGAGGGGAACGAGACGAGCAAATTAATCAGGGAATACGATCGGATATCATGGCCACGACCCTCGTGGCCTCGTGGAAGGGGAAGGCCGTTTTGCGAGTTGGCACTGGGCGAATGCGAGATTTCCAACTCCAACCGTCGTCGGTCACATTATTTTCTTTTTAATTTCTACGTATTTGAATACCTTCTATAAAAAAAAATCATATTGGCGTTCTTTTAGACAATCATATCGGTATTTAATTATTTATTTATAAAAATAACTTGGACATTACTATAAATGGGCGTCCGATTTTCTCCCTAATCATTGGCGATGTTGTCGTACATTAAAATAAAAATGTTGTAGAATGTTAGGTTTAACATTCTGCAATAGCGTCCGATTTTTTCCTTAACAACGGATTTCCGATTTGTGACATTGTCGAAATTGCACTTGGAACTATACTATAGGCCTCCTTCCTAGGGGTGTAGAATAGATGGATGGATGAATATTGCGCCAAGTAGGGATAGAACTTTAGTACATGGGTCATGACTTGTGAGTAGCTTGGTCTCAAGCTCGGCTTAACCAAGTATGAGATGAATATGGTTTCTAACTTGCTATGAAATGAGTACTAGGCGAGCATGGCTTGGTTCTGACTCGTTAAACTTACTTAACACTTCCATGCCACAATAATATTCCTCAAATGACCGTTGTGGCCCAGGCCCCTCTCCCCTCCTCTACTCTATGGATGATGGATCCCCAAGCCCTCGGCTCCTCACAATTAGTAGCGTCTTGAGCCCTTACCCTCATTGGCACAGCCCCCAACCCCTTTCATCCTCCTAACAGCATTGTCCCTAGCCATTCCCTCCTCCTGATTAATAGATCCTCTTCTGTCCTCAGGGTCGTCTCCTAGGCCCATCACATCATCACAGTCAGCGTTATCCCCTAACCCTTTCCTCTTTCCAATCGGGCATCCCTAACCCCTTCCTATTATCCTCGTCGACGATGTCTATAGTCACTCTTCTCCAAATTTGACGACATGGGTAGCACACTCGATGGGTACCACGTGGAAACCACGGTGACATGACACCATGTACCGGTGGCTAAAGGTATAGCATATGAATGCTAGGTTTTCCGTCTAACGACCCACAAGTTCTCATGAGCTATTTGAGAGCTTTATCGAGCTCAAGCCAGTAGGCTTTCTAGCTCAACCATCCAAGCGAGCTGAGCTAAGCTAACTTGGCCCCAAAACAAGCACAAGCTAAGTCAAGATTGGCTTGCCCACACTCGGCTCAATTTTCATCCCTACAAGTTTCAGATCGACAATTGACTTCTAAAGCTTCCACAATGCAGTCTCTAAATCATCATATAAGAATAAGCATTTGGGAGGACCGCACGGTACTACCTCTAAACATTTTTTTTGTATGCAAGGCCCCACATGTAATTTCAAGTGAATGATAAAATTTGTCTTTTATTTATCATAGTGGTGGCTCTCATCCCAAAGGCTGGCATACAATTGTAATTGCAAGGTAAATATTGCACATGTAACATGAGAAATTTTCTATAACGTTGAAGAATATGAGGTGTACTTTAGAAGATCATATATTTTTTTATGATATGACTGCTTTCTACACATGGTTAGCGGATATCAAGTTACTGAGTGGGAGGACCTCAATCCGTCCTGACTCCAAACTATGGCCAAAATTCTTGGATCCATTTCAAGTCCCATCTACGCTATTGTTATGGATACAATGATCGAGACATTGGTATGATCATGTTCCTTGGCTCTTTGGGACCATTTTCCCCTCTGTTATCCACGGCTCCAGGGCAGGGTCAATATGCAACGACAAGAGTGGTAATCACTGATAGTTTAGCTTTCAAAGTTCTTAACTCAATCAACTTATTCATTAAGTTTAGCTTTCCGAACATACGATTGGCATCACTGATAGTTCATCCAAATATAACGATATGCTACATTTAGGCAAAAGCGCAACATCATCCACGCAAAATTACAATGATCATCTTCCACGCATAGAAAAAAAAAAAAAGGGGAGATCATTCTCGTTGATCAGCCTAACACGTCGGGGGTGCCACGTGGATGGTTGACGGTGGCTGAGCCGTCTACCTCCATGATCGATCTAGATGTTTGCTGGTTCAGGGTCTGCGGTGTGCTGTGGCGTTGAACCACGTGGACAGCTGGTGCGCGCGGCTCCACCATTGGATGGGATCAGAAGAGTGCAAGGACAAAATTAAGAAGCAAATGATGAAATGAAGCATGAAAAGAACGGGGAGGAAAGCCACAGGCCACAGCCATAATGATCCGACTACATATGTGATGTATGCAAATTAAGCCTGGTGATTTACCTGAATTTTATCAATTAAATGACCTTGTTCCTCGATGGA
This sequence comes from Raddia distichophylla, assembly GCA_005191435.1. Classification (NCBI taxonomy): domain Eukaryota; kingdom Viridiplantae; phylum Streptophyta; class Magnoliopsida; order Poales; family Poaceae; genus Raddia; species Raddia distichophylla. The sequence goes on along the minus strand of SPJY01037954.1, from coordinate 3,932,548 downwards.
TACAAGATCCACGATCTCGTCCAGATGCCATCAATTTGAACTGGCGCTCCAGGCGGAAAAACTCGTGTCTGATTTGCTCAGGCCTGGTGGGCGGTGGCACATTCTATCCAAACCTGAGCTGAGGATGGGCTGGGTGTTTTTGAGACAATAAAGTACATGATCAGTTGCACACACTGTGATAGGATTGGTCACACTCGACAACATGATAATAACATCTATGAAACACATCCATAAATAGCATGGCATGAGGAACAACGAAACAATTAGAAATCTTAGCATGGGACTAATAACAACCCGACTAACTGACCAGGTCATGCCACCTACTCGATCAACCAACAAGGTCCACGCCACCACCATGTTGTCGGTGCAGTGGATGCTAGAGCTCGACTACGGGTAAAACACCGGGGCCGGTGCTGGGGATGGCTGTCTGTCAACATTACAGATCTCGGCCAACCCGCAAGGTGTCTCAGATTTGAATCTACAGAAAGAGACACCTGCCACCCACACCATCGCCACCGTGGGTACCTCCGGGGAGCCCAAGATATATAACGTGGGGGAAGAAAAAGATAGGAAAAAGAAGGATACTTTGTCCCTCTCTCCATCGGATGGATTTCGCGCCAATCGGGAAGCACTTGGACAACCGCGGCGGGGCTGGCCGAAGGCTGGCCAAGGGTTTGTGGCTCCGAGCAGGACGGCGACGGAATGACCGCTATAGGGCTTCCGCCGTGCCCCGAGTTGCCGCTGATCAAATGAGGGAGCAAACCCCGATGTGCGTTGCACCGACAACCACTCTTCTGAATCTTCTGAAGTTTAGGAGCAATATGCTTTTATGATATATATATTACTGTTAATGTAACATGTTTGCATCTATGTAACACAAACAATATTACTCTTGTAGACAATTATGGGGGCATCGATGGTGTCGACACCACATGACTTGATGTGGTTAATCATCGTCTAAACCAAACACGTTTTGTGAGGCCTCATACAGAGCAATAGTATCAGAATAGTTAGTGGATGTCGCCACAAATTTCTATGTATTAGATTTCTAAGAAATCTTAGGACCACTGTACAAGTGAACAAACCCGATCTGAGACTTAGTCGTATGTGGATCGAACATGAAGCCAACATCCGTATATCCCACTATAGTCATTTGTTGATTTGGACAATAGTACAACCTCATAATATGAGTACCTTGAAGGTACATAAAGACAGTTTAAGGCCGGCCCAATGTCTTCTGGTTGCTCTGCACTGTATCAAGCCGATAAATTGACCGTGAATGCAATATTAGGCTTGGTGCAATTAGTAAGATACGTTAGTGACCCAATAGCATTGTGATAGGGAACTAGTCCCAAAATCTCCTCATTATCTGAAGGGAAGGGGCGGGTAGGCCGTATGATGGCAATGGAGGAAAGACGGACAACAATGAACAATCCAGGGACAGCTGTCGAAGGGAGGATGTTTTACTATCGATAAAAACGATTACATGGATCTGCCGAGAGGGCCGTCGTTACCTTGGGGCTTAAAACCTTGGATAGATGGGTTTGCTTCTGTGTTGTGTATAGGTAGCATGCACAATGCTGTAGATGGATCTGCTCATGGGTAGCCTGGCCCGACGTACCTAATCCAACTTGTAAAAACCCGGTCCGACCAGTGCATCGGGCCGGGTTCGGGCCTCGATTTGAAGCTCGACCACCAGGCCAGGTCAGGCTCGGGTCTGAGAAAATTACGTAATTAGCCGTGGTCGGGGCGGACTCGGGTTGATCCCGCAGAACCGGGTTTTTTCGAACCTAGCCTGAACCCGACCCAGGCAAGGGTTTAATCAGATCCAATTGTAGATAATGGTAATTTATACCATTGTGCATGCCCTGCTATGTCGTTTTTGTTGTTTCTTAGGGACCCGTTTCTCAGTAGTGAGTTACTGTTTGCAGTTCAGTTCTGGTGCATAGTGCATGCCACCCGCTTAGGCTGTCTCCAACAGGCTCCCCTAAAGCGTCCTTTACCCTAAAATAGAGGACGGATTCTTCCCCTATGTGCTCCAACAACATTTCCTATTTCGTTCCCTAAAATAGAGATTTTCTCTTCATTTCCTTATACGTAGGGGTTCTCTTTCCTTTCCCCAATACAATTCTCTATATAGGGAACGCTGTTGGAGATGAAAGAAATATAGGAAGATATTTTTTTAAAGAAAGCCTGTATATGAGGCTACAGGGATCAAATTTAGAGATTTCTATTGGAGAGAGCCTTACGTCTGCCATGTCACCACATATGGCGTTAGGCCAAATTATCCAGACTTAGTTAACCTCAAAACCTCCTTGTAAGCATCGTTAGCATTGCACAGCTTTAGTAAGAGTCCAAGATGCAGTGCCAAGAACAATACAAATGGCAGCCACAATGCCATCGATCTTACTGGCATCTTGCACCACCCACCAATGCACAATACTGATAAGCCAAGAAGACTTTTACCACCTGCCTCTGCTTATCAGATCGATTTATATAAAAGGAAAGCATCGGCTTCCATAGGAGCTGATCAATTCCATGGCGAGCTGGTTCTGCTCCAAGAACGCGGCGCGGGACCAGTTCGTCAAGCTGGTGTTCCCCGGCGGCCACGTGGAGCTACTCGACCGGCCGGTGCTGGCGGCGGAGGTGATGGTGCAGCACCCACGGTTCTGCGTGGCGCGCCCCGACGTGTTCCGGGAGCCCGCCGGCGCCGGCGCCGTCGCCGCGCCGGACGCTGTGCTCCAGCTCGGCCACAAGTACTACGTCGTGCCCAAGAGCACCGTGCGGAGGCTGCAGAAATACTCCTCCCGCGGCGGCGGCGGCGGCGTGTCGCTGAAGAGGCACCTCGCCAGCTCCGGCGGCCGCAAGAAGTGGCTCACCTGCTTGGGGGGCGGCGTGGCCAAGGTTCCGATGACTCGGGAAGGAGTCGTCAACCATGAAAGCAGAGCTGAGATGGACAGGGAGGTTGATGTGGAAGAGACCAGGGAGAAAGGGAAGGCTCCGATGAACGGTGGATCGCCGGGGCGGCGGCGGCGGCGCCTCGCCTCACCGGCGAACTCAGCATCCTATTCTTGGCAGCCTAGCCTTCACAGCATAACGGAAGAGTAGCCATGGCCCATGTGACCCATCACCCATCTTGTGTCTCAAGCCTGAACTTGCATGCTTGCAGTCAATGGAAGTTGGATGTCTTGTACAGTTGTACAGTAGTGTCCAACTGTCCGCTGCTTTGTTCAGTTAGCAAGGATGCGGCCACTGGCATTTTGTAAGACAGATATATGTCACTGATGAAGAATTTGTCCAGTAAAGTCCAAAATTACATCTCCCCCCTCTTCAGAAAATTAATTACTCTTCATTTAAGCTAAAGCATCAGGACACTGTTACGAGCTTACCTCCCTTTGATCTTCTAAGAGTAGCACAAGCATAGCAGTATACATTTTGATAATGTTAGCATTTAATACAATACGACCTAGAAACGATATCAAAGCACAATATTTGATAATATAGTTCAATGTTTACATCTTTAGGGTATGAATGCATGACTATGGTTGCTCCTCTCTAACACCACAATATATTGGTCGTTTAAAGTCACAACCATATGCTAAAAATGATTCATGATTATACTGCTACTTTTAGCGTTTTAAGTTACAGCAATAGTGTCCATTTAAATGGACCCTACATATGAGTCCGATTCCAGGGATTCCCTGCCAGGCCACGCCACGCTTTAAATCGGGCCCGTCCGTTTCAGCCGTGTGTCCGTTGATCCGTCCGTGCACATTTGCCCCTCTTGCGGAGAAAAGCTTGCAAAACCCACCCGTGAAATCTGATTTTTTTGTTTAGGCCATCGCATAGTGCTTCCCCATCCAACCAAAATAGTGTTTACCCCCCTCCATGTTTTGCGCCTTTCGCAACGCCGCCCTTTTTTGCCTTTCTAGATGCATCTGTGGTTCACCCAAATTACCACTCCCGTGCCACTGCATATGTATGCTGCTCTGCTCTCATTGGCCGACTCACTCACCACCACATCACTCAGGCTCTGCTCTCATTCGCCGCCTCACTCACCACCACATCACTCAGGCCTTTTCTTTTCATCGTAAAGTTAAGTTGAGTTTACTGTAACAAATTATTATTATTTATATAGCCTATATGTTGTAATAATTTGTAACGGTTTTTTTAAACTTGTAGTGTTCATATCAAAGATTTTAAAACTATTTTAAATTATTTTTTTAGCTTTTTTAGACTTTTCAAGAACTCTTCACTTTTGCTATGGTAAAACTCAATTTTATTCAACACTCAAAACAACAGGACCTCAGCATTCTTCTTAACCATAAAGACACCTTTAAAAACCTTTGTAAAATAATAAAGATGGCCGAAGTGGACCATCTTAAAAAAACGTATTCAAGATTTCTCGGAATACGTCTTGATATTCAGCTCAGCCAGGGCCACTCTGAACAGTACATTTCCAGAGCGCTTGAGCAGTATTTCCACTTTCCTATACATAGAGAAGAAACTATTCAGCGTCAGCAGCGGAGCGGTATCATGCTGCGCCTGCGCTGCTTTCTGGCCAAGTTGTGAAGAACATTCACTCAAACCATTCTACGCTCTCCAGCTGCCGTTCACTTCTTCCCTCTCGGCGTGAGGTACGCATACAGCGGTTGGAGCTTGTAGGTCGTGAGCTGGACGGTGTCCACCTTGTCCTCGTCGCCTTCCCTGAGCCTCCACGCGAACTCCTGCACGAACCGCGCGATGGAGGCGCACGAGATGTTCATCGCCTGCAGGCTCCCCGCGCAGGCCCGCCTCCCGGCGCCGAAGGCCATGGTCTTGTGCATGTCCGCCGCCTCGAACCTGCCGCCCAGGAACCTCTCGGGCCGCCACTCCTCGGGCTCCTCCCACTCCTCCTTGTTCATGTTGCAGCCGTACAGGTTGATGATCATCTACCAGAGTCAGCAGTACCATGAATTTCAGAACCTTGATCTGTGATGATCTGTGGCTCCTTTACACATGGCGTAGTGTGGCTGCTGTTGCTTGCTTACCTCTGTGCCGGCAGGCACGTCGTAGCCGGCTAGCCTGGTGTCCTCGTGGACGAACCTCGGAGGGATCAGTGGGACGGGAGAATGGCGCCGCAGGGTCTCATGGAAGACGGCGTTCAGGTACCGCAAACGAGGCAGGTGATCCTCGGTGACCGTCTCGCCGCCGCACACCTCTTGGATTTCACGGTAGAGGCGATCCTGATGTGACAAGGATGAATTGGTTAACATTTGCACCCGGTGAAGAAGTACTGAAGACTGGAGAGCGCCAAAACAAGTAGGGGGGAACAGAATTTCAGTGCTACTTACCTGCTTTTCAGGGTTCTTGGCAAGCTCATACATGGCCCATTCAGTGGTGACCAGAGTAGTGTCTGCAGCTTCTATGACTGCCTCCCAGACCAGCATCGTCAACTGATCGTCTGTCAGCGTGTTCTCTGCTAGCAAGAAGTCCAGATAGCATACCCTTGCCTGCACACCAGAGAGTATGGATTGAACAAGATCAAAGAACAAAACAAATGGCATTCGAAGTATGCCCTTATCTCACCTCTCCACGTGCAATTCTCTCCTTTTGTTGCTGGATCAATGCCCGCACCACCGTGGTTCTCCTAGCTTCTGTGGTAAGAACTCTTGTTTCAAAGCTCCTGTTTGGAACCCAGCTGAGGTATGGGAAGAAGTCCCTCCAGTCAACCTCAATGGCACACATCATCATGTCAACTACTGTGGTTTTGTAGATTTCCTCTTTTGATATGTCCCTCCCAAACTCCTCCACGTACACTGAACTCACATCCTCACCTATACTCTGAAATTGAAGAATACATTTTCAGTCCTCAAAATCCCAAATAATAAATGGGTCATATTGACAGTTCAAATTCGGACAGTGATACAGACATATACGATTCATAAGCATACTGAATCCTGACATTACCTGGATTAAGGATAAGCGGAATAGCTCGTCCTTAAAAACTTCTCTGAAGTTTAGAGGAGCATGTCGGTCATCAGTGACTGACGTATGGAAAGTGTTTAACATGTTATTAATCATCTTGTCTCTTGTGTCCTTGAATTGTTTCTGGAATTTGGCAACCAAAGGATTATTACACCGCATTTAGCTCAAAGTATGACTAGTATCAAAGAAGTTGTATTATAAGAATATTGTATAGTTATCGCTCAAAAAAAGTATATATGTATAGTTTTGAATTTGTTTAGACTTATACCTGACCAGATGTACCCAACATACTCGCCATAACATAACGCTTCACCATTTTGTGGAAGTCACCGTAGTCACTTGTAGCAACCATAGTTTTGTCACGAGTGAGAACAGACAGTGCTTTAGATAACTTTCGAGTAGATATGGAAGAGAATTTTGCAACCATTGCCTGCAAAAGTCAGGAGCATAACATATTTGTTCATGATACTTTTGGTTAATTTGAAACATTTGTAGAATCACTGTTGACAACGCATTAAAAAATCATTGAGAAAAGCATTCTGACCATGCAAGAAATAAGAATTTATGCCCATTACAAAAAAAATAAATTAATCACTAGAACATTTTTTTTAACCAAGATTTGGATAATGAGATTTTCAATTATAAAAAATATAAATTAATCACTAGAAGATTATACAGAGAGAACATAAGCCTCGCAAATGTCTATTATTGCCATCACTAAAGGGCGCCAAATTGCGTGGTTACCCAGAAGTACTGAAAAATATTGTATGGATGAAACCTAAAGATGCATTAGCAAGCCAATAAAAATGATGAAAAAACACTACTTCCAACTTACCTCCTTGGCTACTTCAGTTGAATTAAGCACAACTACAGAAGAAGCCCCAGTCCTTATAGTGTAGATCGGGCCATAAATATCAGACCACATAGCAAAGGTCTGATGAGGCTTCTTTTCTTTTAATTGATGCAGATTTCCAATAATAGGTAAACCCGGAACAGCTGCATGACAAGGAAATAAAATCAAAAGAAGTAGATTAAACAATTGGAATGTGTTTATTTGATGATTTGTCCAACTAAATTGTAAGATCAGATATCCATACAAATAACTTAACCTAATATTGACTCAAATAAGCTGAACATCAATAGGAAAGAACTTATCATTATCAAAAGCCCATGTGTATGTAGAAATTATTTGTTGCAAACGTAAATAAAAGGGGGTTCTCTGAACTGTCAGTTGTTCCACAGCAAAACAGATATATCTTCTTGCATTATTTTTTAAGCAAAATATTATTGCATTATTATGTGGCAATCAGCGCACACATGGGGATAATTAATTATTATTTATAAAATTGATGAATATATTTGGACAACATTTATGATTGATAAGTCCCCTAAAGCTTGGCAATACTGCTTATTGTTGTTGACACTCAAATATGGAACCGTAATTTGGTGCTGACGGGATTTCTAAACCCTAAACTTCACAACATGTTTGGCTGATCCACTTTTTGGCACGAACAACTATCATATACTGCAAAATATTATGGAGAAACAACTGTTCAGATGTTTTTTTGAACCAAAACTGTATCAGTTATTTTTTTGAACCAAAACTGTATCAGTTGTTTGACGGTATGGTATTTCCTGTTTCCAAATCAATAGCAACTGCGACTACGAAGGGTAGATTTGTGCCACACAGTTGCACTACTGAACCACAGCGCTGTGTGCTGCAACGAAAGCAGGAAATATAAACAACTGTTTTCCGAAGTGTTTTATAGATCAAAACGTTTTGAAAACCTACTGTTATTGAAAGAGGAACATTTGGGCTCATTATGTTTTTTAAGGAAGATGGGCTCATTATTCTCAGCTGTTGCTAACAGAGAATCACCACTCTTTCCGCCAAAAGCAACTGGCTCAGTCATCAGTCAATGAAAGCATTCCGATTTATCCTTCATACCAAATAAAAACTTTTTTTGTCGAATTAAATCCTAAACATTTCTGTACACTGCACATGGAAATAGTAAGATTGCCGACATCTTTGCATAATTGCCGAAACAGAAAGAAATCTCTTGTTGCTGATGGGCAGTTTTTCTCCGTTGATAACAACTTGACCTGTGTGTACCTTTTTCTAAGAAAGTTGGCTCTTTTTTTTCCCCCTTCTCTTGTAGAACTTTCAAGAAAGTTAGTGAAGGGTCACAACTATGAACAGCTCAAGAACATATCTTTGCTTTATCCATTTTGTATGAACTAAGTTTAGAGAATCTATTCTTATCCAGTCATAGCTAATATCAACTCATTGCTTGCTTTTCTATACACTGCTACAGCTCTCTTTTTGAGAGCTTAAAAAGCACTTTTCTTTGTGAGAGAGGACCAAGAGGGATATGGAATGGTGGGAAGTGCGTACAGCTTTTTCTGCCATCTTGGAGCTATATGTTCATCTACGAGGCCTTCTGCATGATATTTTTCTCAACATCAAAAGCAAACAATTTCTAGGCTGCTTCTTCTTTATGTCTATTTTTTTTATGTCTTCATGAGTTACAATGCTAATCTTTGTGGTTTTATGTATCCTTGGTAAATTTGACGACACTTTACCAAGACCATTTAGTCTTATTGAAGCAGGACTATGTCCAGAAAAAAGCCTCAGCATGACCCACAACTATATAGGGCTCTGTTAGCAACTTCACATATTACAGATGCTCGAAGAGAACACTGAAATGTTTTTTGTAGTGTGATATAAACTTTTGAGAAACCATGGTATATCATGTAAAAAAATAAAAAAATATCAGACAGTTGAGTAACAGCCGGCAATAAACTGGTATCGGTATGACATATTGATATATTCTGCAGCATGAATGTACTAAAATACTTACACAATGGACAAAAGCAGGTGCAGGCCTCAATCTTAGCTGCATCATAATTTTTTTTTTGCCAACATACTCTTTGGAATATTGACTGTCATTCAGTAACTGCATCAAATTTTTTTTTTTTTGGCCAACATATCAAACAACAGCCTAAGAAATCTAAGAAAGAGCACCTTTGTTTATTTATAAAACCTTTCTATATGCGTCAGAAAATGCTTCTACAAGTCCCAAACTTTTTCATCCATGAAACACTCCTCACTCCTCAGTCCTTTTCCACGAGACAAGCGTGCAACTTGACCTTACCCTTAAAAAAAGCGTGCAACTTGACAAAATCCATTCTTATGTCAATCAACTGAACACGATACTGCGAAACACCAACCAGATTTCTTCTCTTTACACATTCTGCGTGGGAGGTTCAAACTCCAAACTAGCGTTGGATTCGCACAAAAAAAGATAAAGAATTACGGCCAATACTGCCTATTTTACCAAATAGTACCAACAGTGTAAAAAAGAAGTCACCCAAAAAAAAAAAGACAGCAACAAGAACTAGAACATGAACAGCACACGATCCGACGATCGGCATGCATTTGAGCATAGTCAGTCAGATCATCGTCACCCAGAGGCGCATTGCCGCAATCTTTACCGGCGAGCGCCGCCACGGGCATCCCGCCGACGGCGGCCGCCACCGCCGCGGGGAGCGCCGCCAGGAGCATCGCTCGCGAGTCGCGAGTCGCTACTCGCTAGCCGACGAGCGGCGAGGATACCGAGGTGGCGTGTGCACTGTGGCCGTGCCTCGCTCGTCCCAAGACTCCATTTTTATCACGAAAACAAACACGTTTGACAGCATCGCCGTTCGATAAGAAAAAGTCCAAACGAGGAAGCAGATCAATCGCTTGCCTTCGCCGATTGATCTCGCTTCGTCTTCTTTGATGTCGCGATCCGGCTATACATGCGCAGCGGTTACTACGTTCATCTGTTCTCTTTTTACGTTAAGCATCTCATGTGGCATGCAGAAAATGCTGGACTAGTGGACAGTAATTATCCAAGAAAACAATACAGAGTATTTGGTGCTGTTTTATTGTACTCGGAAAAGAATCAGAATGATCAGAGTGCTCGAAAGAATCAATCGACCCAGTTTCATCCGCAGGAACAGAGTGCTCGTCTCTCACCGGAGCACTACACTTTCACTGCCCAAGAACGAGAGGGACAGAGAGAAAGCGAGCGTGCGGCAGCATTTTGATCGGAGCAGGGGGGAGATCGGCGATGGGGTGATGCGGACGCACCTGGGGGCGCGTTGAGCCGGTTGCGGGGGCTCATCAAGCCGAGCCGCTCCGCGAGCGCGGCGGCGGCGACGAGCCCTCCGACGGCGGCCGCCGCGGCCGCGCCGCCCCCGCCCGTGGCGCCGGCCAGCAACGACTCCATGGATCGCCGGTGGGAATCACCTATCTCTCCAGTGCCAGTGCCAGTGCGCTCTGCGCCCGCGTGCGCGCCGTTTATAGCGGCGGTGGCGGATGGGGACGGCCGGCGAGAGGTGTGGGGGGAAGGGACAAGGGCTGGGGCGAGCGGCATATTAGCACGGAGCGGCAAGCCACGATGCCGTTGCCATGCCACCCCGGTAATTGTTTTACCTTTTTTTTTCGGGTTTGCTATTTCGCAGGTGCCTGCAATTTGCGAAATCGTGCAGGCACAAAAAATTCCACTAAATTTATATTGTTTTTCCATATTTTCATTTACTGGAAAAAATGTTTTGCGATAGTGAATTTTTTGCGCGAGGTCTGATTTATTATAGATTTATTTTGTTTTCTGTTTATTATAAATTTTAATCTGTTTTCTTTTTCACGTCAAGAGATTTTTTTTGCTCGTATAATTTGTGAAATCGTGCAGACGCAAAAAAATTTCACTAAATTTCTACTGTTTTTCCATATTTCCATTTATTGGAACAAATGTTTTGCAATAGTGGAATTTTTTACGCAAGGCCGGCATGCATGTACGTGGCATGCGCCTGCACAAATGCTAAAATTGCAGGCGCCTACCTAATAGTGCCTCCTTTTTTTTCTCTGTGTTTTTTAAAAGACTTTTTTTTTTTGGTTATTTCTACTGCATTTCTCTGGTTCCGAAAGGCAGCACCGGCTAATAACGTGGCAATGCTTCCGGGTGTAATAACACAGTAAATGGTACTCCAAAGACTATTTCAAGTTTAAAAAGCTGTAAACGTTTCGGATGGAAAAGAGTAAATACCATTTATCACCTTTAAGGCTTTAACGTACTGTAAAAAATATTCAGTTTTAATCTTATATAAGTATAAATCGCCAAGAAACAGTAGAAAAAATTGAATGTTGCGTACCTGTAATCACCTCTCAGGGTTCACATTTTTGTGAAAAAACACTTGCTTTTCATGAAATTCGATTGTGTGCCTCTGCTGTTCAAAAAGTAAAACAACAGATCCAAATTAGGACATATTCGTCATTTCAAATCTTAAACTAGGATAATTTCAGAATTTTAACAAATGTGTAAATGTTTGTGAAGCCCTTTTTTAGAAAATTCAAGTGTTTGTACACCAAAACTAAAAAGAAAAAAAACTTCGAGGTCAAAGGAAGGATAAGCGGCAAGTGACAGTGAATAGTCCCTTTCTTCTCTGGAATAACCTTCCATGCAGATAAACAATTTTGTGAAAAAAACACTTGCTTTTCATGAAATTCGATTGTGTGCCTCTGCTGTTCAAAAAGTAAAACAACAGATCCAAATTAGGACATATTTGTCATTTCAAATCTTAAACTAGAAAGATTTCAGAATTTTAACAAAAGTATTAATGTTTGTGAAGCCATTTTTTATAAAATAAGTGTTTGTACACCAAAACTAAAAAGTAAAAAAAAAACTTCGAGGTCAAAGGAAGGATAAGCGGCAAAAGATGATGAATAGTCCCTTTCTTCTTTGGAATAACCTTCCATGCAGATAAAAGAAACGATAATATTGCTCTAGGACGAAACTAGACGAATGACCAAGTTCGAGCAGGTGTCAAAACAGAAACATGGTAACTCATGAGCCATCCGACGAAATCAGGCTACCCCAAAAGGAAGCATTATCTTCTCGCTTGCGCCTATATCTACATGTAAATACCCTAAACAAAGAGGGGGGGGGACCCACTGAGTTTCACAAACCAGATCCTTAGAGCCTTAGTAAAGGCATCACGATTTGTTTGAGCCCTTTAGTAATAGCCCTTTAAGTTGCATGCTTGGAATGGTTGAGCTGAATGAATAAGCTAACTGAGATTAAGTTAGTTGTGTATGGGACAGAATTGATAAACTGACTGAATGTATAAGTTCAACTGTTTTGTACATGTGATGTGGGGTTATAATCTTTAGCTAACGGGAGGCCCAAATCGGGATAAAAAAAGATTTGTTTTCTGGTAGAAGAGTAGAGACCTAGATGCTTAATCAGAAGGACATGACTCCCTCACCCAATGGAAAATAAGTTATGTTGATCGGTGTGGCGGGAAAATTACCGAGGCTCGAGGGATCTTCTCTCGGCTTAATGAGATCCCTTCTTTAGGGGTTTCATAAGTCATGTGGGAGCATGTCTGAAGCCTTTGTCATCTTGTACCTGGATACGATGGAGCCTGTACGCAAAGAAATTAACTTACTCATAGATTACTAAAGACCACTAATAAATCATGCATACATAAACAATTTTGAGACAACAAGCAATTCTGAGACACGCAGTGGTCTGTGTTTCCCTCGAATCTATCTATTATACAACACGCTAGCGTTGCAACGTCCGCGCGACACGTCTCCTCCTGCTACAGTGCCGAGCGTTATAGCCATCCGATCGCAAGCGATGGCAAGATCTTGCCGTCCATTCTTCCATTATATATAAAACAATTTTATTCGCGAAGAAACGAGCAAGGCGGGATGATTGCTCACTTGGTCGACGGTGCAATCTTTCGTGTGGCAGCTCACGATTCAAATCCCAGCTGCAGCGCGCTTTTTTCCGATTTTTAGCTTTCCTCTCCTGTCTACTCTTTTCTACCGGTTTTAGCCAAGCCTAGCACAACAGCCGCGTAGCTCAGTTGGTACACATCACGCTCGCGCAGCCCTAGGGCTGGGTTCAAATCCCAGCCCCGCTCATTACTGCACTACGTACTGCTCCATTTATTTCATTTCTCCCCATTCTTTTATTTCCTAATACCTTTTAAAATGCAAAAAAATAATTACAAAATAGAAATCGATCAACAAATGGGAGCATTACAGCCGTCGCAAGCGACGGCGAGATCTGGCCGTCCATTCTTCCTTTATATATAAAACGATTTTATTCGCGAAGAAACGAGCAAGGCGGGATGATTGCTCACTTGGTTGACGGCGCAACCTTTGGTGTGGCAGCTCACGGTTCGAATCCCAGCTGTAGCGCGCTTTTTCCCGATTTTTAGCTTTCCTCTCCTGTCTACTGTTTTCTACCGGTTTTAGCCAAGCCTTGCACAACCTAGCCCCGCTCATTACTGCACTACGTAATGCTCCATTTATTTCATTTCTCCCCATTCTTTTATTTCCTAATACTTTTTAAAATGCGAAAAAATAATTACAAAATAGAAATGGATCGACAAATGGACCCCCCTCAGTACTGCTATATTATTTTATTTCTCCCCGTTTCTTTTATTTCCTAATACTTTTAAAATGCGAAAAAATAATTAAAAAATAAAAATGGATCAACAAATGGATCAACATGTTTAGATTTTTGAAAAAAACAAAAAAAATAGAAAATGGATAAAAAAATATGTTAGGGAAGTTAGCTAAAAAATAGAAAAAAAATAGAAATGGATGAACAAATGGATAATGTTATGCGTTGCTTTTATTTCCTATTTTTTTTAGAATGCAAAAAATAATACAAAAATAGAAATGGATCATCAGATGGATCAACCTTTCTAGATTTGAAAAAACAAAATAAAAGAAAATGGATAAAAAATATGGTTGGGAAGTTAGCTAAAAAATAATAGAAAAATAGAAATGGATCAACAAATGGAGCAATAGTTATAAGATTTTAAAAACCGAAAAAAATAGAAGATGGATAAAAATTATGGTACGGAATTTAGCTAATCACTTCTTTCTTTTCGTTTTTAGATTTTTATGGCGGAGCAAATACGTCATAATATTTCGTATAGATCTGTTGTTAACTTATAAGCCTCTATTTCATAAATTACGATATTGTTGTCTGCTATTTACAGTCAACGCGCAACCATCTAGTTAGTAAAGCTACCATTTTAGTCTCTCTTTTAAGGGGCAAAACTCTATTGCTAATATTCTTGTGTGAAGAGCTATGGGTCAAAATAGTGTTATTGTAGATTGCTCCGATTACGGTTCATTTTTTTTTTTGCTTTATTTCATTGTACTCATATGTTAAAAAGGTTGCTTTCCAGGGTTAAATGGTTACTTAATTTCTATAAGTTGCTCATACTGGTTGTTGTAAAAGCACGTAATTATATTTCTTATTACCCGAACGTAATAGCTTATATGAGAGCATGGTGTATTGTTTTCGGTAAAGTGGAAGAATATATTGGATGATCAATATTGAGACTTTTGGACATGTCATTGTGGTATCATGCACAAGCCAATATTTTGAAACTTTACGAATACGTAACTGTGCTGTCATGCAGCTGTGTAATTCTATATGGTTTTGTTTAAGTCATGATGGTTTCGAAAGCACAACCTAACTATCTGTTTGCAAGCACATATCACGAAACCGGATTTACCCGCCTGTTTATACATCCAATAAGCCTTAATCATAATGCATACACAACATAGTAATTAATCCGAGCTTCTTTGCCTACGGCGCGCCGCGGGCGCACATGCCATCCTATACCATACATCTTTATGCCTTGCCCATATTCCCATATCGCCCAACACTCGCAAATACATAACCGGCCCATTCACACGCGCAGCCCACCTATCTATTTCCAAACATATACCACTAAACCTAATTTATCATACTCTTTATCTTATCCCATAACCCTAAGCGTTAATCATAATACCTGCGAAACATAAAAAAAACTTGCCTATGGCGCCCGCGGGCGTGCATATCGTCCTAGTCAATCATACAATACCAATGCGAAAATTTAACATAGAAAGAAATAAAGAGAGAATACATGATAAATGGCTCAATGGTCTAACAATCTAGCCACGCAGCTGCTGGTCATCTCATTAGTTTACTTTGCGAGAGGTGTTGCCCCCCTCCCGATGAAACGTGTAGCATGATTACGGGGACGATCATCTCGTTAGTTTACTGTGATGTGTTGCCCCCGTCCCGATGAAACGTGTACCACGCTGCATGATATACGTACTGCATGCGCACTTGCATCGAAGGCAGTCAGATGATCCGGCCGGCCACAGTATCTTGGACCATCACGTGATATATATAAAACTTCCTTTGTTCTTTCTTGTTTGATGCATTTAACTTTTGAACGCGTATGTCTTTAACCACTCGTCTTATTCAAAAAAATTATATAAATATCATTTAATTTGTTGTGACTTGTTTTATGCTTAAAGGTACTTTAAACATGACTTTTTTTATGTTTGCATTAAGTTTTCGAATAAAACAGATGGTTAAATACATGTTCAAAAGTTAAAGGTATCAAACAAAAAAAGATGCCAATTGATCTCGTGTTTGTCAGGTACCCATGCGTTTCGGAGCTGCCTGCGCCTGCGCTGCGCATCGCTTTGGTTCGCTGCGTGACAAAACGCAGCAGGACTCAGGATCTGAAATCCCGTTTGGCCGTGCTTGTGCCGCAGATTCCGAGTTCTTTTTTTTTTTCTTCTTAAAAATAAGTTTCTTTGAGAGGACCATCTTTCACCATGTTTTATTGCGCATGGGCACGATGTCAACGAGCCCTGACATTGCTCGCCATCATCTTTGATGTGTGGAACTGTTGACACCAATTTGGAAACTAGAAAAAACGGACTGAGATAGACATATATGGGTTCAAATCGGATGTATGGGTATAAATAAAAGAAAAGATATAAGTGAATCAAACTTTTGTATATGTGTATATGTGTGTATATGAGGAAGGTATTGTATATCTGTGTGCGTCAAACTTTTGTATACATACTTGGGCTGGTGGCCGTGTAAAACGCACATCAAATCTATATAATCTATCTTTACATGCCTTTACACTTTTGTCTACTTTCACCATATTAGGTCTAGTTTAGAGTAAACGAGTGGATATGTATATGCTTTCGCTCTAGATGGTGCTGTTGTTTCATGGTGGTCGTGCAAACACATCATCTTAACAAGGTCAACCATGTAAGCAAACCTACCGCATGAGGCACAACCACTATCGAGGCCCAACCAAACAATTATCACTGAAGTGTCAAGTGCAGAGATAATATAAAAGCATCAATACATGTGAAAAGACATTTGAAGTCTGAACAAATTGAAAAACTCCACGATGATAATTCTGGATATATATGCAAACAACTAAAAATCTGACATATACATTTACGAAGAGACTACCACGAATTGTGATAAACATTGCATCCAAGGAGATGGGATTGAGATACTATGAGTTATAGTGATAACCCGAACCTATGTGATTTGAGATCCCCATGAATTAGGCTTTCGAGAAAACAATTTTTATGTGTGATTAGGAGAGTACATTTTATTTGACTCACTTCGCTTGACATGCGATACTGTCGTGACAGTATGGTAGGAAGACTTTGTCTTGACGTATTCGAAGGCTTAATGACGAGATGCCATCCTACATGGTATTTTTCAACGAGCACACCTATGCGAGCTGACTATTGGCCACAGTATGTGAGAATTAAAAACTATATAAAAAGCTCATGAAGAGAGACAGTAGTATGACATATACTACTTTTCACCTGATGAGTAGCATATTGGCCGCCAAGTATCAGTTCAAGTCCTAAATAGAACTTGTTGACACAAAACTGTTAATTCAAGGCTTAGTGTGTAATGTGTCTCTGAGATCTGGTGGGGATTGTTAGGAGTTCATGGGCTTGGTCCATTTATTATTATGAAATTCAAATAAATATCAAAAAGCCATTCATTAAGGATGGTGGTGGGAAGTTAATACCAATATAAAGTGTGAACGAGAGAAATACCACCTTATAATGTGGAGCTCTTCCCTCTCTTCAATGGTGACCACACTGTGGTGCGACTGGTCTCGTGGCCCATTAAACTTCATCTTTTATTTTCTGAAATCATTCATTAGTTCAAATTTATATCGCACATGATTTTAGGGAACAATTTATATGCATGAAGGAAGCAAATCGTGCAGAGTCAGTTCCTATCTTTATGTGTTGATTTCCAAGGCTCGGTCGCCTGCCCAGATGGACACACAACAAAAAATCTAGCAAACCGATCAATCTAGTGAGGCGCAGTGAGGTAGCTTCTCCGTCCTTAGTGCTATGGGTCTTTAGCCTCATCCATCCCACACACCAATGTGTCACTTACGCGTGACAGAGCAGTGTCTGTAAAACCATATCTAGCGTCTGAATCTACGTAGGTTAGGGGCAATCGGATTTTTAGACAGCGCTCGGTGTGACTGCTCACTGCTTTCAATCTGCACATGCAACGGAACCCAACATGACATCAATCTTCGCAAAAGCAATCTACAATAAATTTATGCCGCACATACAAGAGACGTGTGCAATCTTACATATGTTTTTTGTTCATGTGTGCAGCGGTATCATGCCACCTTTTCGTATCACCAGTTCATCATTGTGCTGCTATTCCCATGTGTTCAGATCACTTCGCTCCTCTCGGCGTGAGATACACCTGCAGCGGGTGGAGCTTGTAGGCAGTAAGCTGGACGGTGTCGACCATGTCCTCGTCGCCTTCCCTGAGCCTCCACGCGAACTCCTGCACGAGCCGCGCGATGGAGGCGCACGCGATGGTCGCCGCCTGCCGGCTCCCCGCGCACGCGCGCTTCCCGGCGCCGAAGGCCATCGTCTTGTACCTGTTTCTGGCTTCGAACCTCCCGCCCAGGAACCTCTCGGGCCGCCACTCCTCGGGCTCCTCCCACTCCTCCTTGTTCATGTTGCAGCCGTACAGGTTGATGATCATCTGCCAGAATCAGCAGTACCATGAATTTCAGAACCTTGACCTGTGATGATCTGTGGCTCCTTTACATATGGCGTAGTGTGGCTGCTGCTGCTTGCTTACCTCTGTGCCGGCAGGCACGTCGTAGCCGGCGACCCTGGTGTCCTCGTGCACGAACCTCGGAGGGAGCAGTGGGATGGCAGAGTGGCGCCGCAGCGTCTCGTGGAAGACGGCGTCCAGGTACGGCAGTCGAGGCAGGTGATCCTCGGTGACCGTCTCGTCGCCGCACACCTCCTTGATTTCCTGGTAGAGGCGTTCCTGATCCGCTAAATGTGATTTGGTTAACAATGCAGCAGATACAGAGCAGAGAGAAGTTGCAAGGCTTGAGTTTGCAGTGTATGAACCAGATAGAGATTTTGGGGGTGACCTGCTTTTCAGGGTTCTTGGCAAGCTCATACATGGCCCATTCCGCCGTGACAAGAACCGTGTCTGCAGCTTCAATGAGCGTCTCCCAGACTAGCACCGTCAGTTGATCGTCTGTCAGCGTGTTCTCCGCTAGCAAGAAGTCCAGGTAGGATTCCCTCGCCTACACATGAGAGAGATCATGGGGTCAAGTGGTCAGCACGACAGAAAGAACACAACAAATCCCATCCGAAGCACGCCTCAGCGCCTCCGTTGGTTCTAGTCCTAAATCGATTACTTCAAATAGCACGACAAACCATCTTGCCGCTGTCTCTTTGAAAGTTCGTCGCGCCGACCAGGCCGTATGACAACACGAACCAGCGACGTACATTCTTACTAAACTCACATCAGATCTAATCACAGTAAACTCTTGTTATTACCATGTCAAGATTATATCTAACGGCCTCACCTCTCCACGTGCAATCCTCTTCTTCTGTTGCCGGATCAAGCCCCGAACCACCGCGGTTCTTCGAGCTTCTGTGTTGACAATTTTCGTCTCGAAGCTCCTGTTTGGAACCCAGCGGAGGTATGGGAAGAAATCCCTCCAGTCAACCTCAATGGCGCACATCATCATGTCCACCACAATGATCTGGAAGATTTCCTCCTTTGAAACATCCCTCCCAAACTCCTCCACATACACTGAGCTCACATCCTCACCTAAACTCTGAAAATTGCAGAATGCATTTTCATCTGTCAGTGTTACAAATAGTAAATGGATGAAATGAAAGTTAAAATTCTGACAGACAGACAGAGTATAGACAAATATACAGCATAAGTGATAAGAGCACTGAATCCTGAGTCCTGACACTTGTAGCTAGCACTCGTAGATATACCTGGATCAAGGACAAGCGGAACAGCTCATTCTTGAAAACTTCTCTGAAGTTCACAAGAGCATGTTGGTCTTCTATCACCAACGTATGAAAAGTGTTTGACATGTTATTAACCATCTTGTCTCTTGTGTCCTTGTATTTTTTCTGAAATTCGTGCAACCATAGCATCATTAGACCTCAACTGAAAGTGTGACTAGTATCGAAGAAATTGTATAAGAACTATCCATACAATTTTGAAATTGTTGACACTTACCTGAGCAGCCGCACCCAACATGCTCACCATAATATAGCGCTTTACCATTTTATAGAAATCACCATAATCGCCCAAAGCAACAATAGATTTATTATGACTGAGCACTGAAATTGCTTTAGGCAGCTTTCGAGTAGATATGGAAGAGTATTTTGCAACCATTGCCTGCAAAAATGTAGGACAACATATTTGTTTTTTTATTATACTTTTAGTTAATATCGTAAGAGGATGAAAATGCAAACAATATATTATATAATGGATGCTTTGTATCACAAGCAATCCTAGAGGTAAAGATGAAATCCTATCAGAGAGATTAAAACTAATCAGTTTTAGTATAGACTATTCTACCATAATAGTCAAATCCTTTGAAATCACACCATATACTCCCTCCAGTTTCAGAATAATAGATGTTATAGACAACATTTAGCATACCAAGACGGTGCTTACTACCCCTTATTAATATGCGGTTGCTTCTTTTATTCACTATTAGCATGCAGTGCGATTGGTGAGATCCCTCTCTTTCCACTCAATAGGTTTAGTTTAGGGTTCGAGCCCTGTCCGCAACACTTTTTCTTTTTTCTTGCATGGCACCCACTGGTTGGCTGGTTCGGACTGCAGTCTGTTGCTTAGTATTAAGTGCCTAGTTAAACGTCTATTAATTTTCTTGCATGGAGCCCACTGGTTGGCTGGTTGGGACTGCAGTCTGTTGCTTAGTATTAAGTGCCTGGTTAAACGTCCATTAATTTTGCACTCAATGCAAAGAGCTTAAACGTCTATTATTCCTATATTGGAGGGAGTACTTTAACATCCCCATAGTCGTAGCGAGTGCATCGTGCATGCAAGACTGAAGAGAGAATTGACATGAGAAAGTCAACATCCCCTCGCAGTCATAGAGCTAGATAAGCTAACTAGTTTTCTCAAATTGATGACATTCCATTTGTTGTTGATGGCGAGGTAGAGAGAGCGAGGTGCTCATGGTCATAGCAGTGGAGGATATTGTGTTAGGGTAGCTGGTGTTGAGGTAGCCACACGTGGAGACTAGTGCATAGACACATGGAGACGAAGCTGATGTCGATGCAGTCGAGGCCATCATAAATGTAGCGATATCACGCGGTGCCAAAACTAGGTATGCAATAGGGATGAAAGAACACGCCGATTTTGCTAGGGCCAGGTGCACAAGATAAGGGATTAACACAAAATATCCACCAGTGACAAGAGAGGGTGTAATAGCAACAATAGAGATGAGCTCAACGGTATTGGTGGTGCATGGTGCTAAGAGGACGTACAACATGACGTCAATTGTAGAGTAGATGAAAGAGAAAAAAATTACATGTGAGCATGCAAATAAAATAGATTGCGATAATGGTGGCATAGTTGTGGTGGACAAGACGAAAAGCAATAGTAGAGAGAAATACTGATAATGATGTAATGCACTGTGCAAGAGGAGCACACAACATGATAGTCGGCACATGGTATGTATAAGGAGAGGTGCTAGCGACCATGCTCGATGAAGGCAAAGAAGACGTGATATTGGTGAAGACAATGGAGTGGCCATGGGAGCCAACAGTGTCGTCTAGAAAGATGATGCCACAACAGCCTGGTTCGCGATTTTGTGACAGCTCCTGCTCATGGATGGGGCTAGTGACGAGGGCAATGGTCAGGTGCACAACAACATCCAACGTCATGGCTTTGGCCTAAGCGCAGCGACACTGCGCATGGCATTGGTGTTGGCCAACACAACAACAATAGAGGGAGGTGCTGAAGGCGTTAGCATTGGGCGAGTGAAGTCCAAATCCAAGGAGTCGTCAACAGGTCAATAGGGCGATGCATGAAAACCGATCTTTGGTAAAAAAAAAAAATATTAATCATGCGATCATAGAGAAAAGCGATTTAAAATTTACCATTAAAAACTTGAATAATAACCAATCTAATGACTGATTACTCTAACTACGGGTTGCGTAGACCCGGGGCGATATCATAGAGATAAGATTGTCTCCCAGGGGATTCTCGCATACACACCGTATACACCAACTAACAAAAGCCATTAAAAATTTTAAGTTTTTTAGATGTCCTTTTAAACTTATTCTAACTATGTGCCACATTGTTTCATTCTAATTAAGATACAAAAAAGAGAAATTTTGTCAATTTTAAACTATTTAAATTTATGAATAATTTTTTTTATAACTCTAAATATAGAATGAATTTGATCTTGAAACTTTGTACATAGGTAGAGTAACCAATAAGTATATCTATAATTTTTTTTAAAATTTTTTGATGACCTTTTCTGGTTGGTGTAGATGGAAAGCTTGCGCACCAGGATATGTTGCCCATATTATGAGCTCTGGAATTAACGTTATGACAGAAAAACGAGAACTCTTTACTGAGATTTGAACTATGATACTTCCAATTACAAAACAAATTAAAATGTCTAAGACAATCAGTGGAACAGCGTACTGAAACAAAAAATCCAATTTTGAAAGTCTAGAAAAATTATATGAAAAGTCTATCCTCGAAAATGTTATCACCGCAGGATCATTATAAGGCAAAATTGCACAGCTACCCTAATTTTATCTATGCACATAGGTGAAACTTACAAATACATCCATTAAAATAATGAAAAATCACATTATTCAACATATATATATACCTCCTTGGCTACTTCTGTTGAATTGACCACAACTGCAGACGAAGCCCCAGTCCTTATAGTGTAAATCGGCCCGTAAGTATCGGACCATTTTCTAAAGGTCTGATGCGGCTTCTTTTCTTTTAATTGATGCAAATTTCCAATAACAGGTAATCCGGGAACAACTGCATGACAAGAAAATAAAATCATACGTAATAGATTGAGCGTTTGAAAATTTCTTTTGTCCGCAAAAAATAATAATATAACACTAGATATTCATGCAAAAAAGTATAAACTGGTACCCGAATCAAATAAGCTCACAACATCGAAATGAGAGAGGCAGTTTTATCTCACTTATAGTTCGTAGTAGGAATGTTACAGGTGTCATATTTGCGGTAGTAGTTCGCTTAATATCTCCTTTAGGTGAGCATTTTATACGCCATCGTAAATGAATTGGAATATTCTAATTTCTAGACTTATTGATGTTCAACTTACAAGAGATAATAACATTTATGCAAAAATGCAAATTTCAATGTCTCATCCATGTATCAGTGCTTGATTTCATCTAACCATGGTACTCCCTCCGTTCTTTTTTGTTTTACGCTTTTGACTTTTGGACACACCTTTGACCATTCGTCCTATTCAAAAAATTATGTAAATATTATTTATTTTATTATAATTTGTTTTATTATTAAATGTACTTTTTAGTATGACTTATATTTTTACGTGTTTGCACTAAATTTTTGAATAAGACGAATGGTGAAAGACGTGTCCAAAGGTCAAAGGCGTCAAACAGAAAAGAACGGAGGGAGTATTAAAGATATAAGCAAGTTTTTATCGAAAATCAAAGTTTCGTTGAAGATCAAAATATTTCAAGGGTTCTATTCACTAAAGATGATCTATCCAAAAGAAAATGGAGAGGGAACATGAGTGTTGTTTTTGTAATTTAAATAAGTTTATACACCTTCTTTTCTTTGATTGTCAAGCTAGGGTAAACTGACTAGCTAAGCTTAATGAATAAGCTGCTGAGCTGAAGTTACTTGTGTGTGGACTAAATGAATAAGTTGGCTGAATAAATAAGCTCAATCAACTTTGAACATGTTGTAGAAATTAATTCAAACCGCCCTAGGTTTGAATCGGTCTAATAGTATAGTCAATTTGATTGAGGATTGGGTCAACAATTTGAACCGAACTATATGCATCTTTTATGGGTTGGAGTGGCCGCTATGTTTTGGGCCATTTGGCATTATCAAAATGATTCAATTTTCAACAAGTGTGAAGATACTTGTGTCGCGGTAGGTGTCGCCGTAGGAGGATGATGAAATAAGTGGCATGCTCAATATCTGCTGTCTGTTAGAGGTGGTTGTTATCTTGTTCTTCGCTGATAATGGATGGAAAATCGTCTTCGTATTGGAGTAGTTTAATCTTTATTTTTATTTTCGTAGTTGTGAATTTGTAATTTCTACTTTGGTTTGGTTGACGATTATGTGTTTAGTTGTATACTATAGGCCTGATATTTTTTCATTATCTAGAAAAAACTATTCACCGCTCGTAATCAAGAATTATCAGTCAACGTGGTTCAATGCTAACACAGCTGAAAACGAGGTTCTCTGGATTGCTGCCTCCTTAACAAATCGTAATACATTTTTACGAAATTGACCAAAGTTTATTGGAGATGACTATATGTATTGGAGAACTACTTTTGCAGGCATCCTCATGCGAATACGTGGATTTCACATGCTTTTTATAATACCCAAACCAAGCCATCTAAAGCAATTAAACCCAAGAGTTCAATCCATTTGGATTCAAATTCTTTTGTAATCCACGCCAATCCCTGCTAGATACGTTTGTATTTGAACCCAACCTAGCCCAACTTACCGGCACCATGAACTAGGCATGTTCATGGGCAGCCCGGCCCAAAAAAGCCCGACCCGGCCCAACCCGACCAATGCACCGGGCCAAGCTCAGGCCTCGGTCTGAAGCCCGGCCGCCGGGCCAAGCCGGGCCGGGTTCGGGCCTAGAAAAAAGTGCGTCTAGCCGTGGCCGGGCTGGGTTTCTAGGATCGGGCCAAGCTTTTTGTGCTTCGGGCCAGGCTCGGGCTTGGTCCCCCGGGACCAGGCTTTTCCAAGACCGGCCCAAAACCCGGCCCGGCCGATGATCAGGTCTACCATGAACTCATCCCCACACATCCAAAGGCAATTTGTTTTTATTTTCGGATTTGCTCGCCACAGCCGCTGACAGTGGGCCCAAGAGAGGTAGTCGCACCATGTAGCAGGTTGCTTTTATTTTTCATTCCATTTTCTTTGTTCAAAAGCTGACGGACAGTCAGCCTTAGAGCGAAATTACCAAACTTTAAACGTTCTTAGCTCGGTCGCTCAATGCTGCATCGCAGGTCTTGCAGCTACTTTAGGAGAAAAGTCAAAAATTATCTACCGTTCTTAACAAACTCGTTAGTTCAACTGTTCAAGGTACGGTGATGCCGTGCAAGCTTAGATCTTTAATTTGGATTTCGAGCAACAGAGTTAGCAATCCAAAACTAATTACCATTGCTGCATGAAAAAAAAATACAGTTCAAATTTTGATGAAACACATGAGTATGGCTGATGGTGTAGTGCAACTCACATTTTGCTTTACACGAACAATGAATCCATCGCTCTCCAATATACTAATGCAAAACAATACTGCCAATCTATTATTAATCATTCCTCAAAAAAAGTATTAGATTTTATTATAAAAAACTCAATTTATTAGCCTTTTTAAATTTTATTTTATAGAAAACCAAGCTGAATAGGACGCCACGTCATTTAAAAGTAGGGTGGATTCAGATGAGGGCGGTATTTTGTCTAATATTTATAGTATAGTGATGTTGTTTGTCTGGTTTTGAAGTTCAGAGGTAAAACCAAACTTTTGTGGTAGCCGGAGAGGAGACAAAGTGGTTTTTTTTCCTTATATAAAAGTAAATCTGTCTAAAATAAATTTCTTGGCAAAGTTTAACCTCGGAGGCCATAAAAAACCCAGCAAGATCAAAGTATTCTGAACTGGAGATGGAATAGTTTTACCGAGTCACTTAAATACACAATATAAGGTCAACAATTTAAAGTTGCTCAAAGTTTTAATCCAAAAAAGTTATGATCTTTCGAAAGAGTTTTGGATCGTTCAAAAAAAATTTAAAAAATTTTTAGTAATTGTAAAAAATAACTATTTAAAACCCCATAAAAAAACTACATGGCGATACATCGTTTGCCCTATACAAAATAACAAAATTTAATTTAATTTAATTTAAGCTAAGAAGAACAAGGCCTAAAAACATCCCAACAACCTTTCTATACCTCTCTATGAAACACTATTTATATCACTATTTATGAGACATAAATAGTGTTTTAAGGGCATGTACAACGGTAATTAATAGGGATCTCTTAGCAATGACATGAACATGTTTCGCTGATGTGCCATGGGGCAAAATGAAAAAATGTTAGAGTCGGACTCTTGGTGAAGAGATGACTCTTCACAAGCTCCTAGAAAGAATTAGAGAGGAGCAGCATTAAATAGCATATAAGCTCTTGTGCATGGCCTTTGTACATGCTTATCTTTTTACATGGATGAATGTGCCAAAAGACATCTATGGATTCTCCATTGTACATGCCTAAAAAAGGATATAGAAAAGCTATTAAAGATGCTCAATAGTCGATAGATGTGAAGGTTACGGATTATGGCTGCACGCTTGAGCCTTTCCCATATGGAAAACCAAGCCGAAGAGAACACTACTTAATTATAGTTAATTTAGAAAGCGAGAGAGTCTCGGGAACGATCTAGATAGCGGGCGCGCTGCCGCGCATGCGGAGAATAGGGCCCGGTTTACGGTTTCATATGGATTCGTAAAATTTATCATTTTTATAGTAGATCATTTACTACAGCATTACTTAACTTTTTTAAAATTTAATGCAATTTTTCTTAAATAATTTAAAATATTGAAAATTTTAAAAAAATTCTAAGTTTTTATTTTTTTAAACTTTTCTAACTGCAACTAAGAACCAGAGGCGGATCTAGCGGTGGGTCTGCACCTATGTTGTCTATGATAGTGTAGCCCCAATTTAGAACCCGCCTATAATTTTATGTAAAATAGAAAGAAATGAGAGGCTTCAGTATGAAAAAATTATTTCTTTATTATCAATCGTTCCTGTTATTTTTAGATGCGTCCGCCCTGGTAAGAACTAGGGGTGGAAACGAGCTGAGCCTGAGCGAGCCAGGGTTGTTCAGCCTCGGCTCGTTTTTGCGAGCGAGCCAGCTCGGCTCGGCCCGCTCGGATGACCGAGCTGAAAGGCTGGCTCGGCTCGGGCTCGGTAAAGGAGCGCTCGTGAGCTCATTTGCAAAATCTGAAAATATTGTTTGCAATTAAGCAGGGAGCCAGGTACTAGGGAGTAGCTAGCTAGGCATTGCCTAACGCCTATAAATTTCATACATATAAATTAATAATAGCATCAAGTTCATAACAATATTAACTTACAAGTTACAATAAATTAACAATAGCATCAAATATGTACTTGATGACATAATCTGTACGAGCTATGAGCGAGCTGGCTCGGCTCGTGCTCATTTTTGAACCGAGTTAAAAAAAACGTGTTCGGCTCGTGCTCGTTTGTAAACAAGCTGAGCCCAAACCTGAGCTTTTCCGAGCCGAGCCCGAGCTGCTCGCGAGCCACGAGCTAAAAGTTCCAGCCCTACTAAGAACCAAACCACAGCCACCGATTAAAAGGGCCTAGATAGAGCCACGAACCTGGGGGCGCGTTGAGTTGCTCCCGGGATGCCTTGCCCGCCACGGCGAGCCTCTCAACGGCGGCGGCGGCGAGCCCTCCGACCGCGGCCCCGCCGGCGACGCTGGCCAGCAACCACTGATCCATCGATCGATGAACCGATCGAACCCGCCGCCGGCAAGCCTAGCTACCTTGCTAGCCACCCAGCTTCTGGCCCGCACTGTACGTGCTCGTCGATCCGCTCCGCGCGCGCGATATATAGCGGCGGGGAGCCACACGGACAGGACACAGGAGGTGGGAATAACACTGAGCCGTTGCTAGTCACCCCCCACGTTTTTCCAAGTGTTGAATCAACGAGCCTGCGCATCGATCGGTGGATGGCAGCTGCATTGCTTGCACCAACTCGAGCGTGCGAGACGGGAAACCAGAAAGGAAGGGCCTGCATGCGAGCCGGTAGTTGAGTGCGTGGAATTCGCGTGCCGCTTGTCCTGTCGCCGTCTCAAAGAAATTTACACCAGATATATTCGTAGCCTGGGACGGAGAAGGTAAAAGTCACCGGAAATACATGGCCGAGATAGAAAGAGCATCTTCGACGATTCTAACGATGCTTGCTATAAGAAACTGACGTGCCATCTAAAGATAGCGAATAGATAACCTCTCCAATAATGCTAGATACGGTATTAATTGTCTGTAACATTATTTTGGGCCTATATATAAGAGCTACTATAGATTGTCTCTTTAGCGAAGAGTTACTCTCTCTCTCGCTCTCATTTCTCCCTCATTTACATAAGTAAAAAAAGCTGATTTGGTAACTTAATTTATAGCTAACTAATTTGCATCACTGAAGATACTCTAATATTAATATTATTCAGAGTTATCCAAGGTGCCAAACGGATGGAGGACGGTCTAGACGGGGCATTAGGCGCCTTCTAGATGGCCAAACTGATATATGTTATATTTAATATGTTACAAGTTGTCAAATCCGAACCTTTCAAGTACTTCCTGGTATAGGCTGATTGGTGCACTAAAATCTCACGAGAAAAATACTTGAGTTGCAAGCCTAAGCAATATTTGCTTTACCCAAATGTTTTACTTCAAATTTATACTTCACATATAAGCATGCTTCTTTTAATTCTTTGCTTTATTTTATATAGTGACTTTTAGAGTTCACATTTTATATATTTCTATTTTCTCTTTTTGTTCCGATTAGTGATACTTCATATATCTTTATTCACAAGTCCGAATCTAAATCTTTTACTCATATATTCAGTTACAACATTCTTTAGTTTAGTTTCTTTCTCAACTTTAAGTTGAGTGCTGTCGGAATGAGATGTCTAAAGGTAGTTTATCATAGCATACATTATACGAAGTTATACGAATCAAAATGATTCAGTTTTCAACAAGTGCAAAGATACTTGTGTCGCAGTAGGTGTCCTATTTGTTTTGCATTTTTCAAAATCAGCCTAGCATTCTAAAGTATTCTGGACCGTCCATTTAGGCTGATTTGAAAAATACAAAACAAATAGCAAAAAAAATCAAAAAATTGTAAAATTTGGTACACTAGGAGAGTTTATCGAGACGAACAAAATTTATGGTTCGGATCGAAGAATTTCACCATAGATTTTGTAGAAAACGCCCGACTGACGGCGCGACTGACGGATCGCCGACTGACCCCAGCCCAACTCTATATGTGTGTGTGTATATATATATATATATATTTGTGACTTCATAGAGTCCGTGCTCCGTACCTAGTTTGAAAACAATTAATTATGAATTTATTGCATTCACACCTTTTATATATTCACTTTTTTGTTCCGATTAGTGATACTTCATATATCTTCATTCACAAGTCCGAATCTAGGTCTCTTATTCATATATTCAGTTACAACATTCTTTAGTTCAATTTCTTTCTCAACTTTAAGTTGAGTGCTGCCGGAATGAGATGTCTAAAGGTAGTTTATCCCATGATCATGAAATAGGTTCCGCATGAAACCTTAACCTATCAACCGTGTCATATATTGTACAATTTACTATTCTTGTTTCTTTGCTAAAGCCATATTACTCATAATTCTTATTTTTCTTCTGGAGATTTATGTCGACATTAGTTGTTGCTCTTATTCATAAAATTCTTTGATAATTCAAAATCTTTGGCCATTTTTATCATGGGTTGTTTCAAACTCTTTTTTTTTTCTTCAAACAATTCTTCACCATGCTCTTCTCCGTTATTTCCCATCATATGAACAAGTTCCTTTAGTTTTTATCGTCGATGTGTGCATACTCTCTGGTTGATACTTTCGTCCATCCACTCCTGCAATAGAATATTCAAAACTAGGGATGGCTCGCTAGTGGGTTGTTCTCCAGTTGGTAGGTCTTAACTGGCTCCCCTTGTTTACATGTGATCTACGTACGGGATCTTCTTTATTAATGCAACGTTCTCTTCGTGGGAGTAAACCCGATCACTTCAAAGAAGCCACAATCTGTTTTGTGCCCTGCCCGCTCGCTGCTCAACTTGCTTCTGCCCTGCTCGCTATTGCCAACAATTTACAATTTCTTTACTGCTCGCCACTGTTGAATATATTTCTTCACCGTGATTAGCTCAGTACACAATACCTTGAGTCATGTGTTACAAAATTAACAAAACGCTCAAACGGACTTACAAAATGCTCAAAAGACCATTGCCTGCTGTGTACACAAACATTGGACAGAACGTGCTGCTCATAACCGGATGCTCAAAAATGGACAAATTCCATGCTCAAGTGTGACCATGCATACACTTCCAGAAGATCACGCTCAAGTATCTCCAAAAGAGCCATATCTGCTCAATAGAGCAGCAACGAGCAGTGCATTAATTGAACTGATTATTTGATTATTCGAGCATTTGCAAGAGAATTTCACAACTTTCACGGTGACGGCAGGTTGAGACAAATGCTGTGACAGAGAGTTGTGTCATGGAACGGTGCAACCTTTCAATGCTGTTAAGGTTGCATAAAAGTATTTTAATGTAAAAGAGTGATTATTCTGTAACCAATTTTGCCAAATAAAAATAATAGCCATGAGCCCATGACCATGAGTCACTCCTCTCCCAGCCGAACGCGGTCCACGCGGATCCACTGTCACATGGAAGAGCAAAATTACTGCCACTCTTCAGCGGGGTGTTTTCGGTCCGGTCCATCTACAAGCTTCAGTTTGTTGGTGGTACTTGCTCCACCATCATCCATCGCACTTGATCTTTATGAGCACCCACCAAGTGCAAATTTTTCTCTTGTTCGTTGCTCCACAACCGGGTGCTCACGACCAATGCTCTTCTCTATCGCTGGCTCATCAACGACTTTTTTGCCCCCGCTATCGCCATAACCTAGAGACGCCGTCGCATCTCTTCGTACAGTATGAGTATAGCTCCTGCATCTGGTCAGGCTTGGCGAATCACATTGATTTTAGGGCCCTACAACCCTTCTCTTGGACGCACACGAGTTTATCGCAAACTAGTGGAACAACGACATCGCGGCGTCGGCTGATAGCGCTTTCATTTAGGCCCCATCCGCTATGAGTCCACATGTAAGTGCACGTATCCCTCCGCCGTCAGGCTGAGGACATGCTTCCCAGCCCTCCCGGTCTCCCTTCTTCTGCCTCTCTCTCCTCAGGTTTCTCTCTTCTCTTCTCTCCTCCCAGGCCACCTCCCTCTTCATTCCTCCCCCGGCGTGCCGGATCTAGGCCGCCCCGGCATCCTCCCACCCCCGCTCCCATGCAGCCCTGACGGGAGGAGGCATCGGCTGGCGATGCAGGCGCGGGCAGAGAAATCCGGCGATATATGGTGGTCGGCGGCGGCGTGGCGGCGCCGGCGACCGTCCCAGTGAGGCGGCGCTGCGAAGGCACAGCCCTAGGGGCCAGCACCTCGCCGTCCTCCCCATCCAGTCGCTCTATCCCCAGATTCCCCCACCGCCTCCCATCTTACCATGGTCGCCGCTGGCCGCCGGCGATTTGCTGCCAAGTCAGAGCCTTCTGGATTCTATCCGAGCTCTGCCGATCTCTAATGGCGCTTCAGGCATCGTCCCCGCCGGCCGCCGGCGTTCCACGCGATCCGGCCCACCGCTTACGACAGCAGGTACTGCGGATAAAAGCGAGCTCGCTGGTTGAACAGTTGAACTGTCCTTGGTTCATGTGGACTCGAGATGTTGAGGTTTGTGGTCTAGGTATTTGTCGTGTTGGCTCGCTGGAACGATCGTTGCCATGGAGCTGAACGGCTGCTCTTTTTCTTCGGAAAAATCAAAGCTTTTGGCCTGTTATCGACTTATATACAATGCTCTACCTCAGTTATCTATAAGCTCCGTTGCTCCAGCAAGCGCCGGGCGCTAGGCACAAAAGCCGCATGCAGCGCAACCGGCCGACCACAGTACATCATGCCCATTCTATATTTAATTTTTGCTATATCTTTTGTTTAGTATTTCCAATTAACGAACCGATTTCAAAAATGGGTTCTTCATATTTTTTCGAACAAAACTAGACCACACATGACATATAAATTTCAAAAATTTAAAATTTTGTTTTTTAAAATTTTAAATTAAAATTAAAATTATAAGCCAAATGATTTAATATTTTTTAGCCATTTTTGGGTTTCAAATAATTATTTTTAGAGTTCATAAATATTTTTCCCAAAATTTTTTAAAATTTTAAAATATCTTTCGTGTGTCACAAATTTGCTATAGTAAAACTCAACTTAACTTTAATCTGAAACAAACAAGGCCCGACCTGTCAGTATGAAAACGGTAGGCCGTATGCGTTGGAGTAGGGTCAGTAGTCATTGGGGGCGTTACTATCCGTTTTTGTCCATTGTGCCAATCGCCGTCACCCATCGTCTTGTTGATCTATTTTAGAACCCCAGACAGCCAACTGAACCTATCACAATAAAGACTTAAGAGGGAAAAGAAAGATGAAAAAAATAGATAAGAGAATATAGAAATCTCTCAAAAGAGTAATAGGACAGTAAATATTGAGGGATGCGACGTCTTGGAGAGCTAGGACAGAGGTGGCACGATCCTCAGGAGGGAGAGAAAAATAAGCATTAGTAAGAAGAGTTACGAGCACGGAGGGAAGCCGATTGGTAGCGATAGACCTCCCAGTGCGAGGCAGAATTGTGCAAAAAAACCTTTGAGAAGGGGGAATATTCCCGCTGCACCCAATAGATTGGTTGTAGTAGAGTGTCACTATGTTTTTAATTCCCTAAAACATGCTAGGATTAAATCCGGCACACTTGTATCGCATTACTACATGTATCGTAAATGCCATTATTTACCTAAACTGTGTAACCTTGTGCTCATATAACATAATTAGCAACCGTTATGTTCTAACATTGACCATTTACATGTTTTCTAAATTTCGTGTTGGGTGATAGGGCCGAACCTTATATTGTAACAGCACAAACTTATAAAAAGATCGGTGCTACAAACGTTCCTGAATTTTTCCTAGATTTTTCGACGCAATTAACTAATTTTTCCATGAACTCTAAACATCATAACTGGCCATAACAATAGAGACAATATTATTACATTACACATTAAACCTTTTTTTGCAATGTGTACAAACTTGAACACAACATTGCTGCTAATATAATTATTTAATCCTCACAATCTTTCATCCACAAGTATTTGCATTGCTTAAATGCTAATACATATCTTTTATTAACAAAAAACTAAAAGAAATGTAATAATTAGTGAGATAAAAAGAAAGGTCACATGTGTGTTGGGCCGCGACTAGGGTCGAAGTTCCTAGCCACATAGGGGTGGGGAGGCAAAGCCCCTAGCAGCCCTTGGGGTCGACAACCCCTCTAGGTGCCCAAGTGGGGGGTGGTGGGGATGCAAACCCTAGTCATACTTTCGATGGGCGATAGGTTGGCATTTTCGCAATTGGGTGCATAGCCAGGGTAATTATAGAATTAATGAGTTTTTAATGGCAAAAATCCAAAGCAACCGCCTGGGCAACGTGGGTCTGGAGAGTAGGGGACAGAGAGACTAGTGAGAAGGAAGAAACTACTGAGAGGAATGACACACGTGAGCCCTACTATTTCCATTTCCATTTATTTGTTATCTTTGTAAATGGAGTGCCACATCACGAATTACGTGGACAAAATAGCCCACATGTTTGTTTCACGTGGCAAAACCATCTTGAAAACCCGACCCGAGGGGTTCAATGTGCCGGTTCTGAAAATCGATAGCCAAAATATCAGTTTTTTTTAGTTTGGGTGTTATGTGCATTCGATTCAATACTTTAGGGGATTCAAGTCAGGGGCGGATCCAACAATGGGTCAGGTAGGGCTCCAGCCCCACCTACGCTGTCTATGACAGTGCCTATAATTTTTAATATAAAATAGATGGAAAGGAGGGGTTAAACTGATAGGATGCCTATTTTAGACCCACCTATAAGTTTTGGTTGCGTCCGCTCTTGATTCAAGTAGACCTTTTCCATTATAAAATTGTCCACGCAAATGCACGAACATGAGACACCATGCCCGTTATTTGTATTATCATGTAGCAACTGAAGGGCTCGACCAAAAAGTTTACCAAGGTTAAGACGGGGCAGCCCACAAGCACGGAAGGCACCCCCTCCATTTTTTTGTTAGAAAAAACTGCAGGGTTACCCACAGACATATATTACTTAAAAGGATATTTACAAGTTGGTATGAGCCTATCAAAGAAAAAGAAAAGAAAAAAAGAAGAAGAGAAAAACGGGCAACAACTAATTATCAGGCTCCAATGTACAAAGCCATTGAGTAATGGCTCCTCCAAAGTATTCACTCCTTGAGTCCTTGTACGAAGAAGCTACATCGACGAGAAAATTTTGGAGGCTACGAGTGGCACAGATTTCAAACTTGAGCAAAAAAATCTTGTCATTTTGTCGCAACCAAATGTGCCAATAAAAAAGAAAAAAGAGCTTCTTGAAGAATGGCTGGACTCCAGAGTTAAGATTCGTGGAGAGAAAAAAGGTGAATACTTTCTCTTCGTACTGTGGCAGTGTTGAGGCACAAATACCATAAGCAATAGTGGGATGCCAATATTGTTCAATTTTTATGAAATGTACTTTACAAAATTTCAACATAACTCCACAATTTACAAGCGTTCTGCAAATAAAAAGAAAAAACCCTGGAATTTCTGATAATCATAACAAACAAGTGTTGTGATATTAACGAAATCGAAAGCTTTAAAATGGATCGTATATCTTTTGCACCATGACATTAAATGAAAAGATGCAACAAAGTTTCTAAAACATTGAACTAACAGAAAGACTAGGCTACACACCCATTCCAAATGCTCTTTCGACGGAGAAGGCTCTGAGTATTCAACTGATTAAGCAAAATCAATCACAAAAGGAGTTTGTTTGAGTTGATTGTTGCTCCACCAAACAATATTGCAAACATTAAAGGGCAAGTTATTGGATATGGCATTCCTATGAGACCTTCCAAAGAGTAGTTGATATTGTTCCAAATAAAGCTCCAAGAGTCTCCATGTTGCTCAAAGGAGGTCGTCAAATAATGCGTAAAAAGTATGTACTTCCTTTAAACCCTGGTTGCTCCATGTTGTTGGCAAAAGCACTCTCTTGTTGATTTATAGCCGCTGAGAAAAAAGAGTGAATGCTTGATTTTTGTGGTTGGATGCAAAAAAGACCTCGAGAAGTTTCCTAGATAGGGGGGCACCATGCCAGGGATCCTCCCAAAATCTAAGTTCTTTATAATTGTCCATAATACAAGAACAAATGGTAAGGTATTTAGGCATGAGTTTTAGGATGTTACACTACCAAATGCCTCCTTTGGAGACAACATTATGTGAAAGTGATCGGGGGTGAAGGACTTGCCAAGTCCAATGCACCAATGGAGTGTCAAAATAGTGGAAGAGTGTGTGCAGAAACTTGAGGATCAAACCATCATTTTGTGTAGCCAAGTTAATTAATAATGCATAGCCCTACTTGCCTTTCAGGTTTGCAAATGTTCTTTCAAACCATAAGATTGCCACTAGTCTTATAAGGTTCTTTACTATGCAATAAAAAATTGCATCGAAACTTATCAATCCCCTTAATCACACTCTTTGGCGGCTTAGGAATTAAAGTAGAGGGTGAAGGTCGGAATGCAAGATATAATTGTATTGACAAATACCAATTTGCCTGCAAAACTCAAATAACAAGCTTGCCAACCTGCTAATCTTTTATCTATGTGGCTCTAGAGGAGAACACAAGATCATGTCTTGGCGAGCGATGAGTAGACAGAGTAATTCACAAATATTGGATAGAGAATGCTCCAACATTGCAACCAAAGATACTTACAATGTAAGAAGTTAATTTTGCATTCATAGAAATAGGCAATATTACCTATTTGTTGTAATTAATTTGAAGACCCGAGAACTCTTTAAAAGTATGTAACATAGACTTCGAAAGACCGCATTAAGTTGAGATGGCTTAATCAAAATAACAATATCATCTATGTATAAAAATATTGAAAAGACTGCATCAACATAGGGGGTACACAGGAGACCTTCTATGAGCATCATCGACAGGCACCCCTCCATTGATGCATGTTTATTCTAGTTTTACAAAATATCAGTTGTGTATTACAACATGCCATGCCTTCCTACGTATCCATTTTCCTAATTTCAAAACGGCACTTGATTGATTGTGTGACGTGACGAATACGACTTAAACATAGCAGATGTTGAGTCTTAGAAACATTGTCACTGAAGTTTCTTCCTTCGGGCTGAGCTGACGCTCTGCTAGCTCTAACCGCCGATTGATCGTTATCACACCATTATACAGAGATAACGTCTCACTCTCACATTCCAAATAAGAAAAACGGTTTTGCTCAAACACAGTAGTCGCCTTCGCCGGCCGTGCCGCGAGCTAGCTCGCCGACGGTTGGGTCCGAGCGAGACGCACGCACGACCCGGACGACTGGACTGGAGCCACACTTTCTATCTACACATCAACAAGAAGGTGCATACGACCATATACTATAACTGCGCACCTACCAGACACACGCTTCTTCACCATTCAGAAATAGTACTAGCTAGGAACGAAACCCCCTTCTTCACTTGGTTCCTCTGGGCGTGAGATACACATGCAGCGGGTGGAGCTTGAAGGCAGTGAACTGCACGGTGGCCACCTTGTCCTCGTCGCCTTCCCTGAGCCTCCACGCGAAGTCCTGCACGAAGCGCGCGATGGAGGCGCACGCGATGGTCGTCGCCACCTGGCTCCCCGCGCACGCGCGCTTCCCCGCGCCGAAGGCCATCGTCTTGTACAGGTCGCCGACCTGGAACTTCCCGCCCAGGAACCTCTCGGGCCGCCACTCCTCGGCCTCCTCCCACTCCACCCTGTTCATGTTGCACCCGTACAGGTTGACGATCACCTGCCAAGCAAGAACCAAGCGGCGTTTTTAGAGCCCAAAGCTCAAGGTCTCGTTCTTTTCACACAAATTCATGGCCCTTAAAAGAGGTCTTCAGGTGTCTAAAAAGATTGCACCCTTTGCTTGTCTTTTTGGGTAATGCATACTTTGAATTGGCATATACTCAAGAGAAAACGATCGTGGTATCCGTGTCATAAATGCTTTGGAAACATGAGAGAACAAATATTCATAAATATATGAGACGGAATTATATAATAAATAAGAGTAAACAAAAACGCATCAATATATTTGCATACACTTAATATTCCCTCCGGTCACAAAAAGAAGTCGCCGTTGACTTTTGGACACGCTTTTGACCATTCGTATTATTCAAAAAAGTTATATAAACATTATTTATTTTGTTATGATTTGGTTTATTATTAAATGCATTGTAAGTATGATTTATAAATTTACATATTTGAACTAAATTTTTGAATAAAACAAATGGTCAAAGGCGTGTACAAAAGTCAACGGCGACTTCTTTTTTGTGACTGAGGTAGTATATTTTAAACAAAATCATTCAAACTATATGTCTTTTTTTAAAACTATAAACAAAGTCATTCAAACCCCCCCCCAATACAAATAGAGTACTACACTGTTTAGATCATAGAAACGATGAATTTCTGACGTTAACTTTTATTTTTTATTCAAGCCGAAAAGAAAACCTCCCAGCAGCTAGCCACGATGTGAGAGCTGCGCTTACCTGTGTGCCGGCTGGCACGTCGTAGCCGGCGAGCCTGGTGTCCTCGTGGATGAACCTCGGAACGATCAGTGGGACAGCAGAGTGGCGCCGCAGCGTCTCGTGGAAGACGGCGTTCAGGTACGGCAGGTGAGGCAGGTGATCCTCGGTGACCGTCTCGTCGCCGCACACCTCCTTGATTTCCTGGTAGAGGCGTTCCTGGTGTGACAAATGGTAATTTGGTTACAATTCATCCGGTGAAGAGTGCAGGAAAAAAAGAGTTCACTCCTTGTCAGTCGACCGAGAATGAAGAAAATTTCGGTTGATGATTTTTACATTAGTCAAAAAAAAAAGTCATTCAAAAACCCCGTACAAACAGAGTACCACACTGTTTAGATCGTAGAAACGATGAATTTCTGACGTTAACATTTAATTTTTATTCAAGCCGAAAAGAAAAGCCTCCCAACAGCTAGCCACGTTGTGAGAGCTGCGCTTACCTGTGTGCCGGCTGGCACGTCGTAGCCGGCGAGCCTGGTGTCCTCGTGGACGAACCTCGGAACGACCAGTTGGACAGCAGAGTGGCGCCGCAGCGTCTCATGGAAGACGGCGTTCAGGTACGGCAGGCGAGGCAGGTGATCCTCGGTGACCGTCTCGTCGCCGCACACCTCCTTGATTTCCTGGAACAGGCGTTCCTGGTGTGACAAATGGTAATTTGGTTACAATTCATCCGGTGAAGAGTGCAGGAAAAAAAAGAGTTGACTCCTCGTCAGTCGACCGAGAATGAAGAAAATTTCGGTTGATGTTTTTTACATTAGTCAAAAGGTAAATTTAAATATAGTTTGATATTGCAAAAAAAAGTCTAACAATTAGCTAGATGACATTTTATCGTTGCTGAAAGTTCATTTAAAAGAAAAGGGCTAGGTACAAAAGAGGTTACCTACAAAACTTAAGATATGTACTAAGTAGTAATTTTTTATAATTAAATTATATGTTTTTTATAATATTGAACAATATGTAAATTTATTTATTTACTATCGTAAATATGTCAACTGAGATTTCACCTATTTTTATGCGACCGAGGAGCAATTCCGAAAAAAAATGGATTTAGTGAGTTTCAGACGCTTTCAGTGCTTACCTGCTTTTCTTGGTTCTTGGAAAGCTCATACATGGCCCATTCGGTCGTGACCAGAGTAGTGTCTGCAGTCGCGATGATGTCCTCCCAGATCAACATTATCACTTGATCGTCTGTCAGCGTGTTCTCTGCTACCAAGAAGTCCAGATAGGATTCCCTCGCCTGTACACAAAGAGATTATGGATTCAAGAATCAAGGCGATGGAAAGAGAAACAGCAAATCACATTCGAAGTAGGTCCTTAATTTCACCTCTCCGCGCGTAATCCTCTTCTTCTGTTGCTGGATCAAGGCCCGTATCACCGCGGTTCTACGAAAATCCGCAGTACGAACTTTTGATTCGAAGCTCTTGTTTGGAACCCATCGGAGGTATGGGAAGAAGTCCCTCCAGTCAACATCGATCACGCACGTCATGATGTCAAGCACTGTGATTCTGTAGATTTCATCGCATGATACATCCCTCCCAAACTCCTCCACAAAGACTGAACTCACATCCTCACCTAAACTCTGAAATTGCAGAATACGTGTTCATCTCTCAATATTTCTGATTGTAAGTGGATCATAGGACAGATAAAGTTCAGACAGCGATACCGGCAAAAGTGCAGCACATGTCCTGAAAACTAGTAGGTTGTATTGTTTACAGACTTACCTGGATTAAGGAATAGCGGACTAGCTCGGTCTTGAAAACTTCTCTGAAGTTCACAGCACCCTGTGGGTCTTCCATCACGAGGGTATGTAAAGTTTTTAACATGTTATTAACCATGTTGTCTCTTGTCCCCTTGAACTTTTTCTGAAATTTACACAGCCATAGCATTATTGGATATTAGCTGAACGCGTAACTAGTATATAAGAAGTTGTATTGGAACTACTTATATAAATTTAAAATTGTTGAGTCTTGGGACATGTCGAATGGCAATCTAAGTTAGATCGATTCAGTATCGTAGCAATTAAAATATAAAAGAGAAAAATATAGATGAATGGTAAAAAAGATGTGTAAATAATAACCGGATCGAGCTAACTTAGATCGTCATTGGGACAGCTCTTATATACCTGTGCGGATGAACCCAACGAGCTCGTCACTAGATAGCGTTTTACCCTTATGTGGAAGTCACCGTAGTCACTTAGAGAAACCATAGATTTATTATGACTGAGCACTAAAGGTGCTTTCGACAGCTTTCGAGTAGATATGGAAGAGAAGTTTGCGACCATTGCCTGCAAAAGACAGGACATCATATTTTGGTTAATGTGAGACATTTGTACTCCACCAATATCATTCTTTTGCATCTTGGCAAACAATCATTGAGAAATAAGATTATCATTGTGAACATTCAACAAATAAGAAATTTTGAAGTATGTGCGCATTCCTGTGTAGAACCATTAGTTCAGGCTAACTTAAGTATAGTTTTGTCTCGACAGGTTTTTTTTTTCAGGCAAAAAGAACCAGTATCCAACTTATGGCATGTCGTTTTCTTCAAGGTTTGGCTTCTCGAAGTCTTGTTACAAGGTAGGAGTATTAAACAGGGCTGCACGCAGCCACAGCACGCAGATACCCAGTAGTACAGAAAAAAAATCGCATAATGTGAAGTTAAATATACGTGCCAGCAAGACAATTAAAATGATGAACCATCATAACTTCTAACTAAATACCTCCTTGGCCACTTCTGTTGAATTAACCACTACTGCAGAAGAAGCCCCGGTCCTTATACTGTAAATCGGCCCATAAATTTCTGACCACTTTGTAAAGGTCTCATGAGGCTTCTTTTCCTTTAATTGATGCAGATTTCCAATAAGAGGTAATCCAGGAACAGCTGCATGACAAGAAAATAAGATCATATGAAGTAGACTAAACATTTGAAAACTGTTTGTTTGATAATTTGTCCGCGAAAACGGTAACACCAGATACTCTTCCAAAATAGTTTAACCTATCAGAATTAAATAAGATTTTGCTAAAAACGAGAATCAAATAAGCTCAGAACATCAAAACGAAAGAGGTGATTGTTCACCGCTTGAAATCTAGAATTATCCGCATTACAAGTACTGACTCAATGTGTATCTAGAAAAGATGAGATCCAAACACAGCTGAATTATGTTCTCTAAATTGTTGGGCACTTGGTTGTTCATCAACTGGTCAGATATATGTTCTAGCATATCTTGTGGAAACCAGCGTACTAATGACCATAACAAATCATGAAGCTGATTTGGATGGTACGCAATAAAAACCGAAAAGGCAAACAATACATCTCTGTTTCTTGAGCCCGCTTCAAATAGTAATGTAAGAGCTGGAAACCAGTTGTCGTGTGGTTGGTGTGTCATTTATCTAATTATCTTGCGCTTTTATATTTTTCCTGGAATCTGATTCGTTTTTTCATTTGTATTCTCTCTATTGCTAGGGCATTTCAATCTATGTTTCTTGACTTTTTTTAGATAATGGAAAAAAAAAACTTTCGGTCTCTGCACCAACTAGATGCATAGAGTCAATACAAGCGCTTATTGAAAAGCTTAAAACCAAAGTGAAATGACAAACAATTGTCACGTTAAGACAAGGTGCAAGAAGAAAATAAAAAAGAAACAACGTTCTACCTCATAACGATCAAACCACCCAAATATTTTGACGGTTGTAATTCTAAGCATCCTCACATGCAAAACAATCATTGAT
Source organism: Raddia distichophylla (assembly GCA_005191435.1). Lineage (NCBI taxonomy): Eukaryota > Viridiplantae > Streptophyta > Magnoliopsida > Poales > Poaceae > Raddia > Raddia distichophylla. The sequence goes on along the minus strand of SPJY01037954.1, from coordinate 3,891,886 downwards.
CTTCATGAGATCCTTTAGCCATTTCATTGGAGCAGCAAAGTCGAAAATCATCCCACAACACCCAAAATAATATAATGAGAAAGATAATGATCAAAACAACCGGTCTTGATTAGCAATGCTGACCACTTAAAACCAAGTATAATAACTCAAATTTCATTGCATAACTGTCTATTAAATCAAAGAACCATGATGCATTACAGGAATAACACCCATGCCCCTCAACGGTGCCTATAACAATCATGAGTATCGTTGTCGTTGAATTTGGCTAAAAAATGCCAGAAAATGAGATTTCTCTTAGGATTGGCACTTCAACACCTTTTTGCCGCTCATTGGCATTGCAGGGCTCGTCACCATAGGTTGTCGTCTAGCCGCCATTGGAAAAATATAAATACAGTTCTCTCCACTCAATGCTAACTGCACTCACATCAGATTTAGCAACCTTGAATAGAACAACAACGTGCCCACAAAGGACGTCCACCAGAACTTCATGGCTCACAGACACAGAGATGTAACACACCCCTATGGATGAAACACTCCCAAACATTGCCTTCGTGGGCGACCTAAGTGCTCCTGCTCTTCTATGGTGCGGCTAGTGACGGAGATGGCAGCTAGGGTTCTGGTACCACGATGGCGCCGGACCCCAACTCCATAGTGGCGAAATTATTTTCCCGATTCCACAACTAATTTTGTCGGCCAAAATAGATGAAATTATGCCCTATCGACGTAATTTTGTCAGTTCCGACCGACCAAATTGTTCTAGAATTTTGAAATTGGAACGTTAATTTTGTTGATTTCCTTGGACCGACGAAATTGTTACCGTAATTTTTATCATTTTTTCTTTGGCTGACAAAAAACATTGATATCCTGTCGTGTAATTTAACTAATAAAAGACTTTGGTTATCTACGTCTTTCATGTATAGAACTTATTTATCAGAAAATAGCTTCCATAATATTTACAATTTGGCATCATTGACGTTGACAAGTGATCCACAACCGTGACCGGGTCTAGCAGGGTTTAGCTCGACGTTGACAGTCGCGTGAGTGAGACACGGGGCGATTGGTCGTGAGAGAGGTCCTTTAAGTGAGGCGTTTTGGCTATGGGATGACTAGTTCCGGATCCAAGAATTTATATTTGGGTTTTTCAGTCACCATATGTTGCACTATAGCCCCCTGGCGCTAAAAGCACGTGTTGTCCTTGTACTCGTACACACGCTTTCAGGCAACATCAAAATTTAAGCATTCTTTTGTGAAAAATAAAATTTTAGAATTATAACTGAGTTTCTCATTTTTTTAGATATATTCAATGAGATTTCTTCATGTTTACCTAAGATCCCTAAAATCCTTTGGTCATTACGGGCATGTTTGGATGGGGGCCCTCATGCGCCACGCCAATCCAGGGCGCGCCGCCGCTCGCGACGCCGAGAGATGGCGCCGAAAACGAGCGCCCTCGCCTTCTCGCCCCTACACGTTTACTGTAGCTCGGCGAGCTGTTCTTCGCACGCCTGCGCCCTGGCTCGGCGAGCAACCAAACGGCCACCAAATTTTCAGGGCGCACCGTGGCCCAGATTGGCATGGCGTGGTCGCCAACCAAACGGCCCCTACATGAATTGTTTGTAGAAAAGAAAAAACATTCTCTTTTTAAAACCGTCCGCTTTCCATTTTTCTATTTGCCAACATCAAAATTTAGGCCTTTGTTCTTTTCAGCGTATCGTTGCGTTGGCGTAGTACTGTAGCAAATTTGAGAGCCCTCGAAAAGAGGTCTAAAGATTATAAAAAAAATTAAAAAATAGTTTTAGAATCTTTGGAAGGACTACTAAAAGCCACGAAAAAATCGTTACGAATTATCACAACATATAGGCTATATAAAAAAATTTTGCTACAATAATAAGCAACGGTACGATACGCTAAAAAGAACATGGCCTTAAGCATTCTTTTGTGAAAAATAAAATTTTAGAATTATAACTGAGGTTCTCATTTTTTTTATATATTCAATGAGATTTCTTGACGTTTACCTAAGATCCCTAAAATTATTTGGTCATTACATGAATAATTTGTAGAAAAAAAAACATTTCTCTTTTTAAAACCGTCCGCTTTCCTTTCTTCTATTTGCTCAACTGCCCATGGCATCCTGGGGCGTCCAAGAGGAAGCTCTAGCTCTTGGGAGAAGCTAACACCTAAAGCCCTCATGCAGTAAAGAGACGCCAGAACAAAAGATACAAAAAAACTACTATAGTTTGTAGGGATTGAACATATGACCTCTTTGTTATAGTCAGATATAATATGTTCCTTTATGTTTTTGATACCTGGGACTGCATAGACGTACCCAATATATCCCCTAGTACGTCATTGGGGATGACATGAGGATGATATAACCTTGAGTGGTATGGGCTCTATATATGCACGATACAACTTGAAGTTGTGTTGGCATCGTGTGGTCTTGGTAGGCAGTGTAGGTGTATGGGTCATGATCATTGTAGGTCATCGAAGAGGTGTTGATGGAGCAAGTTGGCTTTGGAGTTTGGACTAGAAGCCGATATGGGAGTGCATGATAAACACTGTCATTATAGAGCGTCGGGTGTCGAGCATGATGCTTGTTTCTGTTGTGATTAGGTTTCCGTGTATGGCGGTGAGATGACCATGCATGGTAAGGATGATGGCAAGCCCGCTATGAGTGTAGCGTCATGTTGCGCTGTTGGTGCATCTCGTTGATGTCTTATCATTTTGTTGAGAATTATCAAGATCGGTTGAATTCGTAAAACTTTTGCACGTGTACTTAATAGAATGACAAGGCACTTCTTCTTGGTGTTTATAATAATCATTAATATTTTATTGCGATGAGAGCATGTTTAAAATAATTCAGTCGAATAAATAAGCTGACTGAGCTGAAATGTTTAAATGTATTTGATATGATTTTAAAAAGATTTCAAAAGCTGTTTAAGAACTTTTGGAGATGGCTAGGTAATATATGAAAGCTAGACTAGAAAAAAAACTCTTAGCTTTTTATATAATTGGTTTAGGCTTCATTGCTAAGTCTAATCTTAAGCCGAAATAAACACGCTGTAAATAAGCACACTGACAGCACTTCAATTCCAGAACATGCTGTAAGTAATTCCATCCAAAATAGGCGGGATTCTGATCGGGATTGCGGCAGGAGAGGCAAAGAACCTGGGGGCGCGTTGAGTCGGTTCGTCCGGCGCCGGCCCATCCCCATCACGCCGAGCCACCCCGCGGCGGCGGCGGCGGCGACGACGGCGAGCCCTCCGACGGCCGCGACAGCAGCCAGCAACCACTCCATCGAACCCGCCGCGCCGCCGGGCAGATCAGATGCCTTTGTATATCTAGTAGCCTGTGCTCGGTCGTGGTCTCCGCGCGCGCGCGCCCTCGCTTTATAGCGCGCGGTGCGGCGGTGGCCGGCAAGCCAGCAGCTAGCCACCGGCCGCCACGGAGCGCCTCGCAAGTCGCCCACGTTTTTCCGAGGCCTTGAATTCCAGCGCACGCCAATGCAGGTCTCGCTAGCCGCTAGCTCGTAATAAACGGCGAGAGATTGGTTCACTGTTCAGTGAAACCAGCTTAATTATACCAGGCATGGACGACTCGGAGAAGATCCCCGCGAGAAATTTCCAATTTCCAACGAGCCAGTGACTTTAGTGACCGGCTTGTGGTCCAGCTGATTTGTCGGGGCTTGGAAAAATCAAAGTCATCACACATGGGCAGAGAAGATGTGCGGTGCGGTTGCGTTTTTGAACGGGAGTTTGTGTGCAGAGATGAGCATGAGAAGACGCACCTGGAATTCACACAAGCAGCTGTTAGTTCAGGGCCCCGTATCGACACAAGCAACGGTTTCGAAAGGCAGTTCTCGCCAGAGCACGCCCCCCTCCGCCTGCCACCGTTGCTTCTCCCGCGACCACAAAGCAGCCTCTTGCTGGGACCCTATAAGGTGTCGCTCCTGTCGCCGCTCGGGTCACCTCGCCAAGCGCGGCCGCGGCCATCCTCCTCCCCGCCCACGGCCGGCTGCACCTCCCCCTCCGCCGCGGCCAACCCATGCGCCAACGCCCACGCCCACGCCCACGCTTCGCACCGCGTCCGCCACGATTTGCATCGACATCGACGGCGATATGCGGACGGATGCATTCTACCTCCACAACCTCGCCGCCACCGTCACCGTCTCCGGCGGCCTGCATCCGGACACGGGGATCGAGTGGTTCACTGGCATCCCCCGCCGGGACATTCGGGTCACTGACCTCGCGGGACAGATCCAATCCCGGTTCTCCTTCCCTGACCAGTGCCCTCTCGCTGCACCTCGCACCTTCCACTTGATTTGGCATTGGCACCCTGGCCCCCACCCGGCAGAACTCCACTTTAGCCGCAACCCCAGCGGGCTCCGCCTCAATTCACAGTCTAGCTCATCCTCGAGGGCCGTAGAGCATCTCTGACGGTTTCTTTAGACCATTTTCTAAAACACTATTACGGATAGTCTCACTATCTCAGCCTACAGAGTCTCTACATTTAGAGACTCTCTATAGATCTCTATATCTTTTTGAGGATAAGGACTCTGCTAAAGATGATGGAAATATAGTGAACGAATATTGATTTAAGGGCTCGTCGGAGCTGGAGGTCGCCGACGGCGAGCTAGCGGCGGCTCGGGGCAGTGGGAGGTGACGGCGCACGGCGGAGGGAGTGGCCGGCGAGGAGAGGAGGGCTGTAGGTGCTCGGCGAGGCTTCTGAGGTGTTGTAGGATGGTGGTGGAGGCTCGTATTTGTGCCGGGGATGGCTGTGGTGGCCAAGGGAGGCGGCGGCGGCGAGGGAGGGGGCGGGGGAGGGGAGCAACGAGGAGGGAGGGAGGGAGGCTGCGGCGGCGGTGTAGGGCGCAGCGGCGTTGACGGAGGCGGCGAGGGAGGGGGCGACGGGGAGGGAGGCACGAAGCGCCGGGGAGCCAAGATCTGGAGGGATCCCGATTGAAGAACAAGGGGCAGGGGCAAAAGGGAAATAAAGGGGCAGGGGCAAAAGGGTCAAAACACTTGAGATAAAAGGGCTAAATAACAGAAAAGAGGGTTAAAAGGCCAAAATGTCGCTGGGGTAAGAAATTCGCATGACCGGTGTCGTCTACGTAAAGGTAGACGAAATTAATGTCGTTTAGGTAAAGGCTATCGAATTGGGTGGCCTGTAGGTAAATCTCCCATTACTTTGGTCACCTCGCCAAGCGCGGCCGCGGCAATCCTCCTTCCCGCCCACGGCCGGCTGTACCTCCCCCTCCGCCCCGGCCAACCCATGCGCCCCCGCCCACGCTTCGCGGCTAACCCCCCACCCCTCAACCCACCCCACCCCTCCGCCACGATTTGAGCAATTGCGCCGACATCGACGGCGATATGCGGACGGATGCATTCGACCTCCACAACCTCGCCGCCACCGCACGGGCATCGAGTGGTTCACTGGCATCCCCCGCCGGGACGTTCGGGTCACTGACCTCGTGAGACAGATCCAATCCTGGTTCTCCTTCCCTGACCAGTCAGTGCTCCCTCGCTGCACCTCGCACCTTCCACTTGATTTGGCATTGGCCCCCCGGCCCCACCAGGCAGAACTCAACTTTAGCCGCAACCCCGGCGGGCTCTGCTTCAATTCAGAGTCTACCTCATCCTCGAGGACCCTAGAGCATCTCTAGCAGGTTTTCTAAACCATTTCCTAAAACACTATTACGGATAGTCTCACTGTCTCAACCTCCAGAGTCTCTATATTTAGAGACTCTCTAGAGATCTTTATATCTTTTCGGATATAGGGACTCTGCTGAAATAATGGAAATATAGTGAATGAATATTGATTTAGAGAAGGGATATAGAGAATGAAATATAGAGATTCTGCTAGCAATGCTCTTACGTTCTTTGCTTAAACCTCTGATGTCAGCAATAAGATCCTTTCTTGTTGCGGTCGCGTCGACTCGATGGAGGGCACGAGGCCGAGCGGATTGAGTTTGGTGGTGACAAGACCGGACGTGCACGTTGGGCGACATGAGCATGGCGGAGCAAGGTGGCTCCTCCAAATCCGACCATCTCATGTAAATCCCACCATCTCTTTCTTCGTATTGGACAATGACAGAGAGAGTGATGAGGGAGGAGCGATCCACCAAGTTGAGCCCGTCTGGACACCCAAGCTTAGCAAACACCGCGGACGATACTCCTCGAGAATAGCGATGTGGGGCACTTACGGATGTGAGCATGCAACAAATACAACTAGAAAGAGTTAGATCCGTCCCTATCAACATCCTTATCGAAGAGAGAACTAGAGGAAAAAAAACTAGATGGGGGAATATAGAGAGAAACGGAAAAAGAAATGGGAAGAGGTAGATCTAAAGTGGGAAGCTAGTGGAGGTGATTCAGGCACGGCGGTGCCCCACGAGTGGCTTGTGCAACAACATGCTAGTGACAAAGGGCAGAAGGCTCTTTCCTACCTTGCTTTGCTTTGTGCTTATTTTTGGGTGAAGAAAATGAAGGTACAAAGTAGTAGGTGAGAGAAAGGGGATACCATGGCTGAACACCAACTTAGCAATTAAGTTTCCATCGCCCACAGCCACCTGTCATGCCTCGGATCTTAACACTGGCCAAGTTCACTATCATCCGCATCTTCGTGATTCACAAGTCCAAGCCCGACTGACCCGCGCATCTTCCTTGTCGTTCTAGACCCCCAAACCGCCAGTTCGAATCCCGACATGTTGCCAACCACGGTCCACCTAACCTGTATCGCTAAGATTAGTCCATTTAAAATCAACTTACCTTTATCACCTTCATGGTTAGTAATCATTTATAACCAAGTCTCAAATATAAAGCCCAAAAAAGGCTGCATCAAAAACCATGGAAAAACCCACTGCCCAAGCCAAAACAGGCTCCACTGGCGCCGGTCCGATGGAGGGTAGTAGTCGTGCACGGCCGCAGTAGATGACTCCACCAGACTCAGTTTGACGTGACCTTACCCGGTTCGAAGAATGCTTGAAACTCTAGCTCAGGCCGAGTCCGAAGCTCATCGGATCTGGACCGTCGGTCACCACTAAACCCAGTCTGACAACCATCAGGCCTGGTTCGATGGACCCGAGACTGGAGAGAGTCACGAGGAAAGTTCCATGGGTTCACCTGACTTCTGACGGCGTACACAACTCCAAAACTCAATTCAAACCCAACTCCAAAAATCCCATTTCCACCATTCTAAAACCGTAGTCAATATATTCATCTCATCAGGGTTTGAGATAATGCATGCTCTCACATCCATAATACAACAATTTCAATATAATTTATAAACAAATTGCGATAGTTATTAGGGGTCAAAAGATGCATTTTGGAGACCGTCCAAAACGATGGACTGAAGTGAGTATACATTTTTTAGCCTATTTTAAAAGGTTGTGCTAAATTGCTAAAACTTAAACTCTTAAGGGCTTGTTGAAGCAGTTTGGAAAGATAGTCTTGTCGACGGTTGAGATATCGATCTCAAGTCAACCAAGGTTCTTCAAAGGTGAGATAGGAGACACGCCAAACAATGCGAACAGCAACGAACAGGAGACAGGGGTTTTTATCCTGGTTCAGGCCTCTCGGGAGAGATAATAACCCTACGTCCAGCCTTTCTTTATATCAAAGAGAATTACAGGTGGAACTCGACGAGATGAACAAGTCTCGGCGAGTAGTATGCGAAATCTAATGGCCAGGGGGGTCTGGTGTACCAAAACTCGTGTCCTCTACACGCCGTAAGGGCTGGTTTATATAGTGCAGAGCGAACCGACCTACCGAAGGAATATCGGGCCGGGCTAACTACGAGATCGTAACGAACTCATACATGCCAAATACAACCTACGGTGGATAAGGTAATCTCCTAATCTTGGGGATCACGACTCCTACTCCAATCCGGGAAACCAACGTCCGGGTCTTCACGTAGTCGTGCAGAACTCTTGTTCGAGCCGGACTCGAACACGAAGCCTAGGCCATCACGCACCGTGCCAGCCAAGAGGCTGTCCGGCAGAGCGCATATGGGCCAGATAGAACCTTCCAGGGAGCTGGGCCCTGGCAGGCTGTTCGACTGGGCCGTCAGGGAGTGGGCCATGGCAATGGGCCGTAATTTAATCCCCGACAAGTCTAGTTCAGCCTATTTTTTGCAGCATTGAGAAGCTCTTCTGTGATTTTTAAGAAATGGTTTTGAAAGCCAAAGTGTTTAGCTTTTACTAAATTGTCGAATTGCAGATAAGTGGATGTAAACAAGATGCAAATTGTTGCAACTGTATAAGAAACACCCCTTCCACAACAACTACTAGTACTCCTACCGCTACCGCTACCGTTGCTCTTGCTCCTATTGTTGTTGTTGTTGTTGTTGTTGTTGTTGTTGTTATATATTGTTGTTGCTGTTATTGCTGTTGTTGCTGCTGATGTTATTTTTGCTACAAACACCGTCGTTAAAGCAAGACAAAACCCAACTCGATTTCATCTGGCATGGCGACGATGTGGTGCTCTTCCACGTTCTACTGCCCTAGCACCTATAGCTGTTCATTATAAAGCGAAGGCCTAAAAAAAACTAACTTTGTTGAGCATGAATATTAACGGCTACAGAGGTGGCCGATGATGCATCTTGAAGGTAGAATGAAAACGGTTAGCTACATTTACCGACGGGGCTTACCACTAACCAACAGTTGATGGAAAGCTCTAAGTCATTGAAGAAATCACCGACAGCGTACAACATTTTCCATGAATGCAAGGCTAATCTTCAGCCATTACAACCAATCACCGAGTGGCAAAGACATTTAGCGTGGGTGCAAAGCTAACATTCGGCTATTGCAAGCATTCACTGACAGGGGTACAACTTTTACTATGGGGCTATGGGCGCAAATAAAACACTCGGCTAATCTAAAATTTATATGGTGTTGGATGGAGGTGATCTCTATAGAAAAAAATGTGGCGCTCACCAAAATCTATAACTTTGTAGTCGATAACCTTTTCATTTAAAGCATCTAGTTGTTTAAATGGTCGAAAAATATTTTGAGAATATTGGTTAAACGGAAAGGTTGTGCTTCCCATGTCCGGCCGATCGGACTCGTGCGTTGTGCTGCGGCGAGCAGCCACGGAGGTGTGCAACTGTAGCATGCAGGGTGGGTTCCACAAGCATTTTTTTCTTTTGATGGCCATAATTTTTGACTGGTTGCTCTAATCCACAAACCATTTGCACCAACGTGTTCCTCGTATTTTTACGAACAAAACAAGATATATGTTGCCATATAAATCCACAAACTCACCTGATGAAACTTGAGTTTCGCCTACCGAAACTTCGATTTTCATATTCGTTAAAATTGCCGAACTGTCAAGTTTCATAAGGTTTAATGCAAGTTTCATCAAGTTTCAACAGGTTTCATCCAAGTTTCTTCAAGTTTCATCAGGTCAATTCAAGTTTCAACAGGTTTCATCCAAGTTTCATCAGGTTACATCGAAGTTTCATTCAAGTTTCATCAGATTTCCTGAGCACATGGCCAAGTTTTATTAGCACACGGCCAAGTTTCGCTAGTATAAGTGTAAGTTTCATAAGTGCCTTCTCCTAGATTCACATCAAAAAAATTAAAAAGTGAAAAACAGTCAAAAAAATTAAAGTATTTAAAATGTGTTGCTCTCGATTTTAGAAGAATTATGAAATTTATTTAACACATTTTAAACACTGTTTGAATTTTATACAAAAATCAGAAGTTTAATTGAAAATTTAATCAACTGCACTGCTAGCTAGTTCTATGCATGCGGGAAGCACGGAGGCGCGTCGGATCCGCGCGGTGCCGACGATCCAACGGACCAGACTGGTCCGGCGCACGAGCCAGGCGTCGGACGTTCCGACGACTGGCGCTCGCCTGGTTAAAAGGAGCACTTATTTTACTTGAAACAAGAAGACAGATGAGGTGGGTTGGTTAGGTTGTAGGGGCTTATGTTTACGAGGTTATGGCCCTGTTCTTTTGGGCTGATCTTAACAGCTGAACAACTAAAATGACTGAACTTCAAACGCTTCTGGAGGTAGTCTCGAGATTCGGATTCATTTCGTTTGACTTGCTTTTTAAAGCGTTAGGACCCACCTTCAAAATAGCGAAAAAAGGGACTTAAAAAACTCAAAGCATATGACTTTTTTAAACGTAGATAAGTCGTTAAGCCGTTAAGCTGAAAAGAACTGGGCCTATATGTCTAAAAGGTTATGAGTTTGATTTATTTGTGTCACATATTTCTTATTTAATCTGAATGCTATGAAAACCCTCACTGAACTAATAACCAAGAGTACATACCATCGTTAGTCTGACGAATGACTGAACATGGGTAGTTGAAGGGACTATTCTGAGTGTACACTTTGACCATATACTTGCGGCTATTTTGTCGGCCCTTGATCACCTGACCTTGGTAGATCCCGCCAACGGTAGCCCATCGAACGGTTCGAACCTCCTGTCCGAAGTGTCCGACACCACCGATCGAATTGTCGATCGCCGTCATGCTCCACCTTGCGCCGATAGGGCATTTTTCGCAGCGTCCGTGTATGCATAAACCACGTGTCTCTCCCTAAATCTTCCGCATGGCCATCCTCTCCAACCAAGCTCTGATACCACTTGTTGTGCTCCCCCATCACCACCCCATCACCAATAACCGATGTGGGACTAAACCCAACAAGTGCTATGAAAACCCTCACTAAACTAATAACCAAGAGTACATACCATCGTTAATCTGACGAATGGCTAACCATGGGTGGCTGAAGGGACTATTCTGAGTGTACACTTGACCATATACTTGGGGCATTTTGCGACGGCCGATAGTATTTACCCACTCGATAAACATTACAAATCTAGTAGTCAAATATTGAGATTTCTCATTAAACCATTGAGCTAGCCCGGTAGTATGGGATTATTAATATATTTGTTGTCTGTTTCTGCGAGACAAATAAAGTCAACTAAACTGTCATACTAGGAAATTCGGGGCTGATTGATCAAGCAGGGAACATTCCTACGTGGTTACATGCATGCTGGGTTGCTGAGTGAAAGGCCTACAAGATTCTGAATTCGTCCCCATGTTCACAAGAGCGCAAAAGGTTCGGCTGCTCTTCCGCAGCTTTAGATCAGCGTCAGATTGACTGACCGGGAAGAAAAGGACTGAAGAAGATGGTAAGATTGGCTTGGTTTCGTTCTAGAAGAACAAAACTGGTCCGATCAAAGCTCCACGAAACTCCAGGTAAAGTCCTGGATCATCTTCAGGATGAGATTTTGACGGAATATCATGGTGGCATTCCAGTCCATTCAGAACTTCGGTATGGATTCACATAATCTTTTCGACAGATTTCATCTCCCGCTTTCCAACCAAGAAATGCAGGAACTGCAGTCTCTACAAATTGAAATTGCTCGGTTACAATTACATCAAATCGAAGCTGATGTTTGGATATGCATTTGGAATCCTGGAAGTTATTCTTCACATAAATTTGTACAAATTCTCCTTCTCTGGTCAACAAACAACTGTTCAAACAAATTTGGAAAACTAGCTATAACGTGAAGATCAAGGTCTTTCTTTGGCTCCTTTGCCATGATGGACTAAACAATAAAGCCCCGCTGCTAGGAAAGAACTTTGTTGTCCACTTGCCTCGGATTTGCATGCTTTATGGGCAACATATCCCAGAAACAAGACTTCGCCTTTTCTACACTTGCCCATTCAGTCTTGCATGCTGAAATCGGATTGGAATAATTTGGCCTCCATTGAGTGATTTCAACCAATTATTGCAAGCAGGGAAAACAGCAAGGAGGGCTGACTGTCTGAAAACATAAAGATAAATGCGTTCTCGTCAAGACACTCCCCCTTTTGTTGTTTGGTTTTGTAATTTTCTTTTAGATTTAGATCATTCTAAAGATTTCGTTCTCGGCTCCTTTTCTTGTTTGATAATTGGAGGTCCCCCCTTAATAGATCAGACTTTGCAAATACATGTACAATTTTTTATGTTTTAATCTAATCCTTACCATAGGGTCTTTGTTGAAATAGTCCCACATTGGAAGTGGGGAGGGCCTCAGCATGACTCATCGAGCTAGCTTTTTGGGGGAAGATGTGGCCCAAGAGACCTAAAGCCCGCTGCTATACGTTGGGCCTGCATATGCGGCAGGCCAACGGCCTGGGGGTGCTCGGCGGGCGCGCCTCACCCCCTCATCGAGCTAGGTTTTTGCAAGAGACCTAAAGCCCGCTGTTGTACGTTCTTCCCTATGGTTTTCCCTAATATATATATAAATTAATTAATTAATTTAAAAATAATATATGACACGTTTGTGTCAATTACAAGACTACAAAAGTTCCCTATTCACTATAATTAAAATAAAATTAGAATAGAAAATAATAGAAAATGATTGCATATCGACTAGAAAGAAAATAAAAAATAGCAGCTTGAAAAATAATAAAATTGAGGTAACTCTATCAAAACACATCTCGGAGAATCTTTATATTAAAAACACATCTCGGAGGGCGCATGCACGGTTCAGGATGACTATGTCGATCGTCGAGATAGGTTGACGTCGTCCAGGCTGTGTGCCGATGGCATATCTCTCGACGACATATTCCTATCCATCGAGGGAGGTGTCCCATATCGGGCTAATCTCTCTCGACGCTCTTTTTGTGGCCGACAAGAGACTTCCTTGTAGCCGAAACTTTAGATGTTTCCTGTGGTGGAGGGTCTAAATGTCAAGCAAATATACTTCTATAAGAATTCGTTGTCTAGCCACCATTATCCAGGAGGTAATTGTCATAACACGCTTCCATTAGCTCTTTCTCTTTCGTCGCACTTGACCAAGAATGGATTAGAAAGATTAACATCAACCGAAGTCGTGATAGCATAAAGATTCATTGCGAGTTATATGTCAGAAGGAATCAAAAAACTTTGTCGAAGATCATTGTTACGCACAACAGGATTGCTACACATGAACTCTTAAAGCCACAACTTCTGAACAAATTCACTAACCGCTACTCCAACACGGTCATTGTCACAAGCGACCCCCAATGCCACCGTCAAGGCCAATTATTCTCCTTTTAACTGGTTTTTACACACAAAAAAATAGATATCGCGTTAGTTCTGACAGCAAGGAAGTGGTCCACCTTTTTTTGACACTATTATCAAATAGAGTTAAAAATATAAACACACTAGTCGTAACAACTTGAACCTTCCCACATCAATAAGAAAGAAAAAACCTACACCATTAATCACCAGTAGGGGTGGAAACGAGCCGAGCCGAGCCTGGCTCGGCCGAGCTCGGTCAAAAACGAGCCGAGCCGAAAGTGGGCTCGGCTCGAGCCCGGTAACACCTCCGAGCCGAGCCGAGCCGAGCCACGAGCCAAAGGCGTTTCGCGTTCAAAATATGACAACGAGCCGAGCCGAGCCGAGCCAGACCGAGCTCGGTCAGAAACGAGCCGAGCCTGGCTCGGCTCGCTATTTTCCCAAGCCCCAAAAGTGGGCTCGGCTCGAGCTCGGAAGCACCTCCGAGCCGAGCCGAGCCACGAGCCGCGAGCTATTTTTCCAGCCCTAATCACCAGGGGCCCAAATTATAACATCTTACTTAAAAAAAAAAGCAATGCAAATTTAGAACGAAAAAGAGTTCATATTGCAAGACTTTAAAAAATATCAACTACAATAAAAGTAAAATAGTATTTTCAATAGAATTGATAGGAAGCATTGTAGCAACTACTATGAGACAAGAAAAGAAAAGTCCATATAAATTATGTAAAAATTAATAAACTAATTTTAAAAATAATATATGACGAGTTTGTGTCAACTACAAGACTACGGACGGTCCCTGTTCACTATAATTTTAAAAACTAGAATAGAAAATAATGTAAAATGGTTGCATATCGATTAGAAAGAAAATAAAAATTAGCATCTATGAAAATTAAAAAAAAATAGCAGCCTGAAAAACTAATAAAAATTGAGATTGACTATGTAAAAACTCATCACAACGAATCTTTATCTTAACATATGATACCGCCAAGACATCGAAGGCCAACGAACCCATTTGCATGCACTAGAAAAAACAACGATTTTTTGTTTGAATTAGATATGACCGCTTCCGATACTTTTCAACCTTCAACCATCCCTTTCTTATTATTTTGCATCTGCCTTTTGTACTTTTCAAACTTCTCCTTCCCACCAACTCTATTTCCCACCTCAGAAACACTCCTCCCCCAAACCCCCATACATGCGCGCGGCCGCGTGCGCGTCGGGCGACATGGCAGCGCCCGCGGGGCTCGTCGCCGGCAGCCTCCGGCGATAGGGCGCGTGGCCATGGACGCCGTCTTCGCGCTCGCGCCGGCGCCCCGGGCGAGCGTCCTGGAGCGCGCGGCGGCGCGCGTCCCCGGCTGCCTCTACGTCTGCCTCTGGGCGCCCGTGGCCGCTCCCCTCCTCCCGCCCACCTGCATTGGATCCGGCAGCCTTCTCTTCTGCCTGGACGCGTGGATCTCCGGCGGCAATGGCGCCGCCGGCGGCGGCCGTGCCCGGGCCATGTTCGACGCGTACCGTGGGTCGCTCTGCGCCGTCGTGAGCGGGTAACTCTGGACGCCTGCATTGCGGTTTCACTTTCTTGTCTTCTTCTTCTTCTCCTGCTCGTTTGTTGATACGTGTGGCGTATTGAGCTGTGGCGACGCCGATGAGCTTGCAGGTGTGTGCCGGGGTGGGCGTACAAGGACGGCCGCGCGTACATGGAGCTGCCGGAGCCCGAGCTGACGACGTCGGCGTCGCTGGAGGTGCAGCAACAGTTCTACCATGTCAGTAACATACACATATGCACACAAAGCCATATCTGGGACGCTCGATTCCGATATCTATTTCGTGCTAGGCTTTGCGCATTGTTGATTTGTTCTTGTTTGTTCCAGGAGGCCGGCACAAAGGTACGTTTTTTACATCACCAACATCGCGTGGTTCCATTGCAGTCTCTCTCGTCGTCGTTGTGATCGCGCGTCTGCCGCAGACGGCGGTGTTCATGGGATGCGAGAGCGGCGAGGTCGAGGTCGGCGTGTCGACAAGCTCGGCGGCCGGGGTGGCGGATCACGTTCGGCGGTCGCTCCTGGAGGAGCTCCTCCAGCTGCCGGCAGCGGCGCGGCCGTCGTCGTCCTCCTCCTCCCTGCTATCGCTCTCCGTCGGGAGCCCGGAGTATTCGTCTCTCATTCGCTCCATGGCGCCGACGTCGGCCGCCTCGGCCACCGCCGAGCCGCAGCCCGTGCCGGAGCTGGCGCCGCCGCTGCACGCCCTGCTCGCTCCGGTGCACGGGTTCGCGAGCACTGGCGCTGCCGACGACGCCGCAATGGCGGAGGCGATGCTCGCTCTCATCACGTCCTCTGATCCGTCGCCCGCCTCAGCGGCGCCGCCGCCACCATCTCCTCCGTGGCCGGCGCGGCGACCGGCGGCGTTCAAGGCGTACAGCGCCGCGGCCTCGCCGGCGGCGCGGCAGCGGCGCGGCGCGCCCGGGCAGAGGATGATCAAGAAAAGCATCTCGCTGCTGGTGAGAATGCACGTGGCAATGCGCAACCAGGAGCTCGGCGCCGGGCACCAGGAGGGGATCAAAGCCCCGCCGCAGCCGCCGCCGCCGGCGACCACCAGCAGTCAGCTGCACCACATGATCTCCGAGCGGCGCCGGCGAGAGCGGCTCAACGACAGCTTCCAGACGCTCAGGTCACTGCTCCCTCCCGGATCAAAGGTACAACGTATCAAACTAAGCATCAAACATCAGAAATCTGCTAAAAATTTCGAATTTTTGTATGTTCATTCGCAATTTGGTCATCATTTGGTAGAAAGACAAGGCGAACGTTCTCGCGAGCACGACGGAGTACATGAACAAGCTGATAGCCCAAGTGTCGGAGCTGCAGGAGAAGAACCGGCAGCTCGAGGAGCGGCTTGGCCTGGAGCGCGGCGGCGACAGCCTGGCCGCCGCCGGCGACCTGTCGCCGGAGAGAGTGCAGGTCGACGTGAACGTGATCGCCGACGCGTCGGCGTCGTCGTCGGCGTCGACGCCCGGTCAGCCTCGAGAGGTGAGCATCAGGGTGACGGCGCGGGCGGAGTGCGACGTGCCGGAGCTGGTGCTCGCCTTGCTCGCGCGGCTCAAGGAGATGGGGCGCTTCGCGGTGGTGTCCGTGGACGCGAGGCAACGGAGCAGTGCCCTTGCACAGGCTATCCTAATGTTGCGAGCCACGACGGTACGATCAATACTATGAGCTCTGTCTTTGATGCAGCGGATTGCATAGATGTCGTTGTAAAGTTGTAAAAATTGCATGGTACCAATAAAAAACATGCCACTCAGTAAAATTTTCTGTAATGTCATGCAATTTTGCAACTTCATAATGGCATGTATACAGTTAAACTTTGATGTAGATGCGAAAAGTATTTTTATTTTTTTAAAAAAATAGCTGAGCTAATGTTAATGTGAACATGTTGATGCATATAACTCAATAGACATTGTTGACACATCGCACGTATACGATTCTGTTGAACCACTGATATGGTTCTACTTAATTAATTTGGGTTTGACTTTTCTGGGTTCTACTATTGATACTGTTCTCAAGAGGAAACAAAGGGGAATATTGATCTGGTTGACCTGGCTTGGAATATCCTACGTAAAATCTTTGAAATATCATGAGAATTGACTAGCTCTCAGATTTGCAAAGAATCTGGAGTTGATAGCTACTACTTGCCTTGATCAAAATTGTAGACCACATAGATCAAATTAGTGTTAACTAATCGAGCTGTTTGAATTAGCCCTAAAAAACATTGACCTATTTGACCGATTAAGAACTCATATATATTAAATACTTGAGTTGCAAACGTATAAAGGGACTATTAAGAGATCATGGGTACAAAAGTATATTCATAGAGCTATATATGTTGTTATGGTAGTTTGGTCTCTTCGGCGGCAATGTCTAACACAACCTGGAAATCTTTAATTGTGTCGGTCTACTGAAGTAAAATACTTTTCAAATAGGCCTACCAAAGAGAATAATCAATCAATTCTTGTGGTTTTGCTTATCTTTGACACTTTTCTTCTTCTTCTTAGACAACTTGTTTGGTGTAATATTTTTTCAAGATAGCATCTACTCCCCTTTCTTCCTTTTGTCTTCGACACAGACAATGACAAGTAGTACAAAATACGGTGATTGACGAGAAGTTTCAACTGCTTTACATTTATTCCCGAAGAAGTGCAAAGTAATTAGTTGATGCGTACATGGTCAGAGCAATTAAAGAAACTCTCATGAAGCTTAATTACCAGAGAGTGCGTGTCAACCATTGTTGCAGGCCGGCGACGTCGTCGCTGAGACGTCCCTGAAGGAAGCTCTGAGGAAGGCCGTCGAGAGCGTGGTGCCGCCGCCGCCTCCGCCG
This sequence comes from Raddia distichophylla, assembly GCA_005191435.1. Lineage (NCBI taxonomy): Eukaryota > Viridiplantae > Streptophyta > Magnoliopsida > Poales > Poaceae > Raddia > Raddia distichophylla. The sequence goes on along the minus strand of SPJY01037954.1, from coordinate 3,874,525 downwards.
CCGCCGCCGGAGCAGTCGCCGTAGTCCGGCGGTCTGGCCCGTACGTGGCGCCGGAGCTTCTTGCTAGCAGCTAGCTAGCACACCAGTTTTGACCGGATCAGGGAGAGGATGAGATGAGGTGATCACCAGAAGGCAGGATAGGATTGATTGGTAGCAATGGCTTGGCTATTTTTTTTCCATGAGTCTTTTTCCCTCGTCTTGGGTTTCTTTAGGTATAAGGCGCTGATTAAGGACTTCTTCGCTTTGGTAGTGGTGAGATGACTGGTGAGGCAGATCAGGGTATATTCAAGAGCAAGAGTTGCATACCCCGGATTAGTTAGCTACGAATTTAAGTAGCATGGTATGCAACGGCAGTGTAAAGTAGGTTACTGGCTGTTACTTACAAATGTTATACTCCATTATAGTCTTTTACATCTTACAAGAAATAGATTGTACTTGTCTCTCGATTGATTAATGATTAATCACACCAAACAGTGCGTGCGAGTCATTTCCTCGAGAAAGAAAGTGGAAAGTAGCCTTAAACATTAGGTCTTGTTTGGGGGTCGGGGCAGTATTAGCTGCCTAATCCGCCGCTGTCCTGGGGCAAGCCCGCCGCCGCCAAGCTCGCCGCAGCCGCCCTGAGGCAAAGCCCGTCGCCACGATGCTTGACGATACCCTCGATACTCCACACGATACCCCTACCTGATACCTCCGATACTCAAACTAATACATGACTAAACCCGTACTCATATTGATACCGCCGACTCAATGCCCATGATACTCAACCAAGCACACGATGATACCCCTTGATACTCGACAATACCTTCCTGATACATCCGACCCCGATACTCTCCCGATACCATTGATACTCGATGATACCCCCAACCTGATACACGATGATCCCTTGATACTCGATGTTCGATAATATGTTTTGGGACCCAGCAGTATTAGTTCCCTAATAACTAACGATATCTGATACCTGACGTTATCTAAAAATTGTTTGGTGTTTAAAAGCTAATTATACATGAAACATAAGGAAAAACTATTTGCAACTTGCTTTACTAGAAAAAAAAAAAAAAAAAAAAAAAAAACCCCACCCCAGACGTGGCCTTGTTGGCAGCAAGACTCGAAACATATATGATGAGCTGGACTAGCCTAAACTACAACCATAAACATAAACATACTGCTTGCAGAAACTATGCACTTGCTCGCGGAAGTTTTGCTTGTGCTGTTTCGCCAACGCGCGCAAATCCGCAAAAGCTGTGCGTGTACGTACGTTCCCAACGTCGTCGCTATGATGTAGGAGTACCACGGTATACATATATAGTCGTTCCCTTTCTTTTTTTGTTCTTAAATCTTCAGAATGTCTAGAAATTTAAAAATTCTAGACGTACCGTCGACGCCTTTATGTGGAGTTAGCTATGGTTGTCAGAGCCAAAATGTTTTTTGTTTTGGAAACAAAAATAAACAAATAAGATGAAACTAGATCGAAGATCTGGACTAGTAAAGCTGCAGGGTTCGATCAAGATTTGGCTCGTATCATTGAAGCAGACCGCACCACAGAATCGAGTGAAAAAGAAACTGCAACGTACGTCCTGAAAGAGGCCACCAAGAGATCCCCTATGCCCTACCTCGGTTGTAACCATTCAGATATGTGGCTGTGCAGGCTTTATATGCATTGACATTGAACTTAGGAACAAAGTAGACAGTTTTTGTCCCTGTAACTCTGTAAGAAGCAAAGAACTCTTCCGGCATACTCACATTTCAAGCACAAACTTCCTATATGCAAAATGTAGTAAATGTATGCTTTAGGCTTAAACACTCATCATAAATATTTGTTTAGCCCAGCTCGCTACACAGTTCTATCAAGTTTTTCTTTGCCAGATTGATGATTGAATCTGCGATTACTCGAGCGCTTGACTTCATGTAGCCTCCTGATAAGGGGGGAAGAGATGGAAGTATCCACAGGAATACATCTCTAGTGATTACACGTAATTTCGCAAGAAAAAGAACCACAGAATGCAGTAGAAGTATTTACCTGATGTCAGCATGAGTAGTGGAATGTTTTGATCTTTTGCATACCTAAACACCTTCTCATCTCTGATCACCACACCCTCTGGGCTAATCTGGAATTTGGGGAAAACATGTTGAGCACAGCACCAATTGTTGCAGTATACAGAAGAACAAGGGTAATAGGTTGTTCCTGATCAGGATTCTATACCACGGTGATATCACGAAAGCATTTTCTGCAGGTTGCAGAATACATGCTGCACAAAGAAGTTGCTGATGTGCCTGATCTTTGGGAAAAATATAAAGTTGATATAAAATGTACCTTCAATCTGCCTAATGGATCACCATCCAGGATGTCTGTCCCAGCATTATAAACAATCAACTGGGGCTGAAATCTACCTTTTGTAACCTGCAAAAGCATTTTCCAGGAGGAACTGTAAACAACAAGTTTGCATAAAGAATTATATTTATAAACAGCAAGAGCAAAGATTCCTCAAAAAAAAAAGAGCATATGGTTTCAGACGCAACCAGTTAGCAAAAATATAGGGAACAAAAAGTATATTTCGAACTCCCAAGTTCATTAAGTTGGTAAGTTGGAAACTTAGCAATTATGAAGAAAAGCAAAATTCTCGATATAACATTGGTCATGATCATTTCCTCATATGGTAGCATGAGAAGTTACCTTGCCCAAGTGTCTAACCAACAATGAAGTGATCATGTTTCCTATTTCAAAAAGCCTGCTTAGTTTTTTGCAAGCAAAAAGCCTGCTTAGTTTTTTTAAAGCAAAGTCCCTGCTTAGTTGATAAGTTGAACATAGATGTAAAGAACCTATTCAACGCTGTAAATACACTACCATAACTCAAAATCACAACGAAACTATGTGCAAAATATGACCATACTATATCATATTTGACCTAGCAAATCTCCTTGAAAATTGAACAGGGAACAGGAGGATTTCATATATAACCGCAAATTTTGCAAGCATCCCATATTTCCATCCCAAAATTTTAGAAGTGTAAAGGTACCTTCAGAGCCTGATCAAGTTGATCCAAATAGTCATCCGTTTTGGTCCCACTCTAAAATGCACAATCATATAATGAGAAACTAAAATTTTAGATACCAGGGAAAAAAAAGAATAAGTAGCTAACAAGCTGCAAGATGCAACTTACAACCAACTCGACTTTTTGATCAATATACCTCTTGGCGACATGGTCCTAAAATAAAGTCATGTCAGTTAACATGGGAAATCAGAAAAATAACTTGTATTAAATTTAAAACAAAACAGAATGATAATAACAAAGGCTGAACTAGTAGTGAACAAACAGATAGTGTTTTACATATCATAAAAACAGAAAGTACAAAATGACTATATCAGACATGGCTTTCAGAATGCATGCTTAACCCCCAGCACATCGTCTTCAAGATTAAGGAAGACTTCCTCCTTTGGGAGAAGACCTCAACCCCATTGTAGCTTCTCCCTGGTAGCCCCACGAGGCCTTTTTCAGTTTCTACCCTTTCTTCCCTCCCTATTCTTTTAAGACTCCTGCTTCTCTATCTTAATTGAATTGGCAGAACTCCTGCCCCCTCTGCTAAGAAGATAGCAGCTGGAACAGCTATCTCTCAGTTTTGATATATGCCCATTTAAACAAAAAGCTATCTTCCAAAAGATAAAGTAGACTACTAATAAACTTACACTCAAGTATCAAGAAATGATGAAAATAAAGACAAGTAACCACTACAGCATAACCAACCCAGAATAACATATTTCAAAATGATGATCAGAGTATAACCAGCAGAAGAAAAAAAAATGTCTCATGCCATGCAGATGCAAGGACAAACCAAGACGTAATTCTTACAAAGGGATAAATTCCAGCATTGTACATGTCCAAAGTGTAAACTCTTCCTGCAAGTAAAAACTTGGCAACATAATGACATTAATACAAAGAATGTTCAAAAAATAGATAAAGTACATACCATCATTAGCAAAATCCTTTTCATGACCATTTCCTTGGTGGGCATCCAGATCTATGATCATTACTCTGCGAGTATTTCAAAAAAAGCAGGTACTTGTGAAGCGAAATTGTAAGTAGATAATATAAAGATAAGGTTACATCCTTGCATTGCACTGCCAGGACATGTAAAGTGTCTGCAAAGCATAAACAAGCATCGCAATATTCCTTTGGAGAAAGGCAGGTTTTGACATGACAGAGGGTGCTTAATAATACAGATAGTTAAAACAAAATATTCACAATCGTGAATCGCATATTTGTATAAGGCAAACAAGTAGTTCTAGAGACTAAAGTAATATAGTTGCTGCAATCACAATGTTGTCCAAAAGTTTCTCACCTGGAAATATTTAGACGGACAAAGGCAAACTGAATGCAGAGAGATATATCAGCGTATGCACAAAATCCACCTCCTTCATCTGCCGAACAATGGTGAAATCCTCCACCAACATTAATGGCCCATCCTCTCTCTAGTGCAAGTTTGGCTGACAAAATGGACCCGCCCACCTGAGCAAACAAATTAGCTTATCACATATTAAAATTATACTACTGTGAGCACCAAATTACAAGGCATCACCTGCTTTCGGAACGGGTACAGTAGCTTTTGCTGCACAAGGCAATTAGGAATAACGGCCACAGGAGGGACCTAGGATAAAACGTCTCATGAGTTAACCACGTCATATAATTTGCGACCAATCAGGCCCGATTCCACATCATCTGAGCAATATGTACCTCTACAATGGAGGCAACCTTCAGGCTGCTCTTGAGGCTGTTCAAGTACGACTCCGAGTGCACCTGGTTAAGCAAGCCAATCAAGAAGCTCAGAACAAATCACTGAAATTCAGACTGGAACGCACTGAAGACGGAGTCTGAACCAAGAAAATTCTAGGCCCTATCAGCCTTCACTCCTCACCACAAGTAAATCTTCCTTGGAGGCTTCCAATGGCTCCACCACTCGGTTCTTCTCCAGGTACCCTTCTTTCGTCAGGAAATTGCATATGCGGCCCCATTTGGAGGAATCAAACGGGTGCCTGCACAAGGAGTGGCGGCGCACAGCATGTAAAGCACAGCCGATGCATGTATAGTGGCTACATGGATTCACAGGCGGCAGCTCACAGATTCTCGATCCCGAGGAAGGCTATGTCGTACGCCGGCGAGTAGACCACCGGAGCCTGCTAGAAACAACGCGGTACGAGACGAGCAGCTCATCAGTGCCCCGCGTGGAGGCGAGGCGAGTCCGCTTCCGAATCTTGGATGGAAAGGAGGTATTTTTGTTCAACGGGTGTGACCTTGGAGCCCGGGACATCGAAGTAGAGCTTGCTGGAGAGGATGCGGTTCCGACGGAGGGGCTCGGCCGGGGTGGCTGCCGACGCGGAGGAGGGCGCAGAGGAGGCCATCCGCCGCCGGGAGGCGAGGGGTCGCGGTGCGCGGGCTCCGGCCGCCGAAGTCGAAACTGTCCGTTCGCTTGCCGCGGCGGAGCAGCCACGGTGCCGCCGTGCTGGGGCTCCCCGGGCTCGGGAGTCGGGGAGACGGAGACTTGGGAGTCGGGAGAATTCGTGAGTTGACTGTTTGCGATAGGGAATTATTGGGCTTGGATAAACGAACAACCGGGACGGGCTACAGTGAACTGGCAGGCCCAGTTACAAACGGGCCGACATAATTAGCCGAAAATATAAGTAAAAACTAAGGAAATGATTATATTTAATAAATATGTGTTATAAAAAATGAGAAAATGTATATTATAAAACTATAAATATTTATTTTTAATAAATATGCATGCTGCGGTAACAATCGGGCCGAAACAAATAAGGTTGGCCAACCCAGTTGGTCTCATTTGGTTCAGTCATTTGGCTGCCTCTACCGTTTGCATAATTATATTGGTGGGTGTTGAAATGATCGCTATGCCGCCTAGAGGAGGGGTGAATAGGCGATAGATTACAGTAATCTACACAGGGTCGCTCTGGCTCGGATGGGTGCGCGCGGGAGGAACGACATGCTCTAGCACGAGGCGGCCCAATAACGCAGCGCGCGGCCCACTAACGCAGCGCACCGGCTTCCCCAAACGTGCGCGCGTGAGAAGCGGCTGGAGGACGGAGAATCGAGTCAATCGACAGTAAATTTATTCCATTCGAAGGTAAATGATGCTATTTAGTTACTGTCGATACGAATCAGCCGTTTGGTGGCCTTGGTGAACAGAATCGATAGAAAATGGATGACCAAATCGTATGTAAATGATTGAATTTTTACAAAATCGGTAGGAAATTTTTTTTTGGCAGTATAGACTTGGCAGTAATACATCTGGGATTACTTGCAGTACACTTCGCAGTAAATATATGTCATATATTGTAGTAATTGATAGTAAATAAATTGTCGATATTAAAAAATCTTAATTTGGTGAACTTCCTGTTCCGAATTCGCAGTAAATATATGTCATACATTGTAGTAATTGATAGTAAATAAATTGTCGATATTAAAACATCTTAATTTGGTGAACTTCCTGTTCGGAATCGACAGTAAATGGATCCATATCGGAAGTAAATGATTGAATACATTTACTTTCAAGTATTAACAAAATATCGATTTTTGGGGGAAGATAAGATCAAGGTTGATTTTGAGTCCATCGTAAAACATCCCAAAACAAAATTCTTAGATCTCATCCGTGAACAACTTCAAGTAATTGAAAGTAATTGTGTATACATATAAATAACCAACCCTGCCCTAGAACAGATTGCTTGTTGTTGCGCCTCTTGTTTTCACGCAAAATTGTAAGGAACACACGGATGATGAGGACTCTACTCCAATCAATCCGAGAATTTGTTTAACCGCCCTGTGAAGTCCCTTTCCGGAAACGTTGGGATAAATAAAGAAAACAAACGTAATTAAGTTCATAATTTACTGTCATTGTGTGATCAATTTACTGTCGAATCTCCGTCCTCCAACCGCTTTTCACGCGCGCACGTTTGGGGAAGCCGGTGCGCTGCGTTAGTGGGCCGCGCGCTGCGTTATTGGGCCGCCTCGTGCTAGAGCATGTCGTTCCTCCCGCGCGCACCCATCCGAGCCAGATGTAGGGCGATGGAGTTCTTCAAAGAAGTCCTTGAAGCATACAGCTCAAAATATATGGAGGTTTCCAGGATGCTTTCGTATAACTTCGTATAATGTATGCTCTTGCACTGTACTAAGGACCTGTACCTAGATCATCAAGTCGCACCAGGCCCTTGTCCGGGAAGACAGCGCGGCCCTAGCCCTCCGCAGGCTTAGCCGCCACCCGAGTTGCTCAGAAGGGTTGTCGTTGGGCCTCACTCCAACTACAAATTCGTCTGCCAGTCCGTGGACCCGCTGCTCTTCAGGAGCGCGATTCCCAGACACCGACAGATTGTATTGCTGAAAACATGGATAAACTATATAGTGATAAAATAGGATTTTTTTTCATGAGTGCCATTACAAAATTTCAATTATTCAGATTTGCCATTACAAAACGCATATTCTTATTCATGCCATTCTTTTTGCAACTATGTATCATAGATGCCATTGTCAGGGTTTTTCGAGCTTTCTAGTATATATGAGGTTCGAATACACGACGAAATACAGAAATACGCCCCCTGTCAGGTACGCCCCACCTGTCATTCTCAAAGCAACTTCTTCTTCCTCCCTCCTCCTCCTCCTCCTCCTCTCTCTATCTCTTCCATCTAGCTCGAACAGCAGCCGGCGAGCTCCTCGGCGTCGGCGGTGGCACGACGACGAGCTCCCCGGTGGCGGTGGCGGCGGCGGGGCAGCAGCGAGCTGGCGGAGGCGGAGCTCGCGCACGCAGCGACGACGGCGGCGTCGGCGCAAGCTCGCGGAGGCAGCGGCGAGCTCTGGCGAGGTGGGAGGTGGGAGGAAGAAAAGGAGGAGGAAGATATAATGGCATATGTGATTGTTATTTGCAAAAATAATGGCATTAATAAGAATATGCGTTTTATAATGGCATATCCGAGAAAACCGAACTTTATAATGGCATGTATGAAAAAACCCGATAAAATATGGTCAGGCGGTGAGCAAACATTATGGAGCACATGTGAAGAATTGATCAAATGAACTAATGAAACATGTAGAAAAACTAGTAGAATGAAGCATGATAAAAAAAAAACTAGTGAAACATTATGTTCCATGATTATTAAAAAAATAATCACATACAAGCGAGGTATTTCACAAAAACAAAAACTTGTTTCACGAGGCAGACCCAAATGTACTATGTTTAATACATACATGAATGATATTTCATGTTAAAAATGAGGGTGCATCTTCTTTTGGTTATCTTTTTCGAATATGACGAGCTCTCTCACATTGCACTTGCCGACTTCGACCACTGAAACTTTACCCATCCAAGCTCATTAGGCCAATAAAGCTGGCCTCGCTGTAGTCGTTGTGTCAATGGCACGGTCACTTGGAAGGTGTTATCTTACGTGTAGCGTTGCTGGGAGAATTGCTCAAGCAACACTCAATTCATTCCCAAAACACAAAAAGACACTCAATTCATCACCATTCTCTAAAATAACACCGGAACAACGAATTTTATTCCAAAATAACATTTTAGCATTTTCTATCCCTTTTTTCTCATTTTCCATCTTTTCTCTCCCCTTTTCCCTGATCCGTCGCCATCTCCCTCATCTCTGGTAGCGGAGGTGGTGGGCCGACGAAGGGAGCGGCGGTGGCGACTGTTACGGCGATGACGGATGGTGGAAGTGGCGCGGCGAGGCGACAGCGACGGTGGCGCGGTGGCCACGGCGATGGGACTGGCGGCGGTGACAGCTAGGCAGTGGCGGCGGCATTGGGAGGCATCGGCCGGATGACGGCGCGATGTGGCGGCGACCGGAGGCAACGAGGACGGCGACAGGAGTGGCGGTGCGCCCGTCGAAGGCGTGGAAGAAGGCCAAAAGGGATAGAAAAAGAGAATAAAGTAAAAAAGATGGATAAAATGCGAAAATATCAATTAGAAATAAAATTCGTTGTTTGAATGTCATTTTAGAAAACGAAGACATATTGAACGTCATTTTGTTTCTGGCAGCGAATTCGGCGTCCTCATTTTTTGAGCAATTTTCCCGTCGCGGGTTGCGGCCTCGCGGGGATGTGATTTGGGGATCCCCTTGTTTCCCCTGCAGAATACTCTCTTCTCTGCAGGCAGCAGTCCGTGCGGCTCACCGTGGCCGCCGAGCCGACAGGAGAGCGGCTTCCCTCCTCTCCTCCACCGCGTCCATGGCGATCTCGCGGCACCGAAGCCGCGGCGGCCACCTCCTTCCGTTCCTCCTCCTGCTCCTTCTCGCTCCGCTCATCTACTCCGGTACGACACCGCCACACCTCCTCTCCTCCTCCTCCTCCTGATTCTCGCGAACACGTCACAAATCTGCGGCCGTTCTTGCCAGTGTCCAGGCTGCAGTTGAGCTGGGCGCCGGAGCGGGCCCTGAACCTGCCGCCGCCCGTGGCCCTGAGGCGGCCTGATCGCCTCGTGCTCGGTCCCGCCGCCGGCCAGGGCCGCCCGGACCGCCTCCAATGCCAAGGTTTCTTCTCTACCCCTCCCCGTAGTTTCCATCCAATTCTTGCATTGGTATAGCGGCTTATATGGTAGTGCGTGGAATTCGGGAACGGAGCTTTGCTTGAAAACGACCTTTTTGTGTTCAAATATAAAAGAAAATGTGTGTGAGATCCAGGAGCTGATCCTTGATTAGATGACGTCGATTTCTTAATCTCTGTTCTCTTCTCACATTGCATTACAGAGCCCTGTACTCTTACGAAAGAGATAACCTTCAAATCGCTTGTGGCATGCTCTAATAAAAGTTGTGACTTGTGTTCTATGATATTGTGTGTGTATCACTTGTCACTATAACAATTCACATGTGAATCTATCGCAAGGAATAGGAAACAAAGTTAAGGATTGCCTTGTGCCCTTTCCTGTCATTGAACTGTAACATCTGCTTTATGATGGTAATCAATTTAATGACCCTTTCAGAATTCCCTTTTTCTGTAGGTAGAATTTGGTGGATCCATTGCTCATGGAACATGTTTCTTATTTTGTTTACTCTTGAATCGAGTAAATGATGTGTTAACTGCATCATATACCTTTTTGAAAAAAACCATGTTTCAGGTAAATATATAATGTTGTGGCTGTGGTTATATCTGCTAAAAGTTGTGCATGATATGCACCCTAATTGTAGTGAAGATAGTTTGCAAGAGTTTTAACAGATTGGCTGAATTGTGGCGTAAATGAAGGGGCAGGGATGTTGAGAATTGAGTTTTATGAGTTGTTTGCTTCATTTCAGGGGAAGTGAGTTAAACAGTTCATGTTGTGAGAGGTGAGAGGATATGTGGTGCTGAATAATGAAATATACTAGTGAATAGTGATTCTAAAACTCTTTGATTGCATATGCTAAATATGTTTAGACTTTTTGAGAGGTCCACTATTCAGTTATGTAACTAATTTTTTCTTGAAGGTGTTGTTTTGTTTCTCTTGTTCATGTGTGTCCTGTTCCTTGGTGGAAGGAAACAATTACTTGTGGTGAGGATGATGGGTGGGCTTGCCCTAGGCCTCAACAGCCAGGTGCTGTAAAATGGTGCCATGATGGAGATGGGAAGGAGAATGTCCAAGAACAGGAGGAATGCACAGGTGTAGAAAAGAAGAGATTGAGGGATGAGAGAGATAACTCTTGAGGAATGCACAGGTGTAGAAAAAGAAGACTCCTAACAGCCTAACTCTTATCGTATACCTAACTCCATTAATCAACTTGATGTTTAAGCAAACTCAATCAAAATATCCTAAATACTTGTCTGCTGGCTACCGTCAACCTAGTACACGGCCTAGGGCTTGCATGGGCTTCAGCTATAGTGCTGTCCCCACATGACAATGAGGTATACTGGTTAGAGTTGTTGTGCTTGGGTTTTGTAGCTCTTGATCCAGCTTCTCATCTAGATCCACTATGCTGAGAGTTTGGAACTGTTTAGCTAGGAGTTTGGCTCAAGATTCAAGAATGAGAAGATTTTACGCAAATGGTCAAGACTAGCCTTGGTTTTGATATATGTACCTCTTTTATATATATCACCAGCTTGCTTGACTAGTTATTTTTGTATTGTCATTTTTAGCATTTTCGAGCATCCTTGAATTTTGTTTTTTTTTTATTTGGGCCAAAGATATTACAAATGTAATCATGGTCACATAACTTACATATAAAACATACAGAGTGGTTTTTTGGGGGGCTGGGGTGAAATTTCAATGTATTTGGAAATTATTTTCGAGTATATTGCTGCCTTACTCTTTGATAACTCTGAATGTTCATACTTCTATTATACTATAACGTGAGTGAATTTGGCATCTAGTGGTTGACTTCATCTCACTGACTATGTTGTCTCATTTCTCTCAGGACTAAAATCTGTGAATAAGATCAGTTTATCGAGTCAAAGAAATTATTCTGGAGAGCATGTTTCTTTTGTTACAGTATTTACTATGTACAACGCTGACCCAGCACGAAATGGCAAAGTAACTGTTGGAAAGCATTCTTATAGCAAGGTGGAAAGGTCTATTGCCATCCTTAATGCTTTTGTTAGTTTCATACAGGTACTCCTCCCTTCCTTCTTTTTTGTGTGATGATCCCTAGTTTACTAACACAAGCAAATTTCTAACTATGTTTTTGCATGTCGTGGATGATTAATAATCAAATACTCCTAGCTAAGAGAATTGCAACTGATTTACCCCTCCTTTCTCTTAGTGAGTGGTTCCTATCTTGGCAGAAAGACCAACATTATACAAACACCATCATATCCTTTCCTAGAAAATATGTATTAGTTCATGGTCTAATTTTGTACCATGCAATATGCCTATTCTTTTAGCACCTAAATGGGAACTTATTTGAAAAATGTGAAGAAAAAATTATATTGTGACATTTATTGTTTTTAACATCTGATCTTATTTGTAGAACCATGCAGGTATCAATGCCAAGAAGCAATGTGATCATATTGACTGATCCTAGTTCAAAATTTACAATAAATCAAAGGAGTGTTGCAGTGTTGCCTATCAGAGGAAATTATTCTCGAGGAAATTTGATGCTTCAGAGAATAAAGTCCTACATTGTAAGTCTATTTGCTTCTCTGAAATGATATCTCAGTCAGTCAGTTGTACCTAGGTTTTCTTAAGAGTACCACATGTGATCCAACATATTATCACTGCTATCTAACCATGTTTATTTTTTCCCCTGCTAAGTGAGTCATATGTTTGTTTTTGTTCGTATTCAGGCATTTCTAGAGCAAAAACTTATGGAGTTTGAGAAGATGGAGGGGTTTAATCATTTTGTTTTCACTGATTCTGATATAGCAGTGGTTGATGACATTGGACACATATTCAAGAGATATTCTCATTGCCACCTTGCTCTTACTTTTCGTAATAACAAGGGCCAACCTTTAAACTCTGGATTTGTAGCAGTAAGAGGGACCAGGGATGGTATTTCTAAGTAAGTCAATAGCATCTACTGGAATTTTGGAATAGAATTTAATATGGAAAGTAACTCGATTCTTTTTTTCTTGTAGGGCGATGGAGTTCTTCAAAGAAGTCCTTGAAGCATACAGCTCAAAATATATGGAGGTTTCCAGGATGCTTGGTGATCAATTAGCGCTGGCATGGGTGGTGAAATCTCATTTACCTTCTGCTTTTGGCAAATTTTCTAGGCATGAGGCATTTACAGGTGAAGTCAAAGGAGCATCTGTTCTTTTTCTGCCTTGTGCTGTTTATAATTGGACTCCACCTGAGGGTGCTGGCCAATTCCATGGTATGCCTTTGGATGTGAAGGTATAACACTTTTCCTACTTGTAAGGAACATTCATCCGAGTCCTTGTTTTCTTCATTGTAATTCTTTTGTTTGATCCCTAATAGAAAAAAGTTTACATCCCTAATAGAAAAAAGTTTACATTGCAAATTCTTTTGCACACGTAATGCTAATTTTTTGTGTTTTCTTCACTGTAATTCTTTTGTTTGATCACTGAAAGGAAAAAGTTTATGTTACAAATTCTTTTGCACACATATTTCTAATCTCTAACTGAAACATATATGAAACAAATGAACGCTTGTTTAAGTTTTATTTTATTTGGCTAGTGTATAGCATCCCTATAGTTGTTTTCCATTAACTAATTCTTACAATTAATCTGATAGAATATTTTTTAGGTTGTTCATTTTAAAGGTTCAAGGAAGCGATTGATGCTTGAGGCATGGGATTTCTACAAGTCAACCTCTGAGTTATCTGATATGCTGTGCCTAATACTGAAGAGTGGTAGGACAAAATACGACTTCTGAACCTTTGCTCCACGATGAGGTAACACTTGGTTCTCTTCTCATTGAGGGGTGGGGGCACATATGCCTTAAGGGTATACCCTTTGTTTTGTTTTCACACTTGTATGTGGGATGTAACACACTAGCCTAAATCCTCTTAGAGTGCAATCCACCTAAGTGGCTGGCCCACGTATGCATAGTACCCGACTTGGGCTTTTGGTCTCACTTTGTCCAAAGGGGATAACCCAAGGGACTACGTCTGGGTTCATCTAGTATTATATGCTAGTACAACCCCTCTCTCGACTAGTGAGGTGGTACTATTCCACGACAACAAATCTACATGGACCACACGGGTCTGAACATCTTAAGGGGCTAGGTATTACACCCACCCTTTCCTCAATGGGTTGACATCCTTGTCAACACGTCGCATATACGGAAAATGTTTAGAATCGCCCCTCGGTATGTGATTGTGTACCCAGTGCTAGCCCATATGTCGTGTTGTGTGACCACTCTGGCACGCACATGCCATGCGCCATGTGCCCACAACACTAAGCTCACATAGTGAGGGTTGATGAATACCATCTGTAACACCTTGGCCCACATCCGCTTAGAATTTAACCCACCTAAGCGACTGGGTCACACGTGCTGTTGGCCTCGCTTTGACCTAAAAGGTTAACTCGAGTGCTATGTTGTTATGCTTGGGTCCATTTGGCAATATATGCTATGTTATTGCAACTATTCCTAGGCTAGTGAGGTGGTACTATTCTATCACAACCAATCCACATGGCCACACGGGCCTCAACATCTCGACGGGCTAGGTTTTACATGTGATGTGTGCATCTGAACATTACCGCAATAGTATGGCATATCAATATGAACTAACAGGATATGGCATTTTGGGTTTCTTTTGATGTGCTCTTTAAAATTCACATAACTTAATATCATTCCTCTTGGTTGTCTTCTTCGCAATGTATCATTTGTAAATTTTTGACTTGTCTCCTGTTCAATCACTATGACAATTTTTTGCACAGTGAACTGTTAGAGTAATCATTGTGAAAGTTTTTCTTTCCATTTTGAACATTTAGAGCTTGTGTTTTAATATGTTCTTTTTGCTAACACGCTTGTCTTCTCTTCACAGCTGGTCCTTCCAAAAAAGGGTTCCTTATCTCCCAATAAATACATGCAATCCTCCTGAAGCTCCACGGAGATCCATTTGACATGAGGTTTTGAACTCTACATACCTGAGTCATTGCAAAAATTCAGATGGCTTATAATGCAAAAACGTAAATACACGCAATTCTCCCGAAGCTGCACGGAGATCCATTTGACATGAGGTTTTAACCCTACATACCTGAGCCATTGCAACAATTAAGGTGGCTTAAGAGACAAAAAAAAAAGGGGGGGGGGGGGAGGGATTGAGGGATTGATTCATCGCAAGATTCCAGCAATGCACATGAGATTGGTGCGAACAGCCCCCCATACAATGGATCACCATACACTGTAGCATGGGTGGTTTATGGAATTGACTAATTGTTTGTTCTATTTGGTAGGTTAGCCCCCCTTCGCCTCCCCAATCATGTAACAGATTCCTGCATTGACCGATAAGGTTTGGTGGAAATTTCCCCCTCCCTAGATTCATAAAATTGGTGTCGCCTGAGTTGTCCCTTTCTTTTATGGTTTGCACTTCTTACGAATGGTATCTGGGGTGGGGTTAAATTGGTTAAGCTCAGCCATTGGAGAATTGGACAAATATGAATCCCTGTTTGCCCAATAACATAGGTAAAATGCATCACAGCGTGCTGCGTAAAGCCCTGCATCCTGGCTGCCATCTTTTTTACATAGGTAAAATCCACCTTTTTAACATAGGTAAAATGCATCACAGCGGGCAAGCGGCATAGAGGTGCCAGCAGATTGGACACCTATCCGTATTTTTAACCATTTCCCATATTTTTTTTTCACCTCAAGAACACGTCATTTACGCTAAATTATAAATACCCAACAAAATACAGGCATAATATGATTCTTGCCAATCGATTTTGCTTCTTGTGTAGCAGTCAGATTCGAATTTTTAATTGATCTTGAACTCAAATACCGGTTAAGAGAGAAATCGCCAAATCAATGCATTGGTCACTGTCAAGCTCAAGGATCAAATTTGAAGGAAACACAATAAAACACATGCCAAGCTCAAGGAACCCCACGAAGACAGCGCAAGGACTGAAGCTGAGAAACATTAACGAACACATGCAAGCTCAAGGATTGAACGACGGATGCCGAGATCAATGCTGTTCGACACCTTAATTAAGCAACACTACGGATTGAACGACAGGCTGCCAAGCACGATGCTGACCCACACCTTAATTAAGCAACACTCATGCTGCTAATAAGTAAACGCAAATCCAACTTGCAACCACTTCAAGGGGACACCAATTTTGTACTTTCGCATTATAACCTGCAACTACTATTCCTCTCATTTTAACTTAAAAGTTAAAAGTGCTACTATAAAGTAGTTGATATAAAACGACAAAGAGCAGCTATCCGACAAAACCCAACACAGCACAAAAATCAACCAGTTTACCGGGTATATACCAGTCAAATAGACGAGTAACAAGCAAACTCTTCAAAAACATCAACTGTTCTCACTTAGAATTTAAAGCCTAAATAAATAGAGTATCTCTCTTGCTGCTGTTTTGTTTCCAGAACATAAATATTGTGTATCTCATTTGAAGCATTTAGCGTCAAGCAAGGCCTCACCCTCAAACGGCTCTTGGTCCTCGATCATGGCATTGACACGCTCCTTCTGGGCTTCATCAGAAATGTCAACCTTGGTCCACTCGTAAAGCTCCATGTCATAGACCTCATCCATTACAAACTTGGGAATGTCCTGACCACGGAAGAGCCAGAGTCCCTTGACCTTGAAGGGTGGCGTGGAGCCGATCACAAGCATCTTGCCAAAAGCATACTTGCGGCACAGATCCATCCGCTGCAGGAACCCACCAACCTTGTTCAAGGTAACGAATGATACAGTGTTCTCATCATTGTATTTGTAGTCACAGAACCACAAGGAGTAACCCTCAGGATCATACATGTTCCAGAAACCTGAAACATAAACATCACATGAGTTTCAGTTTATCTGAGAATTTAGAAATGGAACTAAATTAATTTATTTATCCAAAGTATTTGCTTCCATTAACAAAAGCTGTTGTACAGAAGGAAAATTGTTGTACTATGTTAATGTAAGTAACAAGGGTAGAATGCCACAGCTATCCATGTATTTGTGGAAAAAATTGCTCCTGCTGCAGTGCTGCACTAACAACATTGTTTGGGAGCTCAAGGGCAAGCCTGGCCCAGGGAACCGGGAAATAGATGGGGGGGTGGGGGGGGGGGATTCATCGCTAGATTTTGAAACGCACTGAAAAATTGTCCAGCAATGCACATGAGCAGGGGTGTGAACAGCCCCCCATACAATGGATCACCATACACTGTAGTAGGGGTGGTTTATGGAATTGACAAATTGTTTGTTTCTATTTGGTAGGTTAGCCCCCCTTCGCCTCCTCAATCATGTAACAGATTCCTGCATTGGCCGATAAGGTTTGGTGGAAATTTCCCCCTCCCTAGATTCAAATTGGTGTCGCCTGAGTTGTCCCTTTGTTTTATGGTTTGCACTTCTTACGAATGATACCTGGGGTACAAATATGAATCCCTGTTTGCCCAATAACATAGGTAAAATGCATCACAGCGTGCTGCGTAAAGCCCTGCATTCTGGCTGCCATCTTTTTTACTTAGGTAAAATCCACCTTTTAACATAGGTAAAATGCGTCACAGCGGGCAAGCGGCATAGAGGTGCCAGCGGATTGGACACCCGTAGGAAGTATCCGTATTTTTAACCATTTCCCATATTTTGTTTCACCTCAAGAACACACGTCATTTACGCTAAACTATAAATACCCAACCAAATACAGGCATAATATGATTCTTGCCGATCGATTTTGCTTCTTTTGTAGCAGTCAGATTCGACTATTTAATTGATTTTGAACTCAAATACCGGTTAAGAGAGAAATCGCCAAATCAATGCATTGGTCACTGTCAAGCTCAAGGATCAAATTTGAAGGAAACACAAGAAAACACATGCCAAGTTCAAGGAACCCCACGAAGACAGCGCAAGGACTGAATCTGAAAGAAACAAAAACACATGCAAGCTCAAGGATTGAACAACAGATGCCGAGATCAATGCTGTTCGACACCTTAATTAAGCAGCACTACGGATTGAACGACAAGTTGCCAAACACGATGCTGATCCACACCTTAATTAAGCAACACTCATGCTGCTAATAAATAAACGCAAATCCAACTTGCAACCGCATCAAAGGGACACCAATTTTGTACTTTCGCATTATAACTGGCAACTACTATTCCTCTCATTTTAAGACTCTTAAAAGTTAAAAGTGCTACTATAAACTAGTTGATATAATACGATAAAGAGCAGCTATCCAACAAAACCCAACACAGCACAAAAATCAACCAGTTTACCGGGTGTGTACAAGTCAAATAGACGAGTAACAAGCAAACTCTTCAAAAACATCAACTGTTCTCACTTAGAATTTAAAGCCTAAATAAATAGAGTATCTCTCTTGCTGCTGTTTTGTTTCCAGAACATAAATATTGTGTATCTCATTTGAAGCATTTAGCGTCAAGCAAGGCCTCACCCTCAAACGGCTCTTGGTCCTCAATCATGGCATTGACACGCTCCTTCTGGGCTTCATCAGAAATGTCAACCTTGGTCCACTCGTAAAGCTCCATGTCGTAGACCTCATCCATTACAAACTTGGGAATGTCCTGACCACGGAAGAGCCAGAGTCCCTTGACCTTGAAGGGTGGCGTGGAGCCGATCACAAGCATCTTGCCAAAAGCATACTTGCGGCACAGATCCATCCGCTGCAGGAACCCACCAACCTTGTTCAAGGTAACGAATGATACGGTGTTCTCATCATTGTATTTGTAGTCACAGAACCACAAGGAGTAACCCTCAGGATCATACATGTTCCAGAAACCTGAAACATAAACATCACATGAGTTTCAGTTTATCTGAGAATTTAGAAATGGAACTAAATTAATTTATTTATCCAAAGTATTTGCTTCCATTAACAAAAGCTGTTGTACAGAAGGAAAATTGTTGTACTATGTTAATGTAAGTAACAAGGGTAGAATGCCACAGCTATCCATGTATTTGTGGAAAAAATTGCTCCTGCTGCAGTGCTGCACTAACAACATTGTTTGGGAGCTCAAGGGCAAGCCTGGCCCAGGGAACCGGGAAATAGATGATAACAAGCAATGTACTTTTTATTCCAAATTTGTGTTTTTAATTGTAATTGATATGGACTCCTTATAATTCTGTAATTGACATACTCTCTTTTATATTATTTTTTTTCCAAACTTGTTTTCTATTGTAGTTCACATGGACTCTTTCTTTTAATCTAAGCAGTTATAATCTGGTCCCACTATAATCAACGGTGTAGATCTTTCCTTTTTCTCTTCTATTAACATGGGAATTTCTAGTATTTTAGGATTAACATGGTGGCTCCGTTTAACTCTGCTTTAATAAAATAATAGAAATAGATTGATAGATTGATAATAGATGTGAACCAGCCATTGGGAGAGGTTGGCAGGTCACTTTGTAAGATGTTTTCATTTGCAAATGAGTTGGGAATCACAAAATTTTTTGCAGCCATCAATGTTTGATTGAACTAGCATATTTTACTACAGGGACACCAAACACAAATTTACTAAAAATTAGCAATCAAATCATGAATCCTAGCAATATTGTTAGATTATAAAATCCATAATTCAGCATTATAAATGGATAACAATAATCATAGGCAACAGTTGCAAGGGGACTAAATATATATAGCAGCACATTTCTAAAGCAAAATGTAAACAATACCTTTAATAGCAACCTCATGGAAGTTGGTTTTTGTGTTTGAGTATAGCCTCTTCCACTCATCAAGTATCATCTTGCTTGGTGGTAGTAGATCAAGAGGATTCTTTGGCTTGGGCTTTGGTGCTTCCTCTTCCTCTGGGGCTTCAACCACTTTCGGCTTTGGTGCCTCCTTTGGAGCCTCTTTCTTGACTTCCTTTGCCTTTGGCTCCTTGGGGGGAGCAGCCTTTTTCTGGACAGGAGGTAGAGACTCTGCCTGCTTGACATCACCAATGACCTTCTTGATGTTAGGCTGGTTAGCCAAGGTCCAAAAATACCTCTCAACATGAGGGAACTCCGAGGTGAAACTCTTGGTCAAGATTCGCACAAATCCATAATAGAGATTGCATGCCATCACGACATCAGCTAGAGTAACAGAATGTCCAACAAGGAATGTGTTGGAGGCAAGGTGTGTGTTCAGCGCACCAAATGCCCTTTTCAATGAAGTAATAGCAAATTCCTCAGCCTGCACGGACAAAAATAAGATTGTAGTAGCTTCTCAATGCTCAATATGAAGAATTTTGATACCAATCCAATTAACATACCACAGGATTGTAAACACCATAGCCCAGCCTTGGGTACAACCATCTCCCAATATTGGCATCAACCTCCGTGGCAGAGAAGTCCATCCATTGCTCAATACGGGCCTGCAATAAGGATCAATGGATAAGCACGGATTCTTTCTGAGCTATGAGTTTATGATAATTTAAGTAGTTGATAAATCACTCACATATTCGATAAGAGAAGATCCATAAAGATGGTGGTCACCCTTCGAACGAGCAACTTAAGGAAGAAAGGAGAGACAGTGATTAATTTAACCAGTATGAAATCACGTAATATTAAGAATGAAAAGGTGTAAAGTTATATTATACCATAGCGTGCAATAGCATTGCTCTCGAAAACAGCACCATCAGGAGTCTCAAGAACCGGAACCTGTAAAAAATTGTTAGTTCCTGAACCCCTGTATTGAAGTTCTTTGTAAATTCAATTGGTGTACTAGTGTACCTTCCCAAGGGGATTCATCTTAAGAAATTCAGGGGTTTTGTTCGAGACACCCATCTCAAAATCCTTGGTCAGCTCAACCTTGACCCCACAGTATTCTGCAGCAATAAGTGCCTTGAAGGCATTCTTGTTGCCACTTCCTGAATGCAATACCTATAAGGAAACAAAAAACATTAGACATGTAGCTACACCAAAGTGAAATCATCAGTATACGTGGATTAAGTAACTAGCCATATAGTATGGGTGCAAGCAAAACAACTTTATGCACACCAAGGCAATTCAGCTAAGCAAGAAAAAGAAAAAGAAATGCACTAATCGCTCATGTGATGAGCGAAGTAGCTCCTAAAATTCATCGCAATATGGTAATGTACAAGCTAATACCCGTGGTAGTATGACATTTTCTACCTATCTGATGTTCTGATTGTTGTCAACACAAGATTATTTCGTTATCATCTTAATGGAACTGGGGGCATACCCATTTTGAAATTTTAAAAAAAGATTGTTTTCATAAACAACTGGCACATAATGGAGATACAACGATCTTACACATCAACCAAAAAAAATCCCCTCGAACAGAAAATCTAACTGAACTATCACATCGTCATCATTGTGAAACCACCCTACAGTACATCCACGATTCGCGAGCTGCATCAACTAAAAGACGGACACAGCAAGAACCCTACAAGCCGCATTGCGCATCACATCACGGCGACCCCGCAGCACGCGTCGTCCACAATTCGAAATCCATGAAACTTGGCAACATCCTGGCACATCAAAATCTGCCCGCAAGCAATCCTAACTGACGCATCCGCTGCTTTAAAGCAAGAGACCCCAATCTGCACAGGAGAAGGAAACTCACGAGCGTCATGCCGGCAGGCGCCGCTGGCTTGCCCCGATCCGAACCGCAGATCTGCACAGAGCACGAATTCGAAATGGTAAACACCAAGAAGAACAGTGAGCTCAACTACGATCAGCGCGAACAGACAGAGAAAGTGAGATCAAACCCCCATGGGAGTTGCTTACTGTTGCGTGGATCGAGACGAGACCGTGGCGGCGGCGAGAACCCCAGCAGCCGTCGGAGAGGGTGGGAAAGGGGTTTGCAGGGGACGGGAGCTGCGGATTTATGGCGGCGCGGCGGAGCGGAGTGGGGAGGGGGCGAGAGAAGAGGCTCGCGGCTATTAGGGTTGCACGAGGGACCGTCCAGGCGGTTGGACGGACGAGATTGTTCGGGTAAGAAGGCGATAAATAGAATCTGGACCCCTTAAACTGTTGTCTACTTAAGATTTAAGAAAAAGCAAGCATAATACTGCTTCGTAAGAGCATGCACAACGATTCACCTCCGTAGTCTCTAAGCCATCTCTAAGCAGTGTCATTTCAGCTAATTGATGATGTAGAGGAAAGAGAGTGTGTATTAGATATTTGAACCGTCTAATAAGCACGAGTTGACTCTACAAGTGTGAGCAAACAACATATAAAAAGATGCATCATCTCTATCATTGTAAATGCTATCTCAAGAATTGTCTCTACGTGACATGGTAATAGTTATAGACAATTGCTATCTCAACCATTGTACATTCTCTAATCGTCTTGATAAGATGATTTTTTTTCAAATGCCACAAAAAGTTTCTGTCACTTTCAACGAACAAGCCATTTATATATGGTGCATGGCTGATGCTAGTATATTTCACGAGACATTTCAAACTACATATTTTTAAAAATAAAATACATAAAACTAAACAAATACCTTTTGAGAACTATGTATGAAAGTTTCTGAAATCACGTGAAACGGTTACTATATAAAACTAAATAAAACTTTCTGAAATTATATATTTTTTCTAAAACTACACTTGAAGCTATCTAAATATGGTGACCCGTTGAAAACCATCCCAATAGACCACCGTTGGCTTAGATATTCTCTTTTACGGTACTACAAAACATGCGCACATACCTACACCACAATATATCGCATGTTGAACACACGCTAGAAGATAAAATGGAGACTCCTGGAACCGGGAGGTAAGACATCAGGTCAGGGTTCCAATCCATCGAACCCATAATGGATTGCTCGTAGACATGCGTGCTAGCCTCCCGAGCTACGCTCGGTTCTCTTCGAAAGACCATATGTTGTGGTTAAACAAAATAAATTAGGTGATATAATAAAACACCTTAATTAGCTACGCTACATCATAGCGCGTAGCGCTGCTTTGGCCCTAAGCTCGCGCAGCTCCGTTCCCTGCTTCCTCCCCGGGCCACGTCGCCCCCATGCCATGCGCCCTCCGATTCAGCCTCGCTGTCGTTCCATCCGTCCGTCCGTTTGGCTGGTCAACCTGTGCGGACAAGTTTGCAGAAAACCCCTTCTGTTTTGTTATTTTGTGTTTTAGTCCCCGTCAATTTGCGTATGCGCCCCTGGCCTATGCTCCCCCGCCTTGGCTGTGTTTCGTTGGAGCCCTTGATGTTTCCCGTCTTTTGCAACGCCGCCCTTTTGGCCTTTGTAGATGCACTTGTGGTTCGCAAATATTTACCCGCAAATGCCATCGCTTCTAGCCCCGCCTGCTCCCTCCGTGGCCATCCCCAAACCCTAGCCCTTGCGCCCCGTCTCCTCCCCCATCTTGCTCCCGTGCGATCCTCCCCCTTCTATGCAGGCCGCCGCCGCCTCCGCCCTGCCTGCCGGCGCCTCTACTCTCCTTTGGGCGTCGCCGCGGCTACCCGTCTCCCTCCTCCTTTGCTGCCTCCGGAGCGCCTCCGCAGCTGCTCTCCCGCCTCCTCCTCCTGCCCCCGCGTCGCCGCCTCCCCAGCTTCCCAGACCACGCCCGCCTCCGCCCCAGAGAGCCGTCGGCCCTCTTCTTCCCCGGTGACGGCTCGGGGTGCCGGCAGCCTCCTATGCCGTCGTCGTCGCCACAACTCCCCCCAGCGCCGCACTTTATCCCCGTACGCCGCCGCCCCGAGTCCTCCTGCTTGGTGTAGTATGCAGTTCACTATTGCGCAGATCTACATCCCATTATGTGTTATGGCTATTAGTTTCACATGGATTTGCTTATACTTCGCTAATTTTATAATTAATCTCTTTGTTCCATGCTAAATTCTAGGGAGGATTTCATCCCCTTCGGCTGTTTGCATGGTTGGTTCATACTATTCTCAATGAACTGTTTGGTTTTTGGTGTCAAAAAGGATTAGTAATGTAGGCCATTGAAGTATTCAGCCAAATGCATAGCCTCAACCCAAATTTAGTCCCTGCTAATATAAGTTACTGTCTTTTGTACGAATATTCGATTAATATCTGTCTGCGCTTGATTCTGTCAATAGACTGAATCAGGACAAAACCAATTTTGACTATGGTTCGTACTTAGTGTTTCTTTATACGTTGCACAACCTGCCTATGCAGTGGATTAGCCTAGCAGAAGATATCATTTTCATTTAATGCTTATTCTGCAATTCAATGCAAACATTTGATTGATTCAGATTCATTGATGTTTCTACACGCACGTGGAATGCAATTGCAGAAGGAATATGGGAGGAAAGGGAGTTACAGCATTTGTCATGTCGAAGCAATGCTCCTCCTGCAGATGATCAGAAGGGAAGGGAATGTCCACCTTAGCATAGCAAAATGAGCATGGGAAATACTACCACCATTCATCATCTCCTGCATTACAGAAGAAGATGTCAATCAATGCCACTGGGAAAAAAAAGGAAACAACAAGCTCTTTTTTTTTATGCAGTTAATGGTGTCGGCTCACTAATGCACTGTTCTTTGCCTGTTCGTCCTACGCAGGTGAACAAGAGATGTGATTTTTCCAGTTGTTCGCTCTGCGGTGTTAGATTTGTTCTTCCTTTCCAGGTTAGTATTCCTCATTATATTCATTCACCTGGCTGTATATAAGTCCTGAGATTCCATTGTGTTCATTCACCTGGCTATATATAGGTCTTCAAGTTTTGCTTATGACTGTTTTGTGTGCCTTCCTTGATATAGAGAGGTTCGTGTCCAATGCTGGAATGCATGAATAAAAAGATGTATACCAATCTTGCGTGCCTGCCGATGTTCACCTTGCTGTTTGAGGCCTACAATATAGTTCTTTTCTGTTCTTTTTGGAGAGCGTAGGTTTAGTTCCCTTGCCTATTCTGTGCGTTCAGTGCACGCTGCAGAGGTGTTCGTTCCTGTTCAATCCCTGCAGCGGGCACGGCGCGAGGACCATTTTACCGAGCAGGATGCTTTGCTTTTTGCTACGGTGTTTAGTCGTCCCTATCGTTGCTAACAATGTAGTTCAAACCTATCGTTCCCTACCGCCACAATTCTTATTCTGCCTTCATAAAACATAGCCAAATGATCACCTATTCCCATTCCTTTCTTCATACAATAACATACATCTTGTCTCATTGTAGATATGCAAATGAAAATATAGAAATTAAGGCAGCCTCTAGCACCGCTGTCGTGAGCACATAGACAATTGCTGCAACCGTGCCAGAACTAACCGACCTCAACCCACATGAGGCCCTTGTAAGCGCAAACTCTACCTACTGTATACAACCCTCTTAACAAATATCCTTTTCATGCTGTCTGATAGAATACATGCATAGGGAAATACATATGCTGTTCGCATAGCTTTGAAAGGCCTTCTTCCTGGTCGTCGTTGGTGGTATGACTCATGCTCTAGATGCTGGAGGACGCTTGAGCATTGAAATGATTCATTCTATTGCGGTTTATGCGGCATAACATCACCCTCTCCACGGTCTGCATTATAGATAACCTACTATCACACCTCCTATCTTAAAAATTGCGCTGACACAGTTTACTTACCTGTTACTAGATCACTTTCAAGTGCACCGGTCCTTCTGATATAGAAAACCCCACTGCAGAGGAGATCTACTTCAAATTCTTTGGCAACCAAGCTGAGCAACTCATTGGATTTCCTGTCGATGCCCTTATGAGAATCACAGAGCATACCGAAAATTACATACCCCCCCAAATAACAGCTCTTTTTGGAAAGCAGTACGATGTCACCACTAAGATCACATAGAGGACATTTGAGCAAGACACACTTAGTTATGTGGTGGATTCATTCAATCCAATGCTGATTCATTCTCTAGCGCCCACAACAAATGAGGTCAACAAGGCCATAACCTGCTTACGATATTTGTTTTCATCTATTAGTGATGACCAGCTCTAATTCTGTGCGCCTGCAGGAGCCATCTAGCACCGAACCAAGGCTCGAACCAGCGCACGCAGCAGCCACACCTCCATCTGAAGCGAGTGCCTTACCCGATACACGTAAAGGCAAAAGGTACGTGCATTGACAATTACCGTATATATGCAATTCTACTGTCCACAAAACAGTAACGTTTTTGGTTTCAGGGTTGATAGCCAGTCCACGCCTCCAGATACATCCAAGGCAAAGAGAAGGCTATTCTAGGCCACTGACCAAAAAAGTAGCTACGAAGCTTGATCGAGTCTGCGCCAGTAAAGGCTCGCTCGGGCATCTGCTGACCGTTACTATTCCTTTTCTGATCCAGCTCCTTGTATCACATTTCAGTTCCTTTCCTGATCTATCTCCCTGTATCGCTTTGAAGTATGTTGTAGTACTCTAGATGGCGACGGCATCACTATGAACAAAGCACTGTTATGTGTATTAAGCACCGTAAAAAAAAAGGTATTGTGCGTTATGTTATGCACGTCGTCTATGTTTGATTCACTTCTTTATATGCGGGTCAGCTAACGCGCGAATGCGCGTTTGTACCGCTAGTAAGATATATACCATGTGCACCTTATATTTATATACAAATTCACAAAACTATTCAAAATACAGGTCTTATATATTTCAATAGAGCGAGTACTGACTTACCGAAACCGTTTATCAAAGTTCTCAGGGCTAAGACCAACCTAATATTATGAGCATGAAATCGCGATCCTCGAAGCTCTTAGTTGAGGTTTCTACCTATTCAACCATTTAGGCTTCTGTTTGCTAGCATTATTTTTTAAAACCATGGTTTTGAAATATTATGGCTTATCAATTATTTTACTATGAATACCATGCTTTTATCAAACTCCACTGAAAACATGAAATTTTTTAGAACTATCTATTGTTTGGTTGCATAGTTTTTAGAGTCTATGACCAAAGTAGAGAAGCAATACTTTACATCAAAGTGGAGTTTTTCAAACTCCAAAAACACCAAAAGTTCATAAAAACTTAAAATTATCTTAGACACAAATCATACATGCCCATAAAACTCCTGAACAGGATGTGCTGAAACTCGAAACACATGCATATGCATATACTACTGCCTAAACCAGATATTCCATATCGTATGCTAGGATCTATCTCGGTATCTCGCTCGTCGGGCCGGCCAAGTCAAGCCCATCCTCGCTGGCCCGCAAATGGTGGGGCCTTTTCTTTCAGCCCAATAATTCGCTGTCTTCCTCAAGCCCAGTTGATATCCACTACGCCTTTGGACTCGACTCGAGTCGCCACGCCGCTCGCGCGCTTCGCCTCTCCGCGAGATGTCACGAGCCTCGACCATGGCGTGCGCGGCGATCACCGAGACACCGAGGTCGAGGGCAAGAAGAGCGAGCCGCGGCCATGGCGACCCTTGTTAGTTCGGCTTGGCCTCTCCTCCACCTCCTCTCGTCTACGCCGGAGGTGACTCGCTAGCCTCCCCCTTTGCTCTTCCCCCTCTCCTTCTCCTTCCTACCATGCTTGGGCAAGCAGCGATCTAATCGGGTGCGGGTTCCGAGCTTTTCGCCGCGGCGTACATGTTCGACGAAATGCTCCTGAAGGTTTCGTTGCCTTCTCGCTCGCATTCTTCTAGGGCTTTCACGGTGTTTACGGGCTGTTTCTTCAAGGGTTTCATGATTAGCGTGTGGGTGTGTCCGCCCGCATTGGCGGTTTAAGGATTTCGTGATTGAAATGTTGTAGTAGCACAGTGCAAAAAAAGGGGGGAGAGAGAGAGAGAGAAGAAAATTTGGCGTCGCAATTGATTTCACTAGTCCTTGCTGGCTGAAAAGCTGCAAGTGTTGGATAGATTCATGGGAGGATGGTGTGTGATTTGAGGAGACGTGTGGTTGTTTAGTTTCTACATGTTTGATAATTCTCATGCAGACGTTAGGTGCCTCTCTCTATTACAAATTTTTACTTGCAGTTCTTATGTTCACGAGGCAAAAAAGGTGTATCGAATACCAAGGGTCTGCTGTACTAGATAAATTCCAAGAGTGGTATTACAAACCTTTTGTCTACCAAGCAATGGAGGACATGTGAGCAAAGCCCATGGGGCCCAGATTTCTTGCATAAGCCGTATGTCTCGTGTTAACTCATGGAAATTCTTTGAGTCACAATAAAAAAATTGTCTCTCTCCATTGTACATATACACTAATGTTTTTAACTTGTCAGTGACTTCTTTTTTTTGGCAAAAAGGGACGACGTTTTGCCATTTCATTAAGTAGAGAAGAGAACGATTGTACATATTTATAAAGCATAGAAAAGGAGGGCCTTGGCCAACTCTGAGTGGGCTGAGCGACCCCGACTACTACCACCAATTACCATCCATCGGATGTGCGACTGGGAAGCTAGCCGCCACCGCTGTGGACTTCGTTGCAGGATACGTGATGCTTAGCTTAGCCATCGGTCACCACCACCGCACGGGATGCTCGGCCAAAACGATAGACGACATCAATCATCATTGTCGCACGAGATTCCCAACCTATCAACTACCAACACACAAGATGCACGCGTCGGCTGCCACCATCGCGAGGGATGCTTGGCCTAGACTGCCCACCACCGCGGTGCTGGATGCACAATTGAGCCATCGACTGCACCGCCATCGCCGTGAGGGATGCACAACCTAGATTGACCATCACCGTTGTGTGGATGCGCGATTTTCTTCCTTTGACGCATGTCGCATTACTTTTTAGTTATCCATTTGTGAAATGCCTTTTATTTGAATTATATTACTTATCATAAAAGACCCTCCTAAAAATAGTTAAACTTAAGCAAAACTATAGCATAGGAAAATCTAAGTATGTATGTATTTCCACATGTATGATAATTTAAACATTGTCCATGTTATAAAGCAACTTATTGATGGAAATAAGTGAGAAAAAGGAAAAAGTGTAAGGATTTTCACAATGTCTAAACAGGGAGGACAAATTCTCTAGGGAGTGGACAAATCCCTAGGCATTACTGAAACAGTAGTGTTTGATTTTGGAAAAAAGGAAAAGGTTCATGAAATGTCTAAACGGGGAGAAGGAAAATCCCATGACATTGTCAAGTATTTCGTAGTAACTTATCAGGGAAGAGGACAAATTCCCTTGGGAAAGGACTAATCCCCCGAAGAACATCCAGTTAAATCATTGCGCATCAAGGGACCCTTCTTCGGGTAATATGAAGTTGTGTCAACTGATGGATGCCTATTCTATTAAAAAATAATTTATGTTTTGAGATAAAAGGGTATAAGGACTGGGAGTCGAGAAGATAGATGATTTGATTATTTAATTCTAATAAAATCTTTAAAAAAATGTTTTAAAAGTCAATTTAAAACCTATAAAATAAGCTCTTAAATTTTGCATGGAATATTATTTAATTTATAGCCATTACCGCCCTTTGAAATCCTGTTGCATTTAGTTATTATTTACATTCCTAATGAAAACTGTAAGTAGGGTTGGTACTTACCCGTTAATTGAGAACTGTCCATTTTAAATGGACAGATCCTTATTCTGCTGCAGATATGGACGTTGATTTTTTTGAAGAAGATGTGGATCTCTTCTGCTTTGTGGTTTAGTCTTTCGTATATCACAAGCTTAGTGGTATAATTATATTGTAAATTCCCATATTTTGGCATTATAAATATGCACTTTAACGATAGCTATATAATAAGGTGTGGTTTTACAATGATTCTACAATGATGTTGTAATCATTAGAAGATTTTTTTGGTAATCCTTTATCGGGAATTGGTTCCCACATTCTTGGACCATGGATCATTCATCCACGTCCTCGACCCCTTCGTCGAAGTCGAGCTACTTCGGTCACCTGCACACATAAAACCAAGCAATTTTGTTTTGAAAACAAATATCTCTCAACTTAATCCACGTTAGTTCAATACACCAACATTACACGAACCCATCGTGATCAAAGCATTAAACACATGCTAAACCAAAGCAATTAGCAATTCCCATACAAACGACCACGTCCCTACGCATCATTACATTTCAACAATTTTTATGATTTTTTCATTGGCCAAATGAAAAAGTTATCAATATAAAAATATGCATCATGAAATTCTCTACTACTTTCATATGTAACACCTATTTTTTCGAGCATAAAAAATCGCACCCAACCGGGCCGATACAGTATACATATATTGATATATGAAGTGTAGTCTGCCACATGCATATTTCAACAGATGAGCAGTCGAACACTAGTACTTAGTCTCTGTTTAAATTATTTTCCAGTCCAGCACTAGCACTTAAGTCTCTGCTCAGATTAGTTTCATGTACAATAATAGTATTGCATCTTCCAAACTTGTAACTTAAACCCTAAGAGTAAGACAAATTTTGACAAATTGTCATCACATGATTTCACAGCGGGGGAGGCACGAGACATGGGAGTATACCTTTGCTGTTAGACATCTCCATAAATTATTAGTTGGAATTTTTGAGCTAGCAAGTATGGAATATGATCAACCTAAGTATACCTTTGACCTAAACAAAAGTAGACTCTGCACATTTGCATACTGCTCTTTATTGTACTGAAGGAAAAGAAAAATTGATGATAGTAGCATGGGAAAAAGGACTTAGGACATGAACTTTTTCACATCCTGTGGGATCCACCTCTGCTTTCAACAATAAGCCCAAGAACAAATGGAAGACTAGGAAGCAACAAAACAAAATACAATGATTTTTTTCTTCTTTTGGAAAAGGGGCAGATTGCATGCATGATAGCTCAATCTCCAAACAAAGTTACTCGTTGTCGTTTTTTTATCAGAAATAATATTTTATTAGTACGTTGTCATCCATTCTATTAGTTTGGTACTTTTATCTTTGTTTGAAAATGTTTTTTTTTTATTTTCAGAAAATTAGAGCTTTAGAAGTAAAGTAATGGCAGGCCAGTCTTTTAAAGCATGCATTAAGAATGAAAAGGTGTAAAGTTATATTATACCATAGCGTGCAATAGCATTGCTCTCAAAAACAGCACCATCAGGAGTCTCAAGAACTGGAACCTGTAAAAAATTGTTAGTTCCTGAACCCCTTTATTGAAGTTCTTTGTAAATTCAATTAGTGTACTAGTGTACCTTCCCAAGGGGATTCATCTTAAGAAATTCAGGGGTTTTGTTCGAGACACCCATCTCAAAATCCTTGGTCAGCTCAACCTTGACCCCACAGTATTCTGCAGCAATAAGTGCCTTGAAGGCATTCTTGTTGCCACTTCCTGAATGCAACACCTATGGAAACAAAAAACATTAGACATGTAGCTACACCAATGAGAAATCATCGGTATACATGGATTAAGTAACTAGCCATATAGTATGTATGCAAGCAAAACAACTTTATGCGCACCAAGGCAATTCAGCTAAGCAAGCAAAAGAAAAAGAAATGCACTAATCGCTCATGTGATGAGCGAAGTAGCTCCTAAAATTCATCGCAATATGGTAATGTACAAGCTAATACCTGTGGTAGTATGACATTTTCTACCTATCTGATGTTCTGATTGTTGTCAACACAAGATTATTTCGTTATCATCTTAATGGAACTGGGGGCATACCCATTTTGAAATAAAAAAAAAAAGATTGTTTTCATAAACAACTGGCACATACTGGAGATACAACGATCTTACACATCAACCCAAAAAAATCGCCTCGAACAGAAAGTCTAACTGAACTATCACATCGTCATCATTGTGAAACAACCCTACAGTACTACATCCACGATTCGCGAGCTGCATCAAATAAAAGACGGACACAACAAGAACCCTACAAGCCGCATTGCGCATCACATCACGGCGACCCCGCAGCACGCGTCGTCCACAATTCGAAATCCATGAAACTTGGCAACATCCTGGCACATCAAAATCTGCCCGCAAGCAATCCTAACTGACGCATCAGCTGCTTTAAAGCAAGAGACCCCAGTCTGCACAGGAGAAGGAAACTCACGAGCGTCATGCCGGCAGGCGCCGCTGGCTTGCCCCGATCCGAACCGTAGATCTGCACAGAGCACGAACTCGAAACGGTAAACACCAAGAAGAACAGTGAGCTCAACTACGATCAGCGCGAACAGACAGAGAAAGTGAGATCAAATCCCCAAGGGAGTTGCTTACTATTGCGTGGATCGAGACGAGACCGTGGCGGCGGCGAGAACCCCAGCAGCCGTCGGAGAGGGTCTGAGGGTGGGAAAGGGGTTTGCACTTCGCAGGGGACGGGAGCTGCGGATTTATGGCGGCGCGGCGGAGCGGAGTGGGGAGGGGAGGGGGCGAGAGAAGAGGCTCGCGGCTACTAGGGTTGCACGAGGGACCGTCCGGATGGGAGGGGCAAGGCAGTTGGACGGACGAGATTGTTCTGGTAAGAAGGCGATAAATGGAATCTGGACCCCTTAGGGCTTGTTTGGCAGCCCAATTCATCCCGGCCTATTCCCAGGAATTGAAATCCGCGTGGCCCATTTCCCTGTGCCAATTATCTGATGCATTTGCAAACTAGGTCCACCTACAGCGGCTAGGCTCCGATCCCCACTTCTCCAGCCAGCACCTGTCGCCGATTTATACCGACGCAAACCTGCATCGACTTCATCGC
>SPJY01037954.1:3710154-3842488 GCA_005191435.1 Raddia distichophylla | reverse complement strand
AACCGCGCTCAGCATCAAGCACCCAAAACCCACCACCATCCCTGCTCGTCCAGCCCTGGGAACCGCCATGGCCAAGTTCACTGGCACTAGCCTGACCGAGGAGGACCTGAAGGTCTGGGAGGAAGAGGGCCACATCGACACCGGTAGCTGGAGGCTGCCCGAAGAGGAGGATACTCCGGAGCCGCTCGAGGGAGAGTTCGTCAGCTTCGAACAGTTCGCACTGTTCGGGTTGAGGTCTCCCGAGAGCGACTTCGTCGAGGCCTTCTTGAACATCAGCGGATTGGAGGTGGCGAACCTCAATCCGAACTCCATCCCCCAGATGGCCGTCTCAGGATGGGCCGTTTGTTAATCACCAACACTTTCCCCGCGGTATCCCCAAGGAAACCTCCCCCGCTCGTGGCCTCGTGGAAAATATCCCCGCTCGACGCTCCCCCTCTCGATGCTTCCTTCACCCACCGCCGCCTCCGTCTCCAAGCACCCGCCACCGCCACCGTCCCCTCCGCCTCCGCCTCCTCCGCTCTCACTCTCTCTCTCTCTCTCTCTCACCTCCACGTCTCCACCGCCTCCTCCTCCACCCACAGATATGTGCCTCCGCCTACTACCGCCTCCAACCTGCTCCAACGACTGTGCCTCTGGTCCACCCACATCTGCTAGGCTCTGATCCCCACTTCTCCGGCCACCACCTGTCGCCGATTTGTACCGACGCAAACCTTCATCGACTTGATCGCATGCAAGATGCTACTCAGGACAAAGCTTCGCTAAACGCTAGTTCTACCTCCTAAGGATCTAGATTTGACTTCTTCCCGATCTCCTATTTACAGCTCTTGCCGTCTTCCATCACCTCCACCTCCTTTTGCTTAATTTTCTAAATGATTTGATTTGCACTATTAGTCCACTGCTAATGTTACGGATGTTTCATAAGCTAGCTTGATGGTGCTACTTCCTACTGTTACTTCTGCTTATTGGTCTAACTTGACTAGTACAATGCCCGTGCTTTGCCAAGGAACTATAAGGGATTAAAGAAAAACATAAATCAAGGCAACACAAAACTAGAAAGGGTTATTTACGATTAAGGTAGAGGTAAAAACAAAGCACATAACACAAATACATTTAATTTCATAGAATGGTTGAATGCCTCTAAAATAAATACCAGACATTCGTACACACAAGAAACTTTTAACATGCGAATACCACCATGGCACCACGCGTAGTTGACAAGCTCCAATCTACACTGATTGACACTACCCTTACCATGTATACCGCAAATTATATTTATAATTATCTAAAAAATGTTCTCCAATAGTACAGAAGAATGACATTTTTCTAAGCAAAATATCCATTAGAAAACAACATTGAATATTCCAATGGTCGCTGATCCTAGTGGAACTTTATGATAAGTACATCATTTAAGTCCAAAAGTGTGATTTCTGAATTCTTTACATATTAGAGCCAACAATTGAGAAGTTTCTTAGATAGACCATAAAAATGGCAGGAGTACCCTTTTTAGAGTATATTTATTGTCTTTTCTAAATGTTTTCATCGTATAAAATCAATATATTACATTTGGAAGCTAGGAGGATCTCATAGCCATTGGCAACCCTACCAATTCACTCCACTGGTCCCTAGAGTTTCCAAGCATTTTGAATCCTTCATCTCCCGCACCGGATGGACCTTTCTAACATTCCACCGTTATGTAGGCAAAACAAGATCCTATGTCCTAGATACAATGTAGAACTTGTCACCCTCGTTATACGATGTTGCAATGACCCCCTCCATCATCTTGATGAAGAAATACTACAGAGACAACACAAAATGTTTTAGGATATGCAGCAAGCTTTATAGCCCTATATATTCAAAGCCAAATAATCAGGCTAAACTTATATAAAGAACTTGGCTTCATGGAAAAAAAAAACCATGGGCTTACACCCCAAAACTAAAAGTACCAAGAACCATACCAAACATACATTAACAGATTGTAAGTCCTCATTACTAAACAATAGCTACCTAAAAAACATTACCTAATTACTAAACAATAGCTACCTGAAAAACATTACCATGCTCCACCACAACATTTTTAACCATAAACGAGCAACCTACTCAACCAAATTTTACTCAAAGCAATTCAAAATACTTAAATTTCAAGAGTGAGGTTTGAAATTCACCACTAAATCGACCCAACAGTACATATTGCTAGCCCCAACTAAGCCAAAATTAAACAACAAAATTAAATTCTTATGTCAAAAAAACCACAGCCTTTAAGACTTCACAGCTTCATCACATCAACCTTAAAGTTATCGGATGCAAGAAAAGGTTAAAATTCTACTCCCTCCAGTTTGATAATTCATGTCGCTGGAGTGTTTTGTGTTTAGTTGGAAAATTCCTGTCGTTCTAGGATGCATTGATTGTAAGCAGAACTTTACGTGGCCCTAGAACCATTTGTTGGGTGTGCATGTAAATAAAGTGTAGCATCAAAATTCGAACGTAGGCATGCAACTTATGGAAAAGTGGGAGCAACCACTAAGCTACAAGCATTCATTTGACCATATTACTACTACGAGATATTTAATACTTCCTTGGTATGTGAGATCATGTCTAAAACGACAGGAATTATCAAACTGGAGGGAGTATTGAACTAATCTGCAATTGGAGACATCTCGTTAAAAAGGCAACTGTATAGTTTTTTAAGGGCTAATACTTAATTTCATTAAGAAACTAACAAATTAATCAGAAAAGATGCAATTAGTATACAGATGAAATGAAAAGATATTGGTCAATGAATGTTTTATGCTCAGGATCAAGAACTTCTAGCAGCGCTGATGCAGGATCCCCACGTACATCTGAACCAGTCTTGTTGATTTTGTCAAGAAGCATCACTGGGTTACTGACAGATACTCTGCATTTTCCTTTCTGATGAGATTTCACAACTATTTCCTTGCATTAGTTAATGATTCTATAGATCCAGACTAACAGGAAATATCGAACCTATGTATTGTCAAGCACATTGCATTGACGTAGGAAGAAACTGATCTAAATCTATGAACTCATAGACAATTGCATCCTAACTGAAAACAGTACCATTTGGTCTATTAGACAATTGCATTTCTTGTAATGGCTGTCAAGACTATTAATCCAAGAGGAAGTAGATTAGAACATATAGTTTTATAAGGGAGAAAGCACATGACAATTGATCCTCACATTAATAAACCAAGAAAAAATAAGTTACTCATGAATTGAGACAGCATTGGATTGAAGCTTTAGCCCATTAATTTGCTACTATATCCTGGTTGCTGAGGTTGCATCTTTCTTAGGCGCCTGAAAACAAAGACCACCTATAAAAGTTACCACCAATATCACATATACGCATATGGAGAAGGAAATCATAATATGTTACCTCAACTCCCTTTGGGCGTGCTTCCAAATAGTAGTAGGCATTCCTGCATTCTGCATCTTCCTTTCCAATGCAGCTACATCATCTTCATCATGATAATAATAACAATATGGCTGTAAGCAATAGTTGTGTTTAAAATCGAAAAGATCGTCCCATACCCTGAATCAAAAGAAAACATGTTCTGAATATGTAAGATCAGTGCTATAAAAATGTTTGGCATAATAAAGGATGGCAGGGCAGGATGATATAGATATGTATGATCTAGTCTCTTAATGACAATATCAAAAAATCAATTTTCTCTCGAATAATTTAGACCTGGCCTAAACTCTTTGACAGAAAATAGTAGTAAGGCAAGGTCTGTACATTGCTCACAATGTCAACATGTTGATGTGCTTCTCAATCTATGTCCAATGCAGTAGGAATAGGCACACGATGCTCACGAGCCAAAGCAAGGAAACCAGCGGCAGGGTTTCTGCAAGCAGAAATCGATTGCATTTAGCATTAGTGTTATAGTAAAAACCATCCTAGAAAACTATAGAAATCAGTTTGCATTTCAGTAGTGTAGCAATTCATGGGAACTTCTATCGGTGACCGACAGGCGCAGAGCAAGAACACAACGGACTAATCAAGTGTACCCAAATCAAGAACACGATCCCCCCCAAATGCTTCCTGAGATCAAGAACACTTTTAGCGAAACAACACGTAAATTAAGGTGGGGCACCCAAATCAAGTAAATTATTCAGACCAAAAAACTCCTGAGTTGAACACGATCCCTCCCAAATGCTTCCTGAGATCAAGAACACTTTTAGCAAAACAACACGTAAATTAAGGTTGGGTCATGTCATGATGAAATCGAATGGCATTGGAAGAAGGAATGGGTAAAAGGGTAAGGAACTCACCAAGCGGGACCAGAGGTAGGGCGCGGAGATGAGGGCAACGAGGAGGAGGAACGCGATGAGGGCGAGCAAGAACCGGTAGGAGAGGGAGGCGGAGGGGGACCTAGGGTCCTCGAGGGCAGGGCGAGGGGGGAGCAGAGGGGAGACAGCAGGAGGTGCCTGTGGTGGTGGTGGTGGTGCGGCAGGAGAGGGGAGGAGCGGTGGGCGTCCTTGCCGTCGTCGTCGTCGTGGGCGCGGGCGGACGTGGATTCGAAGTGGGAGGAGCCGGCGGAGGCGTCGGAGTGGCGGGGGAGTTGGAGCCGGTGGTGATGGTGGTGGTGGTGCGGCAGAAGAGGGGAGGAGCGGTGGGCGTCGTTGACGTCGTCGTTGTCACGGGCGCGGGCGGACGTGGATGCGAAGGAGGAGGAGCCGGCGGAGGCGTCGGAGTCGCGCTTGGCGGGGGAGTTGGAGCGTGGGAGGCGGTAGCGGCGGCGGATCGTGGGATGCGGGTGCGTTAGGGTTAGGAGTGAGGGCGTGGGAGGCGGGAGTGGCGGCGGATCGTGGGAGGCGGGAGCGGCTGTGTGTAGATCCAACGGTGCGCAGAGACCGGTCCTTATTGGATGGTCCAGATCGCAAGTTGGCAGTACCACCACAACCACAAGGTGCTTTAATATAGTAGAGATAGAGATAGAGATGTGTATACTACTGTTAATTGCTCTAGCTAGCTTGATGTGTACTAGTACTAATAATCAATAATGCAAAAGTCTGATCAAGAACTGTGCAAGGACTGCATCTCCATTATTAATTAGTTACTTTATGCTTAAGTCTCAAGAACTATGCATCACTGTCACCGAGAAAAATAAAGAAACAAAAGAAGTATTCCTAGGAAACTATGTAATCCAAGGCTAAGGATGCATTTGCAAAAAGAAAGGTGGCTATTAGATGCAGACATGATCTTGAAAATTTGATTTGTTTATTGTACTATTCTGTTCGAATGCACCGTGCTTCTTTCATCCACTCGTTCTTGTTGTGTTTAACTGAAGTATTAGAATCTCTTTAAGTTTCACACAATCACATGATAACCATGTTGGTCTAGCTACGGTTCTGCTATAGATGACTTCTACAATGTAAGAAATATTTGAAGTTCACATTATTAGGTGTTGTGTCTGTGTTAGAAGCCATTAAGTTCAGAGGTAGACATTCCACATTCTGCGATATGTGCTACATTTAATAAGAAGTGATGAAAACCATGGTTGTTTCTTTGACATCTGGTTATTGTTTCTTTTTTATGTGTCTGCAGCACAAGTAAGCTCACTTCATTTTTAAATTTAAGCCCATATGAATTGAGTATGCAACTATTTTACAAAGAGAACAATGTTTCTTTCACCTGTTACTATTTTAGTTGATGCCTGACAGGCTGATACCATTTTAGCACATAAAGGCTATTAGCACACCTGTTACTATTTCAATTGATGCTATACTGGCATTTGTTTGTATATACAAATTCTGCACATACCTGTTTGTTTGCTAATATCATTCACCTTTTGTAGAACCTGAGCAACAATATTCTTGCAACCAAATCAGTTCTTTTTGGGTGGATGAATATTGATGAATATTGTAGAACTTGAGCTGCTATAAGTTTTTGGACTATTGGATTCTTTCTATTATATATGTACTTTCTGAATTTTCTGAATATTTTTACTGAATATTTTAGAAGTTTTACGCATGTACCCACTGTGATCTTATAGCCAGTGATAATAGATCAAAAAAAAAATCAATTTGAGGCTAATGTTATGTTCATTCTAGAAACTAGGTTTAGCCGCCATACAAAAACTATGATCCTAATGGTGATGTGTGCCTTTTTATATTTGCAGGTTGATGACACTGTCTGAGCAGAAACAAATACCAGGTTGCTTCAAATCAATATAAATGACAGCAACTATCTAGTCATTGAACTCCTCTGTTTCTTCCAATTACATGTGTATCCATCTGAATGTGTTGTACACAATATTTTGGCAAGGTCAGCAAAAGTTTCTTTGTTATGAAATTTTTAGGTGGTTAAATTAGACAAATGTATTTTTTTCTTAATATTTTAGATGTTTAGATCCATGTGCTTCTAACATGTTTTTGCGATATGTCATCTATTTAGTCACAAACTATGCTCAAGCCTTTTGCAAAGTGAGCGTTACGTGATGCTCGAAGTCTTCTGTGAAGCGAGCGTAGCTGCCGCACGCATTATGCGACACAATATTCATGAGGCATGTTTGGCTTCCTTCAATCCCTGGGAAGCTTAAGCACGTGGTTTCATTCCCCAGTTTATCAACTGACCCATCAAATCCCCGTAAGGGAATTTTGTCCCTGGGACTAAATCCCTCTACTTCCAAATGAGCCCTTAAACTGTTGTCTACTTAAGATTTAAGAAAAAGCAAGCATAATACTACTCCCTCTCTTCCAAATTGCAGTTCATTGTTCACTTTTGGAGGCACCTTTTGACCATTCGCCTTATTCAAAAAATAGTACAAACATGCAAAAATATAAGTTATGCTTACAATATGTTTAATGATAAAATAAATCACAACAAAATAAATAATATTTACATATATTTTTTGAATAAAACGAATGGTCAAATAGAATAGTCAAAAGTCAACATTGAACTACAATTTGGAACGGAAGGAGTACTTCCTAAGAGCATGCACAACGGTTCACCTCAACAGTCTCTAACCCATATCTAAGCAGTGTCATTTCAACTAATTGATGATGTGGAGAAAAAAGAGTGTGTATAGATATTTGAGCCGTCTAATAAGCAAGAGTTGACTCTACAAGTGTGAACAAACTAACTATATAAAAAAAACATGCATCATCTCTATCACTGTAAATGCTATCTCTAGTGTTGTCTCTACGTGGCATAACAATAGTTATAGACAATTGCTATCTAAACCATTGTACATGATCTAATCGTCTATGTAAGATGATGTTTTTTTCAAATGGCATGGAAAGTTTCTTTCACTTTCAACGAACAAGCCATTTATATATGGTGCATGGCTGATGCTAGTATATTTCACGAGACATTTCATACTAAACAAATACCTTTTAAGAACTATGTACGAAAGTTTCTGAAATTACGTGAAACGACTATTATATAAAACTACGTAAAACTTTCTAAAATTATATATTTTTTCTAAAACTACACTTGAAGCTATCTAAATATGGTGATCCGTTGAAAACCATCCCAGTAGGTCACCGTTGACTTAGCTATTCTCTTTTACAGTACTACAAAACATACGCACATACCTACACCGCAATTATATCGCATGTTGAACACACGCTAGAAGATAAAATGGAGACTCCTGGAACCGGGAGGTAAGACATCAGGTCAGGGTTCCAATCCATCGAACCCATAATGGATTGCTCGTAGACATGCGTGCTAGCCTCCCGAGCTACGCTCGGTTCTCTTCGATAGACCATGTCGTGGTTAAAGAAAATAATAGGGGTATATAATAAAACACCTCAATAAGATATATACCATGTGCATCTTATGTTTATATACAAATTCACAAAACTATTCAAAACACAGGTCTTACATATTTCAATAGAGCGAGTACTGACTTACTGAAACCGTTTATCAAAGTTCTTAGGGCTAAGACCAACGTAGTAATATGAGCATGAAATCGCGATCCTTGAAGCTCTTAGTTGAGGTTTCTACCTATCAACCATTTAGGCCGGTTCTGTTTGCTAGCATCATTTTTTTAAAACCATGGTTTTGAAATATTATGGCTTGTCAATTATTTTACTATGAATACCATGCTTTTACCAAACTCCATTGAAAACATGAAATTTTTAGAACTATCAATTGTTTTTAGAACTATCAATTGTTTGGTTGCATAGTTTTTAGAGTCTATCACCAAAGTTGAGAAGCAAAACTTTAGATCAAAGTGGAGTTTTTAAAACTCCAAAAACACCAAAAGTCCATAAAAACTTAAAATTATCTTAGACACAAATCAAACATGCCCATAAACTCCTGAACAGTTATGTGTTGAAACTTGAAACACATGCATATACTGCCCTAAACCGGATATTCCATATCGTATATCCGTACGCTAGGATCTATCTCGGTATCTCGCTCGTCGGGCCGGCCAAGTCAAGCCCATCCTTGCTGGCCCGCAAATGGTGGGGGCCTTTTCTTTCAGCCCAATAATTCGCTGTCTTTCTCAAGCCCAGTTGATTTCCAGTACGCCTTTGGACTCGACTCGGCTCTCGAGTCGCCACGCCGCTCGCGCGCTTCGCCTCTCCGCGAGATGTCACGAGCCTCGACCATGGCGTGCGCGGCGATCACCGAGACACCGAGGTCGAGGGCAAGAAGAGCGAGCCGCGGCCATGGCGACCCTTGTTAGTTCGGCTTGGCCTCTCCTCCACCTCCTCTCGTCTACGCCGGAGGTGACTCGCTAGCCTCCCCCTTTGCTCTTCCCCCTCTCCTTCTCCTTCCTACCATGCTTGGGCAAGCAGCGATCTAATCGGGTGCGGGTTCCGAGCTTTTCGCCGCGGCGTACGTGTTCGACGAAATGCGCCTTAAGGTTTCGTTGCCTTCTCGCTCGCATTTTTCTAGGGCTTTCACGGTGTTTACGGGCTGTTTCTTCAAGGGTTTCATGATTAGCGTGTGGGTGTGTCCGCCCGCATTGGCGGTTTAAGGATTTCGTGATTGAAATGTTGTAGTAGCACAGTGCAAAAAAAGGGGGGAGAGAGAGAGAGAGAAGAAAATTTGGCGTCGCAATTGATTTCACTAGTCCTTGCTGGCTGAAAAGCTGCAAGTGTTGGATAGATTCATGGGAGGATGGTGTGTGATTTGAGGAGACGTGTGGTTGTTTAGTTTCTACATGTTTGATAATTCTCATGCAGACGTTAGGTGCCTCTCTCTATTACAAATTTTTACTTGCAGTTCTTATGTTCACGAGGCAAAAAAGGTGTATCGAATACCAAGGGTCTGCTGTACTAGATAAATTCCAAGAGTGGTATTACAAACCTTTTGTCTACCAAGCAATGGAGGACATGTGAGCAAAGCCCATGGGGCCCAGATTTCTTGCATAAGAGCATCCCCATCACACCCCCTAAAATGGCCTCTATTTCAAAATTTTTCAAATGCAATAGGAGGGAACTTGGTCCATGTGAGGGTGAGTTTGCGCTGTAGCAGTTACTGTAGCAATTACTGTAGCGATAGAGGGAATTTTAAAGGCCCTGCTGGGGATGCTCTAAGCCGTATGTCTCGTGTTTAACTCATGGAAATTCTTTGAGTCACAATAAAAAAATTGTGTCTCTCCATTGTACATATACACTAATGTTTTCAACTTGTCAGCGGCTTCCTTTTTTTTAGCAAAAAAAGACGACGTTTTGCCATTTCATTAAGTAGAGAAGAGAACAATTGTACATATTTATAAAGCACGGAAAAGGAGGGCCTAGGCCAACTCTGAGTGGGCTGAGCGACCCCGACTACTACCACCAATTACCATCCACCGGATGTGCGATTGGGAAGCTAGCCGCCACCGCTGTGGACTTCGTTGCAGGATACGTGATGCTTAGCTTAGCCATCGGTCACCACCACCGCATGGGATGCTCGGCCAAAACGATAGACGACATCAATCATCACCGTCGCACGAGATTCCCAACCTATCAACTACCATCAACACACAGGATGCACGTGTCGCCTGCCACCATTGCGAGGGATGCTTGGCCTAGACTGCCCACCACCGCTGTGCTTGATGCACAATTGAGCCATCGACCGCACCGCCATCGCCGTGAGGCATGCACAACCTAGATTGACAATCACCGTTGTGTGGATGCACGATTTTCTTCCTTTGACGCATGTCGCATTACTTTTTAGTTATCTATTTGTGAAATGCCTTTTATTTGAATTATATTACTTAGAGCATGTACATCTGCTCCTGTGTCAAGGCCCTGTATCATGTTTGCCCTACAACCTGCAGCCCGCACACAGTCTGCCCATTTTGAAATTCCTGCGCGCGTCCTGCTCTTGCTACAGTAAAATACGGACTCTGTTGGGGATGCTCTTATCATAAAAGACCCTCCTAAAAATGTTAAACTTAGCAAAATTATAGCATATGAAAATCTAAGTATGTATATATTTCCACATGTATGATAATTTAAACATTGTCCATGTTATAAAGCAACTTATTGATATGGAAATAAGTGAGAAAAAGGAAAAAGTGTAAGGATTTTCACAATGTCTAAACAGGGAGGACAAATTCTCTAGGGAGTGGACAAATCCCTAGGCATTACTGAAACAGTAGTGTTTGATTTTGGAAAAAAGGAAAAGGTTCATGAAATGTCTAAACGGGGAGAAGGAAAATCCCATGACATTGTCAAGTATTTCGTAGTAACTTATCAGGGAAGAGGACAAATTCCCTTGGGAAAGGACTAATCCCCCGAAGAACATCTAGTTAAATCATTGCAAACTTTGGTTATTTAGAATAAAAATGACACAAATTACAGCTTTCCGTATAACCATACATTATACGGCTGGATAGGTTCTGCAGAGCTGATAATAAAATCATCGAGGGACTCTTTTTCGGGTAATATGAAGCTGTGTCAACTGATGGATGCCTATTCTATTAAAAAATAATTTATGTTTTGAGATAAAAGGGTATAAGGAATGGGAGTCGAGAAGATAGATGATTTGATTATTTAATTCTCATAAAATCTTTAAAAAATGTTTTAAAAGTCAATTTAAAACCTATAAACATAAGCTCTTAAATTTTGCATGGAATATTATTTAATTTATAGCCATTACCGTCCTTTGAAATCCTGTTGCATTTAGTTATTATTTACATTCCTAATGAAACCTGTAAGTAGGGTTTGTACTTACCCGTTAATTGAGAATTGTCCATTTTAAATGGACAGATCATTATTCTGCTGCAGATATGGACGTTGATTTTTTTGAAGAAGATGTGGATCTCTTCTGCTTTGTGGTTTAGTCTTTCGTATATCACAAGCTTAGTGGTATAATTATATTGTAAATTCCCATATTTTGGCATTATAAATATGCACTTTAACGATAGCTATATAATAAGGTGTGGTTTTACAATGATTCTACAATGATGTTGTAATCATTAGAAGATTTTTTTGGTAATCCTTTATCGGGAATTGGTTCCCACATTCTTGGACCATGGATCATTCATCCACGTCCTCGACCCCTTCGTCGAAGTCGAGCTACTTCGGTCACCTGCACACATAAAACCAAGCAATTTTGTTTTGAAAACAAATATCTCTCAACTTAATCCACGTTAGTTCAATAGCACCTACATTACACGAACCCATCGTGATCAAAGCATTAAACACATGCTAAACCAAAGCAATTAGCAATTCCCATACAAACGACCACGTCCCTACGCATCATTACATTTCAACAATTTTTATGATTTTTTCATTGGCCAAATGAAAAAGTTATCAATATAAAAATATGCATCATGAAATTCTCTACTACTTTCATATGTAACACCTATTTTTTCGAGCATAAAAAATCGCACCCAACCGGGCCGATACAGTATACATATATTGATATATGAAGTGTAGTCTGCCACATGCATATTTCAACAGATGAGCAGTCGAACACTAGTACTTAGTCTCTGTTTAAATTATTTTCCAGTCCAGCACTAGCACTTAAGTCTCTGCTCAGATTATTTTCATGTACAATAATAGTATTGCATCTTCCAAACTTGTAACTCAAACCCAAAGAGTAAGACAAATGTTGACAAATTGTCATCACATGATTTCACAGCGGTGGAGGCACGAGACATGGGAGTTTAGGGAGAAGATAGAAGGGTATTTTGCTGTTAGACATCTCCATAAAGTATTAGTTGGAATTTATGAGCTAACAAGTATGGGAAAAGAAAAAGTAGACTGCACATTTGCATACTGCTCTTTATTGTACTGAAGGAAAAGAAAAATTGATGATAGTAGCATGGGAAAAAGGACTTAGGACATGAACTTTTTCACATCCTGTGGGATCCACCTCCGCTTTCAACAATAAGCCCAAGAACAAATGGAAGACTAGGAAGCAACAAAACAAAATACAATGATGAATTTTTTTTCTTCTTTTGGAAAAGGGGCAGATTGCATGCATGATAGCTCAATCTCCAAACAAAGTTACTCGT
Organism: Raddia distichophylla; assembly: GCA_005191435.1. NCBI lineage: Eukaryota > Viridiplantae > Streptophyta > Magnoliopsida > Poales > Poaceae > Raddia > Raddia distichophylla. The sequence continues at coordinate 3,830,063 of SPJY01037954.1, read as the reverse complement.
TGTCGTTTTTTTATCAGAAATAATATTTTATTAGTACGTTGTCATCCATTCTATTAGTTTGGTACTTTTATCTTTGTTTGAAAATGTTTTTTTTTTATTTTCAGAAAATTAGAGCTTTAGAAGTAAAGTAATGGCAGGCCAGTCTTTTAAAGCATGCATCCATTTAATATTTTCTTCATGGTCTTCTTATATTATTAGTGCTTGCTCTCAGAAAAATGCAGATCCCTTGAGGTCATTAAAAATTCTATACAAAAATGTTAGATATATTTTATAGATGCTAGTACTTATCTTTTTTTATGGTAATATATACTGATTAGAACCGTACTTAATATAGTTCAAGTGCGCTCAACTGAAGAATAATTGATTACCAAACAGAAGTATGAAACTTGCACATGACATATGCTAATATATATTAAAAAACAACAATGTAGAAATCTGTACTATATACTGTATTCAGTTTATTCACATTTCGCTTACAAAACAGAACAGGAAGGGGAACTGAGTATTATCTTATATCTGCGGTCTACGCAAAAAAAAAAGAGAAAGCGAACTGGATTTCATCGTTGATTTGCAAATCTGGCATATAACAGGCTCTTATATCATTATTGCATTTAGTGCCTATCATACTATGATCCATCTTCCTTACCAAGCATGATGCCATGATGCCAGTGCGTTAATAAGTGGCTGTGGTTCATCCCTTCATCCCACCCGTGGGTTAACCTTATCCTTGATCATTCTCTCTTTGCTTCTTCCATTTTTGTTGTTTCTCCGACTGCTACCGGTTGTTGCAACTTGCAAGCGTGTGCCCACCACAACCACTTACTGGTTTGCTGTGAGCCCACATCCCCATCGTCTTACTAGTCAATTTCTTTTTAAAATTTCGGCACTAAACTTATTTGATGAATCACCGCAATTTGTATTCATATGCTTTTACTTATGCTAATAACTGTAATGATTAGGCCTTTTATTTTGAAATTATTCCTGCCAATATTGCGTCGAATTTCTCTACCTTGGTGATGAACAAGATAGGATCTGAAAATTGTCATCGCAGCTTGGTTTTGCTTTTCTGATGGCCGAGAGCTCAGTAGCTCTTTTTAAAAAATCTTGGTCCATCTTTTTCATGGTTAAATCTACAGGGGAAAGGGTCAAGGAAAGGACTAGATGTTTAATGTTAGAACCTGCTGATTCTTATTAATTACACACGATGATCGCTAATTTGCTGGTTTATTCCTATATCGGCCTAATAATTTCTGTCTCATATAACTACCAAGTACTAACAGCCGACTTGACTGATAAGATCTAACAGTGCCAGCTGATTCCCCGAGAGTTCTTCTGCTACTGTTAGTTTAGTTCTGATCACTAACTAAACATGATTCTTTGCTTCAAGGTACAGCCGTCATCTTTGCTTCAAGGTAATGCAATTGTTTTCTTTTTCAGTCACCAACCATGCATTTGCTGTTACCCCCACAGAGGGTCCCTGTAGACATGGCGCACAGTGTCCTCTTGCTCAAAGCCATGACCCCTTTGGATTTGCAGAGCCTTCTGAAAGCTACGTATTTGTTGTGCACGAGTCTATCATTGAGCCTTGCCTTACCACCTTACAACTCGTGACAGCGAGTGAATTACTCTCTCTCCAGGAGTGATTCATAGACTGTATACGTATGCATCCTAACCATCATACAAAACCAGCAGCTGCTCCTCTGTTAAAAACATTATCCAGCCGTACGTAGGGATGACACGATAAGAAGTTTGACACTGTTATATGAATCTTTTGTGCACCTATCTGAAAACCAGTCCTATCAGCAATATCTTGTGCAATAGATCTAGAAGCAGCCTTTGCAATTTAATCAGGGTTGATATATGGATGGTTGACCATCAATCTTGTGGCTGTTCTCCTCTTTGTAGATCAGTGTTGTCAACATTAACTGTGATCATGCACTAGATTCCCAACTGATTTTGAGTGACACTCTGTGATGCATGCTGTTGTCCTAATGCACAGGCCCCTCTTCAGTGGATAATGAAGAAATCTGGGCAGGATATAGTTATTCTTTTCTGCGGACTGTGCTATTCCCTGGAATCGAGGGTCGTTGATCACTATTTGGCTCGAATACTATGCTGACCTATGTCGGATCTGTTATACCCTGAGCTGGAACAGTTTCCCTTCTAGTTTTGCATTGATTCATGGTTGCAGTCATTCCAGGATCTGATAACTATGATGGCTCAGGGGGGTAAGGAGTAGGACTTCCCATGCTGAATTGAACCCTTTAACGGTTTCTCTTCATGTATATATAGTTGCTTCTTCACAAACTGTAGTTGAATGCCAAATTTTCTTTCCTGAAATGGGTTGTTAAGACCAGAAACCTTGTGATCGATTGGTGCCGACTATCGATGCATCAAGCATCTACAGCAATGCTTACCCTGTGTGATGATGACCTGCAGGTTTCAGCTCGGATCTGGCTGTACTGCATATTCCTCCTTGCCTGCATGCCTGAAAAATGTCCAGAGATTTAGCTCCGATCTCGATGCAACGGAGAAACATCCATGCTCGAAGATCACACGTAAGTGGGTCAAACCAATGATCTTGCCAATTTCTTTGCTCCATCAATTTCCATCCTCTTTACCCACACACACATGCAAAAATGCTTATATGAGGACCCTCAGACCGTCAGGGTGTTAGGATTTTCTGATTGTTACGAGGCAGAAGTTCTCTTCTTTTTTTGGCTTGCATTAGTGTGATAATTATCTACCTTTTCGCTTTGGTAGCCGTATGCATTCCTAGTCAGTGCAAATACTGAAATTTTTTTTATTCTATGAACACACACACAAATACATGCATGGCCATGATGATGATGCTCCAAAAAAAAAAAAAGACGTCATGGTTCTTGCAGAGCTGTACAGTGGGCGCGGCCCTGCCCCTTTTGCATAGATTTGGGCCAATTAGTTGCTTGTTTGGGCGTGCGCCTCCTGCATCTGTCCCCATTAAGGGCCAGATCACGAGAGGGCGAGGAACAAGTCGCCCAGATTTTGGCCTCACGCAGCTGGGACTGTATGGGCTCGCTCATGTGAGAAGACCCATCGCTCTCAGGGATTTGGCCGTGTGCGCTGCTCCCCTCGCAACAGAGGGATAGATCGATCAGGTCGAGAGGATAGAGGATATACAATGTGAGCGTTGAAGAGCATGCATGGATATGTGCTATACCTAGACTGCCGGCCTCCTACGATCTCCTGTCTTGCCTTGTGCTCTTGCCTATTCTGGTAATCGGCATGGAGGAGAAACCATCGTTTCTAGCTGCATGTATCTATGCTATACATGCATGCATGCATCTCATGATGATCATTTGGAAACGCTCATGGCTCCATGTAGAGGTGGAAATCCTTTAAGTTCTGTTGTTATTGAGGTTTATATATCACTAGTATAGCGGCTAAAAAAATTTGGTAAAAATTCCACGTTATTTATTTTTCCCCACATTTTCTATGATAGATTGAAATATTGGTAGGAACATGCCAATTTTTTTTCGGTGACTTCAGTTCATACAAATTTTGCAAATTTTAAAAACTCCCCTAATTAAAATCTGAAAAATTCAGTTAACCCCTATTATCTCGTAATATTGCTTCCCTTGAGCAACTTTTGGTCGACAAACATTTTTTCGTGGATGAAAGAGGATCTTACCGTTACATATTTGCTTCCCAATGATATGTGGATAGGCATGATGTGACACCTCAACACGGTGGAGCAGCTTCAGGACTACCTCCACCTTTGGAGCCAACTTTGCGGTATCATGCTCATAGATGCGAGTGATGAAATCATTTGGACTCCAAGCTCAGATGGTTGGTTCTCTACTAGGTTGGCCTATCATATACAAATTCTAGGCAGCATAAATTGGTTCTTTGGAGGCACCATCTGGAAACACAGACAGAAAACAAATGCAAATTCTTTGCCTGGTCTCTCGCCCATGGATGCATACATATGGCTCACGTCCTAACTCTAAAAGGATGGCCGCACCAGTCCATCTGCCATTTATGTCAAAATAGTCTGAAAACCATCAACCACATGACTCTTCATTGTTCGTAATCGGAAGGAGTTTGGAATGAGGTTCTCAATCAATACCCTTAAACGACTAGATGAACAAACAACATGAGTTTTTACGATTGGTGGATCGCAGTCTCTTCCCACACAATCGGCAAAGCGGCCAAGAGGGTCCTAAATAGTCTCATAGTCTACACTATTTGAAATCTTTGAAAGAAAAAGAATAGGCGCATTTTTTTTAGCATAAGAATCTTCCTTCTAGTGCGCTCTGGTTTATAGAATTTTGGAGGAGCCGAGGGACTGGAGCATAGGTCTTCTTGCTGCTCCAATATAATTCCTTTATGTTTTCCTAGCTGTGGCTAGGTCTTTGTGCAGTGTACAGTTCTCTTCTTAATAAAATGGCAGAGCGCCTACCCCATTTGGTCAAAAAAAAAAGAGAGAAATGGTGAAATAAGGTAATAGTTAGAGATATAATATAGTTTGTGTTTATCTAGAGTTTGTATCTTTGTAGGGCTAAATTCTCGTCTTATATGGCTTTCTTTTGTACCCTACATATGTATATGTCCTTGGCCTACGGATCAATGCTCATATCATATTATCATGTTCAAAACAGGAATATGCATGTTTTTTAATTTGATAGGTGATTTCTCAGCAACTATATATCTCCATTTATCCTGGACTATCGTATAGACTTCTCTCCCTTAAAAAAAACATTTACACACGCCACGTGTATTCAGAATATGCTGTTAAATATATAGAAATGATTTGAGCATAACACACTACATACATCAAAGTAGGCCACAGATGCTAGTATATTAGTGTGTGATTCATATACGGCAGACAAAAATAAGGTTACTGGTGCTGTTTTTTTAAGGACACAACAAAATCTTATATGTGCCGGTGCTAATTACTAAATGGCACATATTACTTCCTAAATATGTGCCAGTTCTAGCCACAGACCGGCTTGTATAGGGAACAGAAGAAAATACTCTCTATATGTGGCAATTGGTAGGTCACAGATGCTAGTATATTAGTGTGTGATTCATATACGGCAGACAAAAATAAGGTTACTGGTGCTGTTTTTTTAAGGACACAACAAAATCTTATATGTGCCGGTGCTAATTACTAAATGGCACATATTACTGCCTAAATATGTGCCGGTTCTAGCCACAGACTAACTCGTATAGGGAACAGAACAAAATACTCTCTATATGTGGCAATTGGGAACTACAACCAGCACATATAATCATTTTCCTGTGTCAACCGAATAGGATACGACTCTTCGTGTCCATATGCATCAATTACAACTAGCACATATGTCGATTTGTCTCAAGGTGTTTCATCGGCATTTTTTTCCCGTATCGATCTTTATAATACATTGATCGTGTCCCTTGTTCATTTTGATCTCTATCGCTTCACTCTAATTATTCACTTCGCCATGGCCCAATCCCCTTCCTATCCCTTGTCACTGCTTCCCTATCCACCCGTGTCGCTACCCTCTCCTAGGTTGCTTGGTCGTCTTAACCATGGACTCCATGGTTAGCACTGATTTGCAAAGGGTCCGCTACCGAGGAGGCCCGTGAGGTGGAGCTCACGCCTAAGAGGTAGAGTTAGGCCACATCGTTGAATTTGTCGTCGATCTTGGATCAAAATGAAGAGGCACGATCAAAATGTAGAGGCACAACATGAATTTTGATTGAACTACGACGATGAGCTAAACGTTTCGCTGAAGAAAGAGCTTTGGTTCCTCTTGTGGTATGACTTGGCCCACCGATCCGATGATGGAGGCACCTCTGACCCCCCACCCCGCCACCGCCTAGGATAACCCCACATCTTTGTACAACCAACATGACTTCTTTGACCCTGAGGTAACTGAAGGCGGCGGTGACAGCCACGGTTGGTTGTAGATATAGGTAGCCTATGGTACATAAGTAGTACTGCTTTATGTAAGTAGTACATAAGTTATACTCTATATAAGTATAACTTTGTAATTTTATTAAAACATATTTATGTCGGTTAACGTTGTATCCATAAACTGGTATAGAGAATTTTATTAAAACATATTTTTAATGAAGCAAGCGGTCTTGCGGGTACCCGCGAAACAACCCACTTGCATCCCTACGTTAGATCTTTTAATTACAGTGTACAACATTGGCTACAGGACTTCAGGAGATGTGTGGTGGCAGTTATCCTTACACATGTGATAATGATGCAGGTGTTTGAATTTATGTATAGCACCGTAAAAAGGGGATAAAAATTTCATTTTCCTCAACACAATGGCCACGTAGCAATGAGCTGTTCCATATAGATATTGGTGCATTGCTTTGGAGTAAAAAACGTGAACTTCGAACCGTGCTTACTGTGGGCCAGGGTGGCAGGGAGCGTCTCTTTGCCTGCTCAAGCCATTTATTGTTCTTTGTCTACACCCAAAAAGGGGAGTGAAGGGACAGAGAGGCAAAGATGCCGACTTCATGCAAATCTATCTATGAAGTGCACATATTCCCTGCCGCTCTTGAGACTTGAGCCTCTCAATTAAGGAGCACTGAGCTTTCTGTCGATCGAGTTAGCTGGCCAGTCATCCGTGTGCTCGCAAGCTAGCTGCTAGTAACGTTGGATAGTAGATATTAAACGTGTATATCTATGTATACAAGAGGAAGAGATCACATGCATGTGAACGGTAGCATTGGAATTTTTGGAATACACTCCCCATGTTTTTGTGATGCCTAGCGATCGATCGATTAGCTAGCAGAAGGTTCCTCCAGAGATCTAGGTAGTTATATATTATCGTTGATATATCTATATAATCAAATTTGTAGAGAATAATGCTTTATACGTTTTTTTTAGCAAACTAAGGGTAAGAGAACTACCCTCTATTGATTAAAGGTGAGGGGAACTAGCTAACTCCCCCCGGTGATGCTGGGCTGCTGCATGGCTGATGCCATGCATGCACGGCTTGCATTATACTATATTTATAGTATACCTTGATGTTGGATCCATATTTAATTTGTCTTTGAAAGACTAGCATAGATCAGACCCGAAAATAAGTTGTTTTTTTAAACGCTTAATTGGTAGCAAGTGGAATACGTCCTTGTATATATTAATAATATATGTTAATTTCTCGTTGCAACACAGTCACAAATCACAGCGGGCCGAGTTAATAAACATAAGTAGATTACTGTGTGCAATTATGCATGGCTCTTTGGTGCATGTGATGTACAAGCTTCATGGATTCCGACAAACCTGGCTTGTTAGTAATTTTGTGTGTGTGTGTGTGTTGTAGTGTTAGGAAGTTCCGACTACAGGGGACAAATTATCTATACGTTGTTTTAACACAAATTATCTATACGTTGTTTTGATTTCATCGTATCTACTATTAAAAAACCTTGTAGTAGTGGTGTTGGATGGTAGGGCCAACTTTCAATCTTCACTATCCATGATCTACTCTCATGTCTTCGCTGAAATCATAGCCAACCAATCTTTTTCAAAAAAAATTCAAATTACGTGTACGTACCAATTGGATGGTTCCACCTATCCAATGGTTATACTTTCCTTCCATTCTATTAGTTGCACATTTCCTCTCCTACATGCTCTTTCCTTATATATTCCAAAATAATTTGATTTTGAATTACTTATTTAATTTGATTTTATTGCCCCAAGTAATATTTCTTCCCTATTCCTTTTCCTCTTTCTTTCTCTCTCTTGCAAGTAGGTCCCACTATTTATTTGAATGCACGAACACCACTCATTGGCCTCCTAATTAAATAACCCATTATAATTTCATATGTTGCATTTCATATGTTGCTCCGATTTATGTTAATTTATCCCTTTGTGTCCCATTGTAACACACGTGCATTTGCTAGTATAGGCATATACCTTTTCCCTTGAGGTACCTTGTGTTGGAAAAATCAACACTTTCTGATTTATTTTAATTAACAGATAATTCATGGACACTAATAGATTAAATATGAGCACCATGCAAAACAAATATATTGTAGACATAGATAAAGTATAAGCAGTCATATATCCCTCTAATATGCTCGTAAGTTGAAACGACAAAGAACTGCGGTTATAGCAGTGAACAATATTTACCAGTCCTTGTTAGACTCGCAACCGAGAAAGGATGAAGAAGACCCTTTTGACGTGGTGTAGATGGGTATGCATACCACAACGACAACATAGACAGAGTAGTTGTAGCAAATCTCTGCGGACGTAGAGGAAGAAGAATGCCAGCAGTCGCACAGAGCGTCTTTCAAAAACCATATTTGTCGCTTCTCAGTGCAGGATCTCAATGATGACGGGTTCCGAAGACCTGTTCTTCTGATCATCTGTGCATGCTGGTGCAGCGGGACGGGACAACCTATAAAGGAGGCAACACGGAGGAAGAGAGAGGCACAACCGTTACTAAATGTTCCACCTCCACCTCCATAAAGTGGGCCTCATGGGTCTTATAAGATTTACCATGATTTAATTAATATATATTGGCCAAGGCCATATATTTTAACACCTTGTCACCATAGGGATAAGATAAAACCGTAGAGAGCTTGGTGATTTAGTGTTGATTCTTATTTTTCTTCTCTCTCTGTTTCTGTTGTTTGGATTTATTAGGGGTAGTTCTCTTCTTATCTTATCAAAAAGTAAAAAACTTAGGCTTCTGCAGTCTGTTTTTCTGTCTCAAAGATGCGTAAGTTATAAAAAACAAGTCAAATAAAGTAGACAATACTTTTCAATCTAAATTAGGAAGTTCTTGTATTTTAGGACAGCAAAGATATAATTTTGTTTAATTGTTCTACCTAATCAAGTTTGGCTCCTTAATTGGAAAGTTACTAGTAATCGATCCCTGGATATATACTGACATTTATGCATAATAATCTCTATATATTTATATCTCCGATAATCGAACTTGGTGTGTTCCACGTTGTGATGCGCGTGCTCTAAAATGTCTTACGCACATGGAAATTAAATCAAGTTGCTGTGGCTTGACGCAGCGATTTCTTCCATCATTTAACTGTCAAATAGATCACCCTCAAGCTACATTCGGCAGGCCAGGATATTCACTTGATACTATATTATATTGTTGAAAAGATAATTAAGTTTAAGCAGCACCTCAGTGTGCAGCAGTGCAGGATCAGTAGCTAGCTAAGCATGCTTGGTTGTCTGGCAGAAAGAGGCCATTTGTGCTACAGGAACTTTCATTTGCTGGCCTTGCCCTAATTTTGAGGGCACGCTACAGTTGCACCAGATCGATGATTGGCAACATAGGATATATTGGGCTGTAGCAATGCTAGGCCTGATCCCGGTCGGGTCGGCTCTAGGAAGTAACGTGTGTTTGCACAGCGGCCGACGTGTTTTACTGTTCCCCTCCGATCCAAGCTCTCTCTCTCTCTCTCTCTCTCTCTCCCCCCTGTGAAAGGGATCACACACGAATGATCTACACGGCCTAGACGCCTCTCTCTTGGTTCCTTTATAAAATGGACCTGCCGCCTCCTATTGTCCATGATCGATCACTCTTGGCCTTTGCACCCCAGCTGCAAATTGCCCTTCCAACTGCACATCGCACTACCACAGCTAGTACCCGCAGCTGCTCTCCTCCTCCTCTCCATCTCAGCCTGATCTCCACTGGCCATCGTCACCTGTGCTTGAAGCTAGCATAGCTAGCTAGCTGGATCTCTAGCTAGCTTCCTCCCTAGCTAGATCTATCTCATGTCTGCCATCTACATGAGCCAGCTCTCTACTCCTCTCCCTCTAATGGAGGGAGATCATCACTTGCAAGACCACCATCACCAGGGTCACTTCCAAGCCTTCACCCTACCAAAGGATCCCCCAATCTTGTTCCCCTTTGTGATCAACAGCAGCAGCCCTAGTGACAGCACTCTAATCTATGGAGGATCAGACCACTTGAGGCAGCATCAAGCTATACTGGAGCCCCAGCATGTAAGTATATATTACTAATCAATTTCTCAGCCCTAGCTCTAGGTCTGCCAACATGTATTGATTTGCTTGCTCACTTCAAGTTTTCAAACTGATTAACATATGCCCTTCTGTATGTGTTCCTTTGTCATCATCAGCTGATTGGTGGTGGGTCATCAAGCGTCTTTGCTGCGCCGTTCCCGACCGTCGAGAGCATCCGCGACGACATGATCGAGCGATCATCCTATGATCCATACGATATAGAGAATCTGCAGGCCAGCAGTGGGTCAGTGAGGGCAGGCAAGTGGAGCACTACCGCGCCTGCAGCAGCCAAGATGAGGATAACGAGGAAGGCGAGCGATCCCGGCGGCGCGGCGGCGAAGAAGCCGAGGAGGAGGGCGGCGCAGCCGGCGTACGAGGATCACGGCCACGGCGTCGTGAGCCAGCAAGCTTTGGGTGTCATTAGGGTGTGCTCCGATTGCAACACCACTAAGACCCCCTTGTGGAGGAGTGGTCCATGTGGCCCTAAGGTGAGAGAGATTTTGGTGCCTACTCCTGAGTCCTGAACACTCATGGTCCATGCACGCTGACGCTTCGTACGAATTGCACAATAGCGGAGCTTAGACGATTATAATTGCGAATTAGTAGCAACTGTAAAAGTAGCTCGTAATTCTGATAGCTAGCTCTTGTTGTTTGCATGGTGCAGTCGCTTTGCAACGCGTGCGGGATCAGGCAGCGGAAGGCGCGGCGGGCGATGATGGCCGGCTCTGCCGCGTCCACCGACGGCGGCAAGCCGGCGGCGGCGGCGGCGCAGGCGAAGGCGGCGAAGGAGAAGAGAGCGGACGTCGACCGGTCGCTGCCGTTCAAGAAGCGGTGCAAGCTGGTGGCCGTCAAGGCGGATCACACTGCCGCCGGCGGCACCGCCACCGCTGCCGGGGACGAAGGCAAGGCCACGGCGCCCTGGCCAGCCGCCGCGCCGACGAGGGACCTCGTCGACAGCATCGGGGTCAACTGGGGCAGGAGCCCGGCGCCGGCAGCGGCAGTGGCCTGCAGCTTCCGGTCGTCGCCGGCGTTCGCGGCGCAGGACGAGATCACGGACGCCGCCATGCTGCTCATGACGCTGTCCTGCGGGCTTGTCCGGAGCTGATCTCGATCGATCGATCGGGAGTACCACTACCACCGCAGTCCGCAGGCTTTTTGCAGCTAGTGCGTCAAACTGTTCGTACTGTCTGAGCTGCTGTGTCTTAGCTTTTTGCTCTTGTTGCTAGTGTAACCTGCTCTACTGTTAAAACTCTTGTGATTTGTCCGTGTATGAGGCTATGAGTGAGTGAGTGAGTGAGCGAGAGGCATAAACAAGGAGAGGGCAATGAGGGAGGGGAAAATGTGTTCTAAGTTCTAACTAGGATCTGCATGAACCGTGAGCTCTACTTGGATCAGTAGTTTTTTTTGCTAGCTGCTACTAGTTTGCTACGGCTAACAAAGCCACTGGCTACCTATATATGTATGTCTGTTCATCATTTTGGTTGAGTTTCTTGTACCGTAGCTGATAATAATTTGGAGAGATCGGAGCAAGTGTGGCACTGTTCATCGGAACTTGTTTTCATGACTTTTGCTTCTGATGATCATGTCAGCTATGATCAGCTTTATATTATGTCAGCAGGGTTCCCCCTGTACGTCTTTTGCACTGATTTTGAGGCAAACATTCTCTTTTTATCATATGGTATCTGATGAGAGGAGATAGCTAGCTTTTAACCTTAAATATTCAATGCATGTCGAAACGTGGACCATTTTGTAATTATCCAGAAATATTGACCTGACTAGATCATAAATCCTGAGTGGAGGCTTGTGTATAAGGAACTTAGAGCATATTCAATGATAGTATCTATTTAAAGATACTCGTTTGTAGTATTCGACGTTGTAGCGCAATAGACAAGGATTAAAACATAAGAAAAATATAGAAAGAAGTTGGATAATAATTGAAAAGTGGATGAATAGAAATGAAATAATTTATAAATAGGTGGTCCTATTAAACATGCCCATAAACCTCTTTTTCCTACCCCAAGTGCCTATATTGCTTGGTCTGAAATGATATATATTTTGCTTATATGTGATCAATTACTTGGATGACTGTGATGGAAAGATTGCTTGGACGACGGGTATATCTTACAAATATTTTAAAGCACGCTGGAATCGCGAGGGTTGCTGCCTTTGTAGCGAGGGTTTTAAGCTCTCGGAATTAATGGAGATTCCTGTAGTGGCCATCCAATATGCCTCTCTAATGACTAGAATGATTTTAATTTTTTTACGGGTGCTATCTATTTTTTAAGGGCGCCGTCTAACCTAACTGTTTACACGATCTCACGTATATATACTACTGCCCTATTATATTTCATTATATTTCGATCCATAACCTAATGTAAAAATAACTCATATATAGATCTTATTATATTGGTCTTTGTATTCTTACATTTTAATTTTTTACAATTATTAACTTGAATGTACTTTCAAAATTGTTTAATCCAAGCGTTCGTTTCGAGTTGTCATCAATACGTACTATCAGCATTTTTTTTTTGTGCGGAGCAACACGTTGGCAAATTAACCAAAATTATCACAGCTACTAGAATGATTTGTCTGAATTTTATCGGATTTCTGGAAGATTATTAAAAATGACATGATGGCCATTTCGACTTCTTTTCATAAAGGTATTTTACCTTGCATAGCCTAAATCTGGGGAAAAATATACGCTACGACGGAAATGAAAAAAGGCTAAATAGATTTAACAATGTAGACTAATTTGTTTGCTTAAGTCAGTAACTACAGATAAGATTATTAAGCTTACTTAAATGACTTTTATGCTTGGTCGATATATCATGGAGAAAGTAGTAATTTTACATGAAACCTTACATGAATTGCAAAGAAAGAAGCTTCATGGAGTGATTTTGAAAATAGACTTTCACAAATAGCTCTTTCTTCGCAAAACTGATAGGATGAAAGAATTTCCACACCAAATAAGTGGTGTAAATGGATCGAGTGCATGGTCGGGGGACAGTGTGTTGATAAAAGTTATTGACGATTCGAATCATTATTTTCAAACCCACAATGGTATGCATCAGGTTGATCACTTACCACCTATAATTTTTAGCATTGTGCTTGCTATCCTAATTTCTAGAGCTAAGCAAATAGGTTTAACTGGGATCTGTCGTTGCGAAGAATCGGATCCCTCATCGAGCTTATTTGGTTGATTATGGAGAATCGGACTTTTCTTCAAAGAGACTTTGCATTCGGGATGGCAACCGAGCAATAAGACACATACATATTTTTTATGTTTCTTGTGGAGGAGGTAATAGTCCTACGTCCAACCTTTTTTACTATGTTGATGACAAAGTACAAGAAATATCATGATCCGGACTCTAGGAGAGGTGTCGGGATCAAGATCGGGCTATGGAGCTGAGCTAGACGAGATGATGATCTCGCTGTGTATCTAGATGTATTCTGAGATATGAGATCTCAGGTATTCCAAGACAAACTCAATCCTTCCATATCCGGTCATCCTTGTCTTGGATGCTAAGCTAGGTTTCTGATGAACTCATGCCTAACAATGAAACTCATGGGCTATACGGATTAGGAAACATCACGCAACATGTCACAATGTTAGCATATCCAAAACCTATATGATCTAGACGAGCTAGATTTTACGAAGAGTAGCTCCCCGGGTAAAGATAACCAGGGACTCTCGGGCATCCAAACTAAAGATAGGTCGGCTAGGAAGATATATAGAGCTAGCCCAATCACTCGTGGGTTGTCCGACCTAGCGCCTTCCTAGGCTCGGAGCCTATGACAATGCACTTGGGTCCACAGGGATGAGGTCAGATGTCAATAGATTGAACGTAATCCAACCCTCGACAAGATTTTTCCATGTTTGACAGGTATTGATTTTTCCATATGTGATGATATCAACCTTTTCTTCAATCACAATATAGACCAAACTATTAATCTCTATGCCTTGTAGTGTTCATGGCCAATCTCTATTCTCTACGCTGCCTTCTGGAATGCCCAAACTAAAAGTCTGAACTCTACTTAACTAGGGTTTGCCCATACAAACACTCGATGGTCGTACTGTTGTACTTAGTCGTGACAATCACAGGGTGTCAGTCCTCATGAACTTGGGTGGTTTTCCACAATGGGATCGAAACCATACAAAACTGCACCGTCCTTGCAACCATCCAACCAAATCAGGGTTGAAAACCATTAGAAAAACATAGGTGGCACCCACTACCTTGCTTTAGCATTTTGCCCAGTATGATAGCCCCAACTATCATGAAAAGAGTATTTGCACCAACAAATTATTTATCGAGATAATATTATCACATCGCACGAATATTGGACTGATGTAAATGCTAAGAAAATTTTAAATAACTAATGAGGATGGCGACAAGAATAATTAAATAAAAATACTAAGGTGGCAAAGGTATAGTCATAGCAAATTTCATCAATAATTGTGTTATTATTTAGCAACCAAAGGCATTTATCATTTTATGTTTAACATGGAATGCAATTTATAAATCTATCAAAATATTAGCAATCATGGGATTCGCAACATGAGTTAACATGAAATTTCCATGATCAGCGTGCTCAGTAGGATCAACAACAACATTCGTCGAGGAGTTGATTACAAACGAATCTTACGTAGAAAATACAAATAATTTAACAAAAAATAAAATAATGAATATGGATGCACATGCTTAATCAAATATACATAAAATAATTAAAGCAATTTTGAAATCTATATATTTATTTTCATGGCAATCTAATTTACAAAATTAAAGAGTAGAAACAAGTGTATTTTTCCTATGCTAGAAAATAACAGAAAATAAAACAATTTCAAAAAATTCCTATAAATTTATAGAGAAGTAGATCTTGATTTTATAAACATTATGAAATTTACATAATTTTAGGAGGCATATATATATGAAAATATTGAATAAACAAATTTTATTGATTAACAATTAAGCGAAAAGGGACAACCAGCCCATGGCTAGCGGCCAACCGAGTAGAGAGGGGGCTTGTCGCTTGGCTTGGTATGGGCCAGCCCAACACGTGGAGAAGGGAGGGGTGTACCCCCCTGGGCTTGGACCATAGGAGGAGGAAGGTTGAGGCGCATCCCATCTGGCTCGGCCAGCTCAAGGGGTAAAGGGAGTGTGGCAGGGTGCGGATAGGTGGGGCCCACCTGTCAGTGACCCAGGATTGGGGATGGCGGTGCTAGGCTTCTAGCTGCGGTGATTTCGGCGATGGTGGCGGCAAATCTCTAGCAACGACAAGGAGGGAGTGAAAGAGGGAGGCGAGGAGGTCTCTGGGAGAGGCGCAGCGTGGTGGGCGATGATTGGCAATGACAGCCCGGCACGAGGAGGCAGCGGGGCACACTGGTGGCCAAATCAGAGTGGCAGCAGGGTCGGGAAGTGATAGGAGAGGGAGGCAAAGGTGGTGGTGGCATCGGATTGGCATGGAGGCGCGAGGTGGCAGCGCGGTGCAAAGGCAACGGAAGCGGCCATGACGATGTAATAGCGGCTCACTGGCAGTGGCACCGGGGTAGGGGAAGAGGTCGGTGAGGATGAGAAGGATGATGGGAAGATGATGGCGCCCTCGTCTTGGCCCTAGGGTGGCCGAGGTGGTGCGGCGACGATGCCGACCAAAGGGGAGAAAAGGAAGCACGCTGGCGATGAATTTCGACGATGATTCGACGACGACCAACATAGAAACGACTACACTACTCCTATAGACAGCAGGGATCGATGTGAAGAAAGTTATACCGCATGACGTCGACGAATCGAAAACGAATGGTGGTTAGTAGTAGTTGGGAGTTAGAGTCAAGTCGGGCTGAAGCTCAGAGTTTCGGAAGTGTCTTCGGGAATTCGGGTAATAGCTCTTGTACCCTTTCCTAATTGTTTCAATTAGTGAGATTACTTCATTCATTGCTTATGTGTTGAACTTTATTTGAGCTGAGTATATCTACATAAATGAGTCGTGTAGATTTGCCTTACCGATAGCTTGTATTCGTCTGGAATTAGTTTAGGTTCGCACTCATATACTGTTAGAGCCAGGCATTGAATCTAGATCAACTTTTTTTTGGTACTGAGGTAAATTGATTAGAAATAGTAGCAGACGTGGTGTCTGAGATTAGGACTAACTCGGTTTACACCCGGACCCACGTATATGTGGTAGGTGGTAGGTGGTGACAGCCCTATCCATCCATAGATACTAAATATCTTGTGCGTAACCCACAGCGTCCGGCTTTGGACCAGTAGAGCCCTATCGGGATGATCATAACCATTCGGGATTCCAATTCAGGATAGCGGGTGGTAGTGAATGTCCGAGCTCCAACGGCGAATACCAAGTGAACCACTGTTAGAATACCCCAAGCTCACTTAATAAACTGAATCACACGATTTTGTGAACTTATTAAACTTGTCTCGTTGTCCTCCCAACTGTCTATCTAGCTAGAGTGGCTTTCTCTTTATTTGTGTGAATATTTATCGTGTGTGTGTGTCCCCGGTCTTTTATTTATCCTAACCCCCGTTACCTAGACTGGCTGGTATTTTAAATAATTAAGATATAAAGGTTCATCTCTTTAAACCCTCGTTCCCTGTGGATTCGATAACTCTAGGAATACTCTTGGTGAAAATTACAAACGATATACGTCCGCTTGCAGATTAATTTCTTTGAGCATAAGTATCACCAACAAGGCGCGAGGTGGCGGCGCGGTGCAAAGGCAACGGAAGCGGCCATGACGATGCAATAACAGCTCACTGGCAGTGGCACCAGGGTAGGGGAAGAGGTCGGTGAGGATGAGAAGGATGATGGGAAGATGATGGTGCTCTCTTCTTGGCCCTAGGGTGGCCGAAGTGGTGCAGCGACGATGCCGACCGAAGGGGAGAAAAGGAAGCACGCTGGCGATGAAGTCCGACAATGATTCCACGACGACCAACATAGAAACTGCTACACTACTCCTACAGACAACAGGGATTAGTGTGAAGAAAGTTAGACTGCATGACGTCGACGAATCGAAAATGAACAGCGTCAACAGGGAGGGAGTCGATGAGGCCTCTGGCAATCAATTTACGGCAATCCGACAAGGCTCTCGATCTTGGCGATAAAGTAATGAAGCGGATTCAAGAGAGGTCGTTGATGAATAGCAGGAGAGAGGGGAGGTCGAGGACGCTCACCCGTGAAGAATTGTGAAGATACGACAAAGGGAAAGAGAGAGGTATCGCTGAGTATTCTATACCGAGGATGGAGACACCGAATTGGTAGGATACCGAAGGTTTCCATGCCGGCAAGACGTTTCCTAGTAGATGAATGGATTCAAAGATCTTTCATATGCTGGATTGACTTAACTTGCAACCTAAGCCATGCGAGAAAGGAAAGGGAGGAGAGGAGGGAGGAGGAGTTGGTGGGGAGAGAGGAGACCGAGAGGGAGAGTAAGTGGGTCAGCCTGGAGGAGGGGTGGCGCCAGGAGAGGAAGAGAGAAAGGAAAGGGTCATGGGTTCGCATGCAAGGGGAAAGAAAGAAAGAAATGTTAAAATAATAATATATAATAAGGGTTGCAAATACTGTGGACAACATGGGTCTCGGATAAAATCAAATCAATTAAAATTAAATCATATGGCTAATGTTTTATTTATTTTTTGTAAATACAATAATGAGGTTAGTCTTTTATAGAAATCAAATAAATTTTAAAAATAAAGGTGGTTTTAGACGTAACATAGTTATTTTAAAAGATTTTAAAATATTTTTTCTGGAATGCAATGCCATGCATGAGACATGTGTTATTTGGTTTTAGTCTGGACGTTACGTTGTGTCAGTAGATTGGGTGCGGCGATGGAGAAGAACACGGTGTGATTACATGGTCTTGCTGTGCTTGCGTGCGTATAATTTGAGAGTGCCAAGTCTTGCTCTGTTCTTCCTTTTATTAAAAAGGGCCTAAAAAGGGATCTAGGGGGAGACCGACGCCAAAGGGAAGTTCATCAGAAAGCAGAGCCATGCATATCTGATGAAAATATCTGACTGACGAGAACCCGATCGATCGAGCGCCTCCCGCAGCCAAATCAGATCTCTGTCGAAACTTTCAGAAGCCTGATCTCTCCACCAAGCCCGAAAGCTTTCAGCCACCCCGAAAAGGCGAGCGCCGTTCTCTCCTCCCCCGATCGATATCCAGCTGTGGTTTTGTTTCCCGCGAAACTCAGCTACGATTTTCGCGGTTTTTTTTATAAAAAAATTTCTTTTTCTGTGGAGCCGGTGGCGTTTGTTCTCTCGGCAGCGACCTGGCGGCTGCGGCGCCGCACGATTGCGCGGAGGATCGTCGTCGCTCGCCGTCTCTACCCGTCGCCGTCGCCGGCGCTGGATCGGAGCGTTCTTACTTGCGTTCTTGAATGGGATGGTTCGTGGATCCCTGGCTGTGCCCTTGTACTGTAACATGGTGCTGATTAGTTGGTTTCTACATCACTATGTGTGAGATTATCTGGGAGGCTTGCGGCCAATGGGATGCTCGATTTGATGGGTTGAGAGATGGGCTTATCGTCATCTTGGTTAGCTAGCGCTGTGCTGCCTCTTATATATCCTGTGTGCCGAATGGCTTGATGGTACATGCACTTGACAGGCACCCGTGGCATTTTTACTCCAGGCTGCGTTCACATCGATCTGTTATCCCGCGGTGTCTATCCAATGAGCACATCCTCTCAGCCTTTCGGTATAACACGAGGATGAATGATACTCCCTCTATAAAAGTCAACAACGGAAGATAGAAAAGAATAGAGGAAGTATCATTCACCAGGTGTTTTTCTGAACAATGGAAATATGGAATGGAAGATACGTCGTTCTCTCCCCCACAGAAATAAAGAAAACCCTTTTCTTATTTCTAGAAAATGTTGATTTGAGTTTCTCAATTACTAAAAATACTATTTGGCTTTGGAAAAATCTCGAAATCCCAAAATAAGTTGAAGCCTTTGGAACCTAGGAAAAATATCAGCAAACACTGTTCATAGAAAATATTTGGTTAAATAATAGTTTTGCTCCATTTGAAAATCAGAAAATGATTCTAGGTTGTTTTTAAAATAAAATAATCTCGCGTATGGTTATTTGGCAACTAATTAAGCTGAAATAAAATATTTAAAACTCACCAAATTTTTAGGATGTTACGCATAAGTAATCAAAGAGAGAGCCAAGATTTGTTTGATGTACCCCTTCTGGCCATTATGGCATTATATATACCGTTTACAAATCATAATACCGCAGCATACAGGCTGCCCAGGCCACGACCATATCCTGGCCACTGATCTCCTCAGACCTATGCTACTATTATGCAGACGTTGTTATTGGTTATACCAGGGTTGTCTCCCATTTATATAGTGGAGGCCTGACTAGAGTCTGACTACGTCTCTAAACCAACTCTGACTATTACACCACAGAGTTCATGTACCTATTTGTACACATATTCGAAACAAACCTAACACGTACAAAAGGGCGCATATAAATTATACTCCAACCGCTATTCTCTTATTATATTATTCCTTAATATATTTATTTATTACTTATGAACTCAATCGATTTGTGCAAATTATATAAATTTGATGATCAAATCAATTATGTACGCACTTTTATTACTTTCAAATATACATTTTAAAGGGCTTTAGTGTTTTGATCAATGAATATTTGTAACTGTTGTTTTGGTCCATATATGATCTGTATTCATATCCGATACTATCTGTACCTGTATCCATAACCAATATTATTGATACAATTTGAAAAATACAGATTTAGATCTGGTTTAGCTAGCCCTTATATATAATATATCTGATGTGGATGCAGATCTTTTTTTTATCTTTAATCTAGCCCCATATGTGTTGTTTTCAATTGATCATGCTTAACAGGCCACATGTAACAATAAATATTCTCACGGGGTCTTTTAGATAGAAGTTACGACATGTATATATATATTATGTATTGGGTTGTATTTTTTAAAAATAACAAGGTTGTACCAAATGACTCATTTAATTGGGTGCCTCTTCTCTTGGATCTCCCTAATCCTCTCTTCCTCCACCTCTAAGGTCATACTCAATGACTTTTCGGGCGATCCCATTCAACATCTTAGAGGCCTCCGTCAGGGAGACCCTCTTTCACCTTTCCTCTTCAACATTGCTATTGAGCCCCGCCACAAAATTTTAGAGCTTGCCACTGAAGCAGGCCTCATTTCTTGATTGCGAGGTGACGATACTCGGATTTCTCTATATGCTGATGACGCTGCTATTTTCATTGCCCCTATCAAGCATGAGATTGACGCCTTAGTGCACATCCTACACTCCTTCAGAAATGTCACTAGCCTTCGCACTAACTTTGAGAAAAGCCAGGTCATCCCAATCAGTTGTGAAGGCATTGACCTAGATCAGGTCCTTCTTGACTTCCCGGCAAAGCGCGCCCACTTCCCCGTTCAATATTTGGGACTCCCCTTGTCAATCAGGAAGCTCCGCCGTATTCACTTTCAACCTCTAACTGATAAGATTTCTTCACGGTTAGCAGGCTGGAAGGGTCCCATGATGTCCAAAGGAGGCAGACTCACCATGCTCAAGGCGGTCCTCTCTGCCATTCCCACCTACACTCTTTCAGTGGTCATTGCCTCGTCATCTGTCCTTAAGCAAATTGATAAGATCAAAAGAGCTTGGCTTTGGAGAGGAACCAATTCCTCAGCTAGTGGTCACTGTCGGTTAAGCTGGAAGACTGTTTGTTCACCATTGCTTATGGTGGACTTGGCGTGCTCAACCTGGCAAAGTTTGCGCGTGCTCTTCGGCTTTGTTGGCTTTGGGTTAGCAAGACCGCCAATTTCAGATCCTGGTTTGGCTCTACCCCGACCTGCACCCCTTGTGACACCCACTTGTTCCAGATGGCCACTACTATCAGTATTGGAGACGGCAAACGTACATCCTTTTGGTTTGATAATTGGCTCTCCTGTCGACCGCCCAAAGAGCTCTTCCCACTTCTATTTGTTGCATCTACAAGGAAAAACAAATGCTGTGCTCAACGCTAACTGGCTTGCAGATCTTCGACCTAGCTTCTTGGCCCCTTTGCTTCCATACTTCGTCAAGCTTTGGAGAGTTTTCTCTCAAATTCAACTGTTGCCGAACACCCCGGATCAAGTCACTTGGCGTTTCTCCCAATCAGGGATGTTCTCCGTCCAATCCGCCTATCGTCTGCAATTTGTGGGCAGCCTTTCATCCCCTATGCACAATCTAATTTGGGAGCACTGGGCGCCTTCTAAATACAAGTTTTTTTGCATGGCTTGTACTTCACAACCGCATCTTCACTACAGACGTGTTAATTACTTTGTCGTCACATGCCAAATGGTTATTTTTGCCCCCTTTGCATGCGCAACTTGGAGACCCCCGTCCACTTATTCCTTGAGTGCGGCTTCAGTTCCTATCTCTGGCATGGTACCGCCTGCGAATTCAATATTGCAGTACTCAACCCAGACAATTGGGCGAGCACGGCCAATCTGCAGGTCTGGTGGTCTTCGGTGCTTCAAAATGGTGCAGCACCACATGGGGCCGGTTCAGTTCTGTTGGCAACCCTCTGGCATGTCTGGCTTGAGCGTAACGCAAGTCCTCCGTTCCCACCCGGTGTAGGAACTGTGCATAGGGCACGTCTCTGACAAACACAAACCCGGGGGCAAAGCTCAACTCCTCCAGCACTGCCTCGAGCTTCTGCAGAAGAAAACCAAAATTGTGTTCGATCAATGGGTTGTCACTGGGGCAGATGGATTTTTTTTTTGAACAACGGGCAGGAGAACTGCCTTGTATTGATCAAAAAAAAAGAAAGAAAGGGGGGGGGGGGGGGGGAGAAAAAAAGGCCCCTCCCCGTGGGCCAAGGGGACTGGTTAACTAATTACGTACGGGCAGATGCATTGTGGCTATGGAATCGACTTTTGGTTTGAATTCTAAGCGTAAGGACAAGGTTTTAGTCAATAAAAAGATGTTTTATTGGCTACCTAGATTTGTCTTAGTGATATGATGTGGTTTTTTATGATACTTTTACATATCATTTTTTGGGAGTCTAATGTTGCACTATTATTATTGGGCATTATTGTAAAAGTAGGCTGAAGGGAGGAGTATTTATTGGGGCAAGATGATTATTTAAGTTATCGTTGTGACGTTCTTCTTAGATTATGACTAGAGTCTAAATGCTAGGATCATTGAACTCTATTAATTGCGTTCATCTCTCCTATTGACTTGCATTCTATCAATGGTATGCATGGGTTGACATTGGGCCATGTCATTTTTGACAGATGGATTGTTGCAAAATATCATTTTTACATATGTTATTTTAGGGAGTCTAATGGCCACACTATTGGGCATTGTCGTAAAAGTAGGTTGATAGGGAGGAGCTTATTCAAGTAGGGCGATCACTTGAGTTTGTCGTTCTTCGATCACGACTGAAGTTTAAATGATAGAATAATCATTGAACTACATGTTGTTTTCAGCTCTCCTGTTGACTTGCATTTCCTAATTGTTAAGAAAAAAACACTAATTAGTCTGTATGTTGCTGGAGTTTTGTATTGGCAATATATGTCATATATGCTCATCGATCATGCATGAGGCCAGAATTTGTTCCATCATCTAAAAACTATATATATATACCTGATCCACCAAGGCGGCAGTATCGTCATCATAGTACATTGCACCTTCGATGCAGTAGATTGTGCTGGAGTTGGTCTCCATGGCGAGCGTGGTGAGTCGGGCATGCTCCGACGGTGAGAAGAAGGAAGACGATCTGCTGCCTTCTGTCAGGGTCCGGCTGAGCTGAACCTGCCCTTCGACGTAGTCCATCTCGGCTTTGTCAGCCCGGCTCGATATGAGCAGCTCCTGGTCGCTGGTGAAGGAGTGCACGTTCGAGTAGACGAGCCGCACCCACTTAACCCGTTTCGGAGCCGGCTCGAGCCTGATCCGAGCCCGAGTTATGACCCCGAACTGGCCCAGCCCTCCCAGCGCTGCGAAGAACAGGTCCGAGCTGGTCTCGGACGAGCAGGTGATTATCTCGCCTGTGCCTGTGACAAACATGCATGACGATCGAGGCATTAAGTAAAGATCATGTCTGGTATGTACTATATAATGGCAATTAAATATAGTATAATTCAGATATAGCCATTCGTTTGAATAACCTTCTTAACAAAATTGCATTATCATGGTGATATGCAAAAAATCGATCCAATATAAATAGTTATGAACAGGGGCGGACCTAGCACCGGGACAGGTGGGGCTTAGATCCACCTACACTGCCATAGACAGTAAAGCCCCAGCTTAGACCCAGCTATAATTTTTAGTGTAAAATAGAAGTGAAGAAGGGGCTAAACTATAAACTTAGGTGTTAAGCTAAACTTCGGCTCCTTCTATTATTTTCGGCTGTGTCCGCCCCTGGTTATGAACGGTTCATATTCATTTTAGTTTGAGTGCATCATGAAATTTCTTAGTTAACCATGCCCTCTGCACCCATGGAGAGTAATGAACGGGCGACGTGGACGCGAGTCATTGGCTCTCGATGGAGCTCGCGGGTTGCATGCGTGCGTGCGAGACCGAGCAGGTCGAGCGTACGGGCGTGTGTACCTGTGACCACGTCCAGCTCCTCCACGTTGGAGATCTGCGGGCCGTGCCGGAACGCCTGGCCGCCGATGCCGGCGTTGGACAGCGTGCCGCCGACGGTGATGCGGAGGTAGTCCGTCCACACGCGCGGCGCCAGCCCGCGCTCCAGCGTCGCGTTGAGCACGTCGCCCCACAGCTGCTCGCCGCCGGCGTCCACGTAGGACCCGTCGGCCGCCAAGCTCACGCGCCGGCCATGGGCGCCGCCGCGCCCGAGCGAGCGCATGTCGACGACGACGCCGCCGGGGGCGAGGGCCTGGCCCCTGGTGGAGTGCCCTTCCCCGCGGGGCGCCACCGTGAAGGGGCTCGCCTGAGAGAGCGAGAGGCGGATCAGGGTGGCGATGTCCGCCGGCGAGGCCGGGTGGAAGACGCCGCTCGGGGCGCCCTCCACGACGCGGCCGAAGTCCGTGGAGGCCATGGCCGTCGAGCCGCGGTCGGTGCGGATCTTGGAGACGACGTCGAGCGCCGCGAAGGTGTCGTCGTAGTGGGGGAGAGCGCCGGCTGCCGCCGCCATTGGTGCTTCCAGGCGGCCGGCCGCGGAGAGGAAGCCGGCGATGACGAGAAGCGCGGCGAGACGAGCTCGCGGCGCCATGCTGCTGTAGTGAAGGGTTGGGACGTAAGCTGTGTAGCTTGCGTTGCCTTCTCGTTGCATCAGTAGAAGTAGAAGTGAGAGAGAGAGAGAATCGATCGAGATCTTCTTGAGTGATCTTGTGTCAAGAAAACCTGCACCTTTATAGTCGCATTCGGCCGTGAAGGTAGAGCTGACAATGAAAAACGATCTCGAGGTAGAGTGGAATGTTTTTAAATTAGTTTATGTTTTGAAGATGGAAATTGATTGACTTCTGCCTAAAAGAATGTAACTGAATATAATAAAACTTGGTCACCGGCTCCTAGCCGGTTTGACTCTCAAGAAGACTCGATGATTATTGGTCAACACAGAATCACAACATTTCATTATTTTGCAGCCTAGCTAACAGTAGAGTTAATTAGATGTGAACCTTTAAAATTGTACGAATATTACATTTCACCAAGGAAGGCTGAACATTAATTATTTGTTCGGGTTTGCTATTTTCCAGGCGTCTGCAATTTGCGAAATCGTGCGATCGCAAAAAATTCCACTAAATTTCTACTGTTTTTCCACATTTTCATTTACTGGAAAAAATGCTTCGCGATAGTGGAATATTTTGCGCGAGGTCTGATTTATTTTGTTTTCTTTTTATTATAGATTTATTTTGTTTTTTTATGGATCTGTTGTAGTTATGTAATTTTTTCCAGTGAAGTTTTGCATAATTTTTCAGTGAGTTTATACTGTTTTTCCAGTGAGTTGCACTTTTTCTAGTAATTTTGCATTATTTTTTCACATTTTCAATCACTGGAAAAACCATAATTTTTTATGGAAAAATGGGATGGCGTGGGGTTGCTGCTACCTCCTGCGCTCTACCCATTTGCTTTGCCTGCATGCAAGTTGCAGCATGCAGTATCTTTTTTCTCTTTAGCTGGGGCCCACCTTTTTTGCTGATATATAGCTAGCCATCATGTGTGTGCGCGCGCAGCGCCTGCACAAAATACCATGGTGCAAGTGCCTTCTATATAGACGATCCCTTATTTGTTTGGCCGTTTAATTGTGTCTCTATGCATCCAAGTAACCGTTCTGTCTTGAACATGCTTTAAATTCTAACATGTACCCCACAAATAACTAAAAATATAGATTTTCTAAATAGCCAAGAAAATCAATATAAATACTTAAAATAATAGAAAATTCATAAAATACTGATAAAAGAGTACAAGTTACAGAAAAATATAAAGAAAATATAAAGTCGAACCAGGTTACATCTAAAGACTTACAAAAGGTGGTGCCACATTTCTATTCACAGAGATACTATCATATGAAGGGATTGCTTGTGTTTTCTGTCTTCTCCTTCCTCTCTCCCCACATTCTCTCACCATCTTTGTTTGCTACCATCTGCTTACTTTTAACCAAATTGTGCCGCCATCTATATATGTGCTCGAGCCACCTAGTCATAAGCGCTCGAGCCACCTAGTCAGTCTATATATTTCGCCCCCATCCACCAAGTCAGTCTTTACATTCTACTCCCTCCAGTTCTCAAATAATAGACGTTTTGGACATTGACACGGTCTCCAAAAAGCAACTTTGACCATAGAAAACCATTATAATTTATTTACAAAATGCACTAAAATTATAATATTATGAAAGTTCTTTTCGAGACGAATCTATACATATGAATTTTATGTACTCAATCAAAATAGTTTAAAAAATATCGATAGATAAAGTTTCAAAACTTTAACTTTGGACAAAGCTAAAACATCTATTATTTGTGAACTGGAGGGAGTACCCTCATCCACGTTGTTCTATGATCACTGCACCATCATCAATTGGCTGCATGTGGTGGTGCGTGGATTGGCGGTGAGTGGGGTACATATGTGGGTGCTGGGAGAGACAAAAGGATAAAGAAAGAAGTAATTTCTAAAATGTAAAATCTAACCACATCAACGTATGTATTTTTTAGAGAGGGCACAAGAAAAGCTCTCACAAACTCACCTCACCACACACACTCCACACGCACGCACATCTGGACACACGCTAGAAACTGCAAATTAACATCAAGACACACGTGTGTGCGTGCCCGCTATTAATTAATAATACATAGGGAAATTATGAATTAGGGCGAGAGAACCGGGGGTTAAACCTAAAAAAGCTCATAAACAAAACTATTGTTTAATTACTCAGGATCCACATCAGCACTTAATGCTAAGAGGTCTTAGTGTTAGGTGCAAACATAGACAAACGCAAAGTGAGATTCTGCTACGTTAAGGAGTTGCACTGTACTTCACTTTGAAAAAAAGGAGGTTGTGGTTTATTTGTTTTTCTTGAGACAAGTAGTTTATTTGTTAAAGAAAGGAGGATTGTGTTGTGCCAATATCTTGTACATGATAACGTGTACTATGTTGCCTGTTTTATTAAATTTTTATCTCTTGTCATGATAGTTTTGTCAACGCTATATATCTTAACTTTTCTGTTCGAATTCAAGGCTGCAGCATAGGACTCCAGCATATATACAACCACTCTGAATTTTTCTCTGTACTGTTTGCATAGAACAATTCTGTGGAGCGATCGATTGACGTGGAAATGAGCTGGTGCCATGTTCAGTTGGTCTCTGGGGCCCGAAGGCTGAAGATTGTAGTTCTTAGCATCCATGCATGACGAATTTCAACAAATATGTTTTCATGATGTGGAAAATATAAGCCTTAGAACTATTCTGTGAATGATTCTTAACTATTCATTAAGATTTCTCTTCATAGCAACTAGGTGTACGTTTCAGCTATCTTTTCGATGCTTATTTGTGTGTGTGAGCTAGCTATCTCGTCTCGTCTCATCGAGGTTGCTTATGAGCGTCTGTTGCCAGGGGCGGACGCAGAACAAAACAGTAGAACAAAACAGTAGGGGTCTAACAGGGTTATCTTCTACCTCCAAACCTATTTTCTTTTCTTTCATGCCCTAAAAATGGTAGGTGGGTCTAAGGGGGCTCTATTGCCACAACAAGAGTAGGAGGGGCTGGAGCCCCCCAGACCCGGTGCTAGGTCCACCCCTGTCTGTTGCATACGTCCGTGTAGCGTACGTGCGATTGAATTAAACCGTGCCATGCTCCTTTGACGCTGATAGGGTGCACAACCTGAACCGTCTCCGAGGAGAGCTCTTCTTAGCGGTGAAAGGTACATATATATATATCCATGCATCACCCATCATATCTATTCCACTACAAAATTGCTAAATTTCTGCTTCACGAGTGAGAGGACACATACATACATAATCTTGCATGGGTGATGGGCATGGTGATTAATTGAGATGAAAAAGCAGATCGTGATGGTCACATTTATGGGGATAATCATTCTAAATCTTTTTTGTTAGTTATAACCATAACTTATTTATAAGTTTAATTGTACACCCTCCGGTTATAAAAACAAGTTGCCGTTGACTTTTGGACACTTCTTTAACCATTCGTCTTATTAAAAAAACTACGTAAGTTATCATTTATTTTCTTATGATTTATTTTATTATTAAAGATACTTTAAACATAATTTATATTTAAGCATGTTTGTACTAGTTTTTTGAATAAGACGAATGATCAAAGGTGTGTTCAAAAGTCAACGGCGATTTGTTTTTGTGACCAGAGGTAGTAAAAAAAAAGGCATCTTCATCTGGGCACACTCTTAGATGGAATGCATGCAATGTAAGAGAGTTTCGCAAAACATTTTTTTTAGGGGGCGACTAGCCCACGGTATCCCGTCGGGAGCCCACCCCGACGGGATACCTCCCCTCCACTCGCCGCCTCCTTCCTCGCGCGCCCTCCCCGCCTCCGCCGCCTCCTTCCTCCGCCCCGGCCGGCGGCGCCCTCGCCGCCGGCCACTTCGCCGCCCCAGCCTCCCGCCGCCGCGCCGTCGCCGCCCACCCTAACCCGAGGGGGTGAGGGGCGGTCCCCCCTCCACCGCCGACCCACCTGTCTTAACCCCCTCCCCCGGCTCCGGTGGCGCCACCGCCGCCTCCGCCGCCCCCGACGAGCCCCACCCACCGCCAATCCGCCACCGCCCCGACCTCCCTCTACACCCGGAGGAACCCACATATTCCCTAACCCGAACCCTAACCCAGCGACGGCGAGGTCGACGGCGTCGAGGTAGGCCTCCTCCTTCCTCCTCCTCCTCCTCTGCACAGCGCGCGCGCGATGGCGAAGGGGAGCTAGGCGCGGGCGAAGTGGACACGTGTCGCTGGGGGGGATCCCGTTGTGAGGAATTCCTTTTTTTTTTATCCCCCCTCACACCGAACACATCCGGCCTAAGGTTTAAAGAACAACGAAAATGAAATTGGTGTTTCACGTACACTTCTTGCTTTTGAAATAAATAAATACAACCATTGACTTGATTAAAATTCGATGCATTTTCTATTTGCCCACGAATGGGAGCACTACCAGTGTTGAATTTGGATCTATTCGCTGTTACAAAAATGTGGAGTTTTGTGATGAACACCACTAATTCGTGAATGTTATTTAAGCAGTTGACATATCTCAAGCTCTGATCCGTTCAATACAAATAGGCCTCAAGGTTCATGCTCTCAATCTTATAATAATATCTCTTTGGGCCTTTGGTGCGTTATCCATAAAAAAAAAAAACTCACCACATTTAACACGACCGTCCAAAAATCCCATTTTTTGTGCTTGAGCTGACCGAATGCACTCAAAATTATACCTTTCCATCCATTTGCCGGTATGTCGTCGCAACGATATCGTATATTGATGAATATATACCCCTCTCTCTCTCTCTCTCTCTCTCTCTCTCTCTCTCCCTCCCTCTCCAAAAGAAAAGAAAGCAAATATATAACTAAAGTCCATTTGGAGTGTGCTAGGGACCAAACACATACGACCTCATCTTATTGTCTATAGTATTGTTCTTTATATTTTAGGGTTAATTATTTCATACATCACCAAACTGTTGGAACGTGGCAATAAAAATATTGGATAACGATAACAGAGCTGACAGAATATGTTGAAATATAGTCGACCAGTGTTGGAACATACTGGAATAACTGCTGGAGCATGCCAAAATGAAAATACAAAATAACCGATGGAACATATAAAAAATTGATGAAAACATTATGTTCCACAGCGAATTATCCATCCCAATATGAAGCTAGATTCTCCACAAGAACAATAGTGATGTTTCGTCAATCAAACCCAAATGTTTCATACATACAGTTGTGATGTTTCAAAAGGGTAAAAAAACATGTAATACCTCCTCTTCACCTTTTTCTTCCTCAAATCCAGCGAGCTCCCGTCGTGCTTGCTAGATCTAGCCATCTAGCTCGTCGGGCTGGAGGTGGATCAAGAGGAAAGAGAACATGCACACACACACACACACACACACACATAGAGAAAGGCTAGCGTGCTCTGGGGTGTACGGATCTTTCCGTACTCCCAACGCGTTTTCGAAATCCGAGATGCCTAACAATTGATCCGAACCATTGATCTTGTTCGTCTCACTGAAATGTAGCCAGTGACCAAGTTTCGTAATTTTTTGAATTATTTTACTATTTATTTCGTATTTTCAAAAATCATCTTTTTTAGACGCACCACGACTAATTGGAAGGCTGATTTTTGAAAATAGAAAACAAATAGTAAATAAATTCAAAAAATTACGAAATTTGGTCACTGGCTACATTTCAGTGAGACGAATAAGATCAACTATTCGGATCAGTTGTTGGGCATCTCGGATTTCGAAAACGCGTTGGGAGTACGGAGAGATCCGTACACCCCAAAGCACGCTAGCCTTTCTCTCTCTCTATATATATAGAGAGAGAGAGGTGGCTTCGATGAGTGACGCTGGCCGGCGAGAGGCGGCACTGGAGGCGGCACCGGTGGCTTGGAGCATCTGCATGCTGGAGACGCAGGCTTTAGAGAGAGACTGAGAGTAGATCCGAAGTGTTCGAGAGTTGTTGGGGGTGAGCGACTGCGTCTCTGATGGACCAGGCGACCTACGAATACGAATCCGAATATCTGTCGAATACGAATACGGATCGGATAGTGTAACGAATACTAATCGGATATGTACCCAAGTTGGACAGGATACGGATATCCTTCAACTTTAACAGGAATTTTTGGCGTGATAAATTTACAAAATACATATATGGATATCATCAAAATATATATGACAAAGTTAAAAACTCTAATAGCATGTATAATCTGGATATTATTTTTGTATCTGGATAGTATCCGTATTCGTATACATATCCGTATCCGATCCAATTTTACAAAACGTATCCGGTCCAATTTTGCAAAACATATATTATATCCGTATCCAGTAAAAAAATCCGGATAGTATCCGTATTCGTATCCGTATCTGGTCAAATTTTGCAAACCGTATCCGGTAAAAAAACAGGATAATATCCGTATTCATATCCGTTTTGTATTCGAATACGGATATGCAGTTTTTTGAATACGGTAGTCAGATAATTCAGATTATCCGTTACCATATTCCACCCCTAAAGCATCTGCATGCTAGAGACGCAGGCTTTAGAGAGAGAGACCGAGAGTAGATCCGGAGTGTTCGAGAGTTGTCGGGGGTGAGCGACTGGGTGTCTGATGGACCAGGCGACCAAGGTGGATTTTACCGGCCCAAGCGGCCATGTTGTTGCCGTTGCGCACCTCCCTCACATGTTGTTCTCCCTTTCCGGCGTGCCTCCACCAAATGAACCCTCCAACTCGTTCTCCATTTTGGCTGCTCCGCGCCGCTGTCTCTCGCAAGAGCTCTGTCACCGGCCGATTTGTGTTAGGGTTGGGGTTCGGGTGGGGGTTCAATGGTGTCCCCAAGCTTAGAGAGACCAAGGAGGCAGCGGCCCGATAGTGAGAGGGGTTTGTGGTAGGGGCAACGAGGCACCGGTGGTGGTGCCGGATCCACGGGAAATGACGAAGATGGTCGACTGGTGGCGGCAGGTGGGTCGACACTGGCGGCGTTAGATTACGGTGGACGGACAACTCTGGCCGCACCGCACGCCTTCTCCCTCCGCCGTGAAGCAGCCTCCTCTCTCTCTCCGGTCGCACCGCATGCCTCCTCCCTCCGCCGTGAAGCAGCCTCCTCTCTCTCTCCGGTCGCACCGCATGCCTCCTCCCTCCCGTGCGTCGTTGCCTCCTCTCTCCGGTCGCGCTACACGCCTCCTTGCACTAGCACACCACCCTCCTCCCTGCACCGTCATGTCGCCCTTTTCCTAGCACCGGCGCTCCACCCTTCTCCTTACTCCGGTTCGCCCAACTTCTCTTTCCTGTTGCATCACTGCCTTTTCTCATCGGTTGAAGATGGTGAAGAGGGGAGGAAGAAAAGGGAAGGTTAAAGATGAGGGCAAAATGGCCACAATATGCAAATACGAGTCAAACATAAAAATGTCCGCATGGAATGGCAAATATATTACAAAAATATGGTTTCGTAGTGACATCTATTGCAATACAAAAGGAAGGGTGGCAAATCTTGAATAAAGAGGTTGTATTGTGCGAATTGCGATATATCTAGTTAACCCTTATCTGAAAGGACAATGCCCGAAACCTGTACAAGTATTTATAGAATCGGAAAAACATCCGACAAGTGAAGTTATAAAATGAAGGAAAAAGTCCATTTTGGGTACCTCAACTATCGCGAAAGTCCGAAAAAAACTCTAAACTATGATTTGGTTTATTTTATATAACTGAACTATCAATACCGGCTCAAAACCTGGTTTTGTTAGTTGTTTTGCTCAATACCGCGTAGTGGCGTCACGTGTCAACCAAGTCAGCAAAACAACTATTACATGGTGTCACGTCAGCAAAACCACCGAACAAACACAGGGTTTGTGGTGGTTGCCGGTATTAAAAGTTCAGATATGTAAAGACAGACCAAATCATAGTTTAGGTGGTTTTTCGGACGTTCGCGATAGTTGAGTTATCTAAAATGAACTTATTCCTAAAATGAAATATGTAAGAATAGAGTATCTGTTGGATGGAACGAATCTTTTTAGTATAGTGTAAAGTGTGAAGGAAAGTTGGAGAGATGGATAGAATGTGTAATGAATAGGGCTTATACAGTATGCATTTAGAACTTTCCGTGAGGAAGCTAACGCAGCAGCAGGTAGGTAAGACCATGACAAAATCCGCAGCCAGTGCCGATTTCATAAGATTAATTGTAGCACGCAATAATTTGGCAAAGCTCTGGTTTGGAGATTAAAGGCTCTGTTCTTTTGGGCTGATCTTAACGGCTGAACAGCTGAACGGCTGAAATGACTGAATTTCAAACGCTTCTCGAGGTAGTCTGGAGATTCGGATCTATTTCGTTTGACTTGCTTTGTAAAGCGTTAGGATCCACCTTCAAAACAACGAAGAAATGGACTTAAAAAACTCAAAACATATGGCTTTTTAAAACGTTGATAAGCCATTAAGCTGATAAGATGAAAAGAACTGGGCCAAAATCCTACAAAAGCAAGCAGCAGCGCATTTCGTCAGAAAATAGCATTGAGCAGCCTGAAAAACCAACAATGTCCATCCACATAACTGCGTATACATGCATAAGCAACTATGCTCTACGCTCTGCCTTCATAGCTGGCCATTGTATATACCAACTATCAACTCTTAGCAGGTAACACAAAACTAGATCTCATCTAATAACTAAGAAGTAGAGCATTAGTCACTCCATAATTTACACATCAGCACCATATCCGAGTAACTGACACGCCACAGGACCATACTGCATTGCCAGAGATTGATACCCAGATAGCAGCTAGTACTGAATTACTGATCACCATTCACCAATTGGCAACTGGCGTCAGGATTCAGGTAGAGCATGCATGTACATGCACACGACGGCGCGGGCAAGGGGCAGCAGGATGGTGAGATCTCAGAGGTTGCCCCACTTGTAGCGGCGGAACATGTCCTCGGTCTGGGCGTTCTTGAAGGCGCTGCAGCCGACGACGTAGAAGAAGATGAGCGCGACGGCGGCGACGAGGAGCGCGACGTTGGCCTTGCGCCACTGGTCGCGGAGGGCGCCGAGCATGCCGGCCTTGCAGGAGCCGCAGCCGTAGCAGAGCTGGCCGGGGTCGTTGCTCCACGCGCCGCAGTCCGCGTCGGCCCCCGGGCTCGCCGGGCTCGCCCACACCGTCGGGCTCACGTACGCGTACCCGCACGCCGTCGGCGGCTTGCAGCACCCGGACTGCAACCAGCAGTGCACACGGCACGGTTAGCTTTGAACATGCATGACAAAGCTCCATGATACTGTAGGTTTTAGCCCAAGATCATGAATTCAAAACAGATTCATCTCAATATCATTGCTTTTCATTGCTCGTCATTTGCTTAACTCCTGTTGTAAGTCCGGCAACGGTAGAACCTCGTCGAGATCAGCGGCCAGTAACTGACAGCTTCAGGATCAATGGATCTTGTGAGATTGTACATCTTTAATGTATGACTACGAATAGCTACATAATATATGTACTTACTTGTGTAGATATAGATGAGATTTGTGGCACAAGTGAACCTTTGTCCTCTAATCTCAGGGAAACCAAACCCTAATTTTACGATGACATAGATTCAAACGAGAGGCAGCGAAACAAGGCAGAGTAGAACAGAGCAGCAGAGGAGCCGGCTAGAAAGGGAAGAGAAGGAGAAACCGTGGACCAATGGTCCACACTTTCCATGCACGACTGAACTCATAGTTGTATGCCAGAATAGTAGTATGTCCGTAATTTTAATCCTCAGACTCCTCTCGTTAATGGATTATGGAGACAAGAAAGTGAGCTGCTCTACCACGCACATCTTGAGATCATCAGGCAGTTGCATGCTACCTCGAGCCGGCCCACATGGCCATGTCTCTTAGTTCTCGAGCTCTCACACCAGGAATAAGAGAGATGACTATATTTCACATCCATAGCAGTCTTCTTTCTTCTGCAAGATCAGTACACATGGATGGACCAAGTTGCACACTTTTAAACCCACACATGTGTGACAAAATCATCGGCCGCTCTCTTCAAACATGGATTGATAATTTAATAATCGTATTCATGATGTATGAATGGATTCTTCCTATTTTTACTTTGTTATGGTGTAAACAGTCTTAAGTTGTGTTTTACCGTGGGACCCACATGTACAAGGTAGGGACTGAAAATTTTTTCCATCACTCTTTCCTAGTTCCTCGGTTCCTCTTTATGGATTTCTCATTAGTTAGACCATTCGCACATCATTAACAAATGAATGGCCCACAATGCAGTGGATGGATGTAACATGTGGGGGATAATTTGACTCCACTTTCTTCCTTGGACCCCACAAAATTGTTCCTTCATTCCTCTTGCCAGCCAGTAGTAGCTGCCACTATAGTAGTGCTCTAGAGCAGCCACTCACATTGGTCATCTTAATTCATACACTGAACAAGCTTAGCTTCTGTTTTTTTTCCTAATTTGAACGGATGAACGACTGAAATGACTAAATTTCAAGAGCTTTTTGA
Organism: Raddia distichophylla; assembly: GCA_005191435.1. Classification (NCBI taxonomy): domain Eukaryota; kingdom Viridiplantae; phylum Streptophyta; class Magnoliopsida; order Poales; family Poaceae; genus Raddia; species Raddia distichophylla. The sequence continues at coordinate 3,795,434 of SPJY01037954.1, read as the reverse complement.
ATTAGTCTTGACTCTCGAGATTTGAATCTATTTCGTTTGACTTGTTTTTTAAAGCGTTAGGACCCACCTCCGAAACAGCAAAAACGTAGATAAACTATTAAACTGCTAAACCGTTAAGCTGAAAATGACATAGCCTAACATGCCTAAGCACAATTTGACAACACAATAACGCGGCCAATTTTTCTCTCAGTGTGAGTGATCAAGAATTAATGTTAATGAGGACTGGTATGATTTACTAATTTGCTAGGTACCTGGAGCGGCGAGAGGTCAGACTGGTAGAACTGGTCGGGGGTGATGAAGGCGGCGCTCTGCAGCGCGAGCTTCTTGCAGGTGTCGGAGGCGGCAAGGCATGCCCTGATGCGCTCCCACCGGCGCGGGTCGCCGGCGACGTAGCCGCGCAGCCACATGGAGAAGCCTTCGAGGCGGTAGTCGTGGTAGGCGCGGCCGGGCGGCGCGTAGGCGCCGGAGCCGCGGGTGACGGCGAAGGCGAAGACGAGGAGGGCGAGGAGGAGGATGACGAGGGCGGCCATGGCGAAGAGGTAGGCGGCGAGGAGGCCCTGGCGGTTCCAGTAGGCGCCGGCGAAGCCGGCTAGCGCGACGAGGAGGAGGAGCGCCCCCAGGATGGCCACCGGCCAGCGCGCCAGCCGCGCGCACTCCTCCCCCTGCTTGGAGGCGAACCAGACGCCGGCGGCGACCACGGGGACGGCGCACACCAGCGCCAGGAAGTTGACGCACGCCGTGATGTTGTTGCTCACCGCCATGCCCGGCCGGATCGATCGATCCAAGCGGGGATCTCACCGAGCTCGAAACTGGGGTCTGGGAGTGTGGAAGTGAGACTGGGAAATCGTGAGCTCGTGATCTGGCTCCCTTGGTGATTGAGGTGGTGAAAGGAGACTTTTGCTGAGGACAAAGGTGACTAGGTGAGCCGGTTGCTTTGCAAGAGGGGGAAAGAGGACGGGTAAATTCCCGGGCTTTATGGGAGGTTCCAGCAGTCTTTGCATCGTGCATAAATTGGGGGCCCCTACTAAACATTTGGCCTTGTTAAATTAAATTAAATGAAATTAAATAAATATTTATTATTTTATATGTCTTAATACTTTGTAGTCATTTTTTGGTATTAAATAGTAGTTCTTAGAGTTTGTAAAATATTTGTTAATAATATTTTGAACTCTCTTTCGAGGGGTCACAACATGCAAGAAAAATGTCTAAAATCTCCCATTATATGTGACCGTGTGTTCGTTGTTAGTCCATCGGTCATGTTGAGTGATCACTCCGAACCCATACATGTCATGTGCCATATACTCGTGCAACTAAGCTTACATGTATTGATGTATATGTACAAAAAGGGTTGTCAACACTGTCTCAAATTCACTTATAACCTAACATGTACACCTAAGAGATTAGCCCATGCATACATAGCATCATTCTTGGGCTTTCAACCTCGTTTTGACCAAAAGGATTAGCCTAGGATGATATGTTTGGATTCATCTAGCATTATATGTTAATGCAACTCTATTTAGAGTATCAATATGATACTATTCCATCACAACCAATTCACATGGCCATGTAGGCCACATCTCAATAGGGCAGATGTATCACATCAGTCCTCTAAGCAAGTATTTCAACGTAGCCAAACTAAACATAATTGTATATATTAGTGAAATTGGCTATAACTTCCGACACCTCCAGGATAGTCACTTATGTACGAGAAAGAGAAGCACCACTACTGACCGGATCCCACGACATCAACGATTGTTAGCAATGATAGTGATCGCACATGAACAATGAGTTAAGGACGTGGGCACATATAGAAAATATATGCTAGTCAACATAATTGTATGTCACTCCCATGCGGTGACACACACACCAAGAACAAGGGACAACCTCGACCACCCTCGAAGGCGGCGCTAGATTGGCTGACCTAGCCCACCGCCAACACTAGATCCAACCAAATTTAGCCTTTCCCATCACCATCGACGTTCAACTAGAGCCCCACATTCTACATGGACCTATGTTTTTTTTTTATGGTTTCAAGAAAACCAAAAGGTTATTAAATAATTTTTAAATGCTTTGAGAAAAAAAAAAGATCTTTCAAATGAGCTAATTCAAATTTATGTCCCTCCAAAATTCACGTTTCAAAATGTGTCACTTAATATGTCAATGGCGTATGGGTTTAGATCCATATGCTATTGATAGTTGCATATATATTTTGAAATGCTACATTTTATAATGGTGTGTATCTGCGCTTTTTCGTAAACTAGACTACAAAACATCAAATTTTTTGTTCATGAAAAAATATGCAGTTTTTGAGCATATCCAGCTTTAGAACATATCAAAGAACTATATCAATTCTACCACTATAACAACTCTTCTCTATCACCATCCATCTCTATATTTCTCAACCATGTCTCAACTGTAAAAAAAAATAGGACATCGTTCACGCATGTCATGCATCTCTGGTAGATGTCCCATACTCCCATTTATTTCCCTGTCTTACCATTATTTATGTGCTACCTTATAATGAGCTGTAGTATTACTGTTCACTTGCCAAACAGTTACCTCTATCCTCTGCATTTCGTCTCATCAATAAATATTACAAACCCGGTAACTCGCTTCGTGCGCGCGCCACGTGGCTGGCCTCCTCTGCCGGCGCCTCCACAGCCATCCGATCGCACGAGCCCGATAGATCTGACCGTCCGTTTCGATTTTATGTATAAAACGATTTTTTTGCCGCGAATCCCAGTCATGCGGGTCGTTTGGCCGGTTGGTTAACACTGCCCGCTCGCGAACTGGCCGCCCCGTGTTCGAATCCCGCCTCCCCATTTTTTTTCCCCTGGCTTCCACGCTCGCCGCGCGCTGCCGCTCCTTCCCGCGCGCCCGTGGAAAGCCCGCTCACTAGCGCGCTCTTCCAGCCCTCGCGTGCGCCACGGGCGCGTGTGCTCATCTAGTTTACAATTTATTACAATGATACCATGCGGTACGAAAATGAGACCACCGAAGGTGTCCTTGGCGTCGCGAACAAAGGCCTTCCGGTCAGAATACAGAACAGGGCGATGCAAGGAGAAATGGAGAATAACAAAGCACACGTGGAGATGGCTGAGGCCGACGCGCCGGACCGATCCATCGGATCGCGTGGCAGTTTCTTTTGACCGCCGCGATGGCGGACGCGCTCGCACGTGTCGCGCGGCCGCGAACTCTTGGGCCCTGGACTGGCTAAAGGCCCGTAATCATCAAATCGTGGCCTGTCCAGGAAGTTAGGCCGAACGAGCCAGTTGCTGGATTAAGCCCAACATACCGGCGGGTACATGTGGGAATAACTATGGGCCGATCTCCCTTGCTTCTCGTCCTTTGGGCTTGAAGCAGCTCTAGAGTCACATTTTTTTTTCTTCGAGCAAGTCTCATAGCGAAAATACATGGCATTTGTGGTCTTAAGCGTGGGCTGTGGCCAGACTAATTATCATTTAAGACATCGCCAATGGCATTCTAATTTAAACATCCCAACTGTAATTCACACATTTTTTTTCACTATTCATCTATATTTTTCTCTACTATTTTATTTAATACAATACTATGACGTCCTAAGTTAGGATTTATTGGACATGCCCTTATACCCTCTCTGGTTTCATAATTCCTGTCATTTTGGATATCGACGCAGTCTACGAAATGCGACTGATCATTGTTTTCTATTAAAATGTAGATAGTGAAATTAACAAATATACGATTTTATTGAAGTACACTTTAAGATTAACCTATATATTTGATCTCCATAGTTCCAAACTAAATACTTTAGAAGTTTTTTGATAGTCAAGGTTACCTCAACCTTGTCCAAAATGATAGGAATTATGAAATTGGAGGGAGTAGTAGTTTGGCAAGATGGTTTTCTCCAATGGTCCTAAAATTAGAAAACATGCCATAATCCACTTGATCAGAACACATTTGTTAAATAACTTTGATCGCATTGTCTGCTGCTGAATTGGCATTTGGAGAAACAGCAGTCTCCAAAATCAACTTCAACTCTTTTCTTAAAAAAGAAAAAAGAAAAATCAACTCCGCTTCAGGTATTTTATACTTCACTTCCGTTCAACCTTCTGGGAATGCCTGATCGTATTGTCACTTTCTGATAAACATTTGCATACTACACAGTGTCATCTGTCAATTAGCCGCGGTCAACTCGTGTTGATAGTAGTTTCAAAGTTACACCATTCTCAGATATCGTAGAGGCAAACTTTTCCCTTTCACGATGTCATCAAATATCTGCAGTCATTCTCCCCTCACAGCCTTCCAATGAAGTCCTACTTTGTGTTGACCGCTAGGCATTCCTCCTGAAAGATAAGAGTTGCACAGCATTTTCCTGGATAAGATTGCAATGACTTTTTCATGTCCTCCTCACCAATCAAAGATGAGTGTATGGTTACATTTTCTCCAAGAGCAGAATAAGGCAATGAAAAGGGAAAAAAAAAACCTTATGCCATACTTTGAATATAATATTTCCGACCCTTCCATATCGACTTATCGAGTTATTCGAACAAACGAAAGAGCATAGAGTTCAAGAACACAACGCGTGCTTCCGAGCATATCCCCGTTCATGCGTCCTCAGGTACTGAAATGGATTTATTATCATTGACTTGATGCTAGTCCCAGTCACTGGCCCTACGGTTTGCTGTGACAACCTTCGGAAGGACCACCGGTACCACCTATGTAGTAGCTGAAGTGTCGAGCTCATCCATCAAGATTATTTTTTAAAAAACAAATGTGTTAATTTCAGAATCATATGTACCTAAAAGAATAACCGTAGGGAAGTAGAGAAACATGATGTTGAATTCCTGAACAATTTTTTTTTTTTTGGCTTTGTATCGTGTTGTGTACATCGTGTGATACGTAGAGGTTAGAATGAAATTCTATTATCTTTTAAAAAATAAAGTAGAATTCCATGTGCCAAATCCATTGTCAAGCTGATCGATCTGTTCATGGTTATGCGAAGTTCGTGACTCAGGATAGCTTTCATGCTAGTAAGCTCTACATTGGCGGTTAGCATTTCCATGTTTTGTTTACTTCATGATTATAGCACAGGATTTCAGGTGCGTTTTGCTCGTTTGTTGCTCTCCTTAAAAATTGTGATCTCTAATCGATTTCTACACTTTTATCACCCAGAAAATCTCTCTATGGACAAGTGCATGTTTTGTTAGACACTTCATGTCGTGAGTCATCTTGTTACGACAGACCAGTGGCTTGACTTCTACAAGTTATGAGGCGCTCTTTGTGATGTCTCCCTATCATAAGAAGAGAACAAAATCATTTGAGCCTACAATGCAGATGGCCAATTTTCTACTAGATCGACGTAGCGTCTTCGATTCCTTGGAAGCATCAACTGGCCCATCAGCATATCATTTGGAAGGCGTGTGCGGAGAACAAATGCAATTTTTTGCATGGTCGCTCTTGCACGGGCATATTCATACGACCAATGTCGTCCTAGCGTGTAAAGGGTGGTCGTACCACCCACTTTGCCCCGTGCAGAAGTCTTTAAGAAACCGTTGACCACCTCGATAGCCATTGCTACTTCTTTTGTTGCTGTTTGGATTAGGACCATCGTCGTGTTGGCGGGCACGATCTTGGTGCACAGCTTTGAAAAGCTTTCGCGACTAGTACCAACGGTTGGCTTCTCTCATGACCGGCAAAGAGGTTAGACAGGAGCTCAATGGTCTAATTATCTACACTATCTGGAACATTCAGAAGGAGAGAAACCGACAAAACTTTCAGAGCACTAATCTGCCTTCTAGTGTACTTGTAGAACATATTAGGGATGATGTGCGTGGGTGGAGTAGGGGGGCCCACACATATCCTATGTAGTCCTCCGAGGAGGTTGGGTCGCCCCTAGCCCTGGCTAGGCCGTGTTGTACAGTTTAGAGTTCTCTCTTTTTAATAAAATGATAGAGCGTCTGTCCGTTCGGTTTAGAAAAACGATCAGCAAGAACTATATAACATTCATGCAGTAGAATCATGCACAACACTACATTGTCCTGATGGGAGCTGAATTGTTTGTTTCCTAATGATGGCGCAGTTGACGGTGTGCCGAAGGACAGATAGATCATGAAGTACATCGTCTGTGCACCGTGTCATCGCTACATAATGCAGGAAGAAGAATGCCCCCATCAGGAAAGAAGCGTGCGAACTAACGGAGCACAGATTGGTGCGTGACACTCTCTGCGTTCAGATGCCAACCTGTTGTTTGTTTGCAACTGGTGCACCAGCGAATTCCAGGGATCGTTGTTTGAAGTTGAAACTTGACTTGTTTTGGTGTCTGTATTAGAGCGTGTGGATGGGAGCTTTGTCCCTTGAACCAGTAGCAGTAGGCAACCTATACCTCTGGTATTCTTGGTGTCATATTTCTAATATTCTTAATTTGTGGTTCATAGAAGAATTATTGGCATCCAAAATGTGGCTTACAAATGCAGATCAGCTGGAAGCTGGGGTGCTGGAAGCCTGGAATTGGTTCTGATCAGCGGTGGTTCAGATTTGCATTTCGTAGCCCAATTTCTGTAGCCACAAGTTCAAAGGCCACAAACTGGACTTAACAAATCTTTGCATACTGTTGTCTTCTTCACTGCAGGAAAGAAATGAAATTTTGCTTGCCAGAAAGCCTCTCAACGGCCACAAAACAACCTTCAAAATCGCATGTTCTCTCTCGACGGCTCATTATATGCTATCAACACATGCAATCTCTCTCAACTGCCCTTGTTTAGCTGTCAAGCGAGTGTCATCACTAGCTGTGCGGTGGACGGCTCGCAAACGGCGTTAGACTCTCTCAATGGCTAGTACATGGGCAATCTAGAGAGATTTGACACCATGCTATTCGTCTCTGGTGGACCAAGGCGTGGTACGCGTAGAGTCACAGTTGTCTCGATGGCCCAAGTATATGCCATTGATGGAGCTTAAAATAAAATTATAAATTACAATAAACTTAATTGAATATGTATTATAATCACAATACATGTAGCGCTTAAACACGTTACATTAACAACATTTATTTAAATATATTATAATCATAGAACAACACATGAGTACTTAATTAGTTCATCACACTTCAATTATATATTACAATCATCACAACCCGTTAAAGGATGGATAATGATGGAAACCTGTGTAGATTATGTGTGATGATTCTTTCAAAACCTCTGAAGTTTCCCTGTCTGAATCAAACTCCGCCAAAAAGCCTTGATAACCCAATAATGAATTATTTAAGGAGATGACTATAACGCTGGGAGGTCTAGGCGGTCCTTGACCCTGGTAGCGCACTTGTTGCCGTATGTTCGGAAACGTCTCCTTGTACTACTCTTTTAAGTCACAGAGAAGGTGAACCCCAATCTAGGAGTGGATGAGGTGGACCCAAGTTCGATCGTGGAGGAGGTGGAGGAGAGGGAGGAGGTAGCGTTGTTGAGGAACCAGCCACTGATTTGGATTGAGATGGTAGTGAAGGCATGCCTCAAGGGAGTGGTGGCGGAGCCATGCCTATCTGCTGCTGCATTCTCAAAATTATGCAATTGTATGAATCAATGAGGGGGTGATCAAGGAGGTTTATCGTCCATGGAGGCTAAAGCTAGCAAATAAAGAAGGAATGGTGCTCGTGGTGAAGAAATGGTGCACAAGGCTTAATAATCAGCACTCTCGAGGGCTGAATTTTAGCCCTGATGGTAAATGTGTGCCCAATTATTGATCACCAATCATTGGTCCACTAGACTATTCTCTCGAGGGCTTATATATGGCCGTCGAGAGAGGTGTCCCATCAAGCTAGTTGGACCTGGTGGGCTAGGCCTTGGCCTAAGCAGGATCATAGGTCTCTCAAGATCAAGCCATCGAGAGATTAAAATAGGAAACGGCAAGGTGTGAGCATGGCCTCGAACCTGCGATCTCAAGAGTGAGCGCTAGCACCAGGTACCACCTTGCTATTTGAATCTTATCAACCAATATGGACACATATTTTTTGTATCATAAAAGCATCTCTCAAGTCTCGACAGCTTGGTCTTTGTCGTCGAGAGAGATGTCCCACCATGCTAGGTAGCTCTGGTGGGGAGAGCTGTAGTGCGTGTAGGATCAGAGCTCTCTACAACTCTACCTGTGGCCGTTGAGAGAATGTATTTTACGTAAGTTACCCAAAATCCAACAAGTATGCTTTTTACCTAGTTAAAAAATGATACTTTTTTTAAAAAATATTTAATAAATCATATTTCATGCATTTGGAAAACTACCAGAGCAAAAATATATGATGTATTTGGTAAAAATATTATGTTTTATGCATTATGTAGCAGTGTATAATTTATGTTTTAAGGTATGCAAAAAATATGAAAATTAATTTTAAAAGCTCACAATATCGTTATATGGATGTATATGTGTTACCCCACGCTAGACACATTGATCACATTGATTCATGTTGTCGAGGATTGGATTACGCTCTGCTGACATCGTCCGACCTCACCCCTTGTGGGGGCCTGGGTTCTAGGCACCAAGCCTAGGAAGGCCTTAGGTTGCCCCTAGCCCACGCTTGATCGGGTTCTATTTCTCTGGCTGAGCTATCTTTAGCTAAGAGGCCTAGAAGGCCCTGGCTATCTTTAGCTCGGGGCATGGTCCCGAATGAAGCTCAAACTCCTCAAGCTCTAGATAGCCCGGATGATGGTTATATCGCATGACAGTCCGAGTAGCCCATAAGTTTTCATGCAGGGTACGAGTTCATCTAGACCTAACTTGGCGTCCAAGACAAGAACGTCCGGGTATGAAATATGTAAGTTCGTCTTGGAGTACAAGTCATAGACATATTCGGCAAGGACTTCGCCATGTAATTGACTTAACCATAGATAGCCGCTATACCAGACACTATGAATACCCCTCTTATTGCTCCTTGTCCATACGCCTAACATCTATCTGAAATCTCATATCTCAGAATACATCTAGACACCCGGCGAGATTATCATCTCGTGTAGGTTAGTTCCATAGCTTGATATCGATCTTGATGCCTCTCCTGTAGCCCGGATCATGATCTTCTTATACTGTCATCAACCTAGTCAAGAAGGCTAGGCATAGGGATACTATCTCTTTCGCGAGGGGCCTAAATTAAGGTAAAAAATTGTCTCTGTGCTGTATTGCTTGGTTGCCATCCCAAGCGCAAAGCCTCCGTGAAGAAGGGTCCAGTTATCCATAATCAACCAAATAAGCTAGATGAAGGGCTCGATTCTTCACATGTACACGTGTATCATGATGCAGAATTGAAACTTGTATTTATATCCTAATTTTGTTCAGTATATCTCACCAGAACATAATGTCATTGTTTGTTAGATATGATCACTTTCATGTGGATTAATTAATAGCTCGGATGTTGTGGGGTCTTTAAAAAAATTATTAAGAGTGTTACGTCATGCATGGACTAAAATTAACTGCTATATACTGTTAATATCGTCCTAATACTTTTTTAAAAAAATAAAAAAGTGTGTTGACCATCGACAAAGAGCCAAAAGAGAGCACTGGAGAACGAATATCTCGAAGATGGGGTGCTGGAAGCCTGGAAGTAGTCCTGACTAGTGACTTCTGACCAGTGATGGTTCAGATTTCCATTTCGTAGTCCAATTTCTGTAACCACAGGTTCATAGGCCACATACCGGAGTTAACAAATCTCTACATACTGTCACCTTGTTACAATCTTGCAGACAGGATTGCCGGTGATTCACGATCTCGGATAAGAACAAATTAAGAATGATAAGAATTCCCAGTAGGATGGAGCTGCAAGGAAGTAACTGAAGATCACAACTTTGGGCAAGGAGATTGCGTGAGGCAAGCTGCTAGCAAGCCGGATACAGGTGCACGAAGCATGTGTCTTATTCAGGACCAACACTTCCAGATGTGCATGTCCGTTGCCTGCCCCTATCCTTTGTGTTTGTGCCACTTGCTGTTGCATTAAAGAATTGATGCAGTTGTTGTCTTGTTGAGTCCTGTGTCATGGAACCTGTGTGGAATGAGTTAAGAGGTCTTAGGTGTTGAAATCTGTCGTCAGTCAGCCTTAAGTAGATCTATGATATAATGATTGAAAATGTCATCTGATATCAGTATTGTATTGAGCATATGGTACTTGGTTTGCTAGAAATGACGCAAAGTTTTTCATTGATTCAACTGAGTTGGTGGTGTCGGACTGTCGGGTTAGTTTTGTATACCTGCTATGCGTGCCTCTTGGAGCGTGGAAAGAAAATTCATATTCTTGTCAGATGAAGATTAGGAAAAGAGCACTCATACGATACACTACAGGATAATAGTATTTTTACACTGTTTTAACATACACGGTTGACGGTTTAGATGTACTTATCGTTTAATCCCCTAGGGATAAGCCGTCACCGGATCATTTAATCAAGCAAAATTAATTGCCCACAATAATGTGAGTACATCTTAAAAAAGCCTTAGCAAAAGGTGTAAGAGAAGACAAGAAAAAGCAAGCAAGGCAGAGAACATATATGATATATCAGTTCATTTTCTGGAGATGGGTAACCATATATGGCTTGCAAGCAATACTGTGCAAAGTCAAATATTCGACCTTTTTATGGCGTTGTGGCAAGGTATTTTCACCTCCCTAAATGTAGTAATAATAAACTATTAACATACAGTATGCGGGAGCTCGGTTGTCCAAACCCTTAAGATAGCTGAAGTTAGTTGAACATGCCTTTCTTTTGATTTCAAACCGTTAGAAATATGCTGCAATGGATTGACTGAGCCCATGTTGCTATAGACCTATAGTTTTTGATACATGTGTCAGTGACAAGGTCACTTCGTTGTGATAAGGCCCGCATTTTGCATCTCTTATTTTGGTTCCTGCATTTTACAGGATATGTACCACCAGTGACGAAGAATCGTCATGAACCTGAACTCGTCCGGGCCCAAGATCGGGAGACGATAAACAGATTAGATTTGGATTGGTTCAGCGCGGTTGTAGGGCGTATGATTCGCTATAGGTTTCATCAGCGGAAAGCATAAAACAGTATGCTCATTAAAAAAAAAGGATGGTGACATTTCGCAATTGCATTCCCTAGTTTTCACCGTCACTTTCTGAGTGTTTTGGCATTTTTTAGCGAGAAATAGAAAGTAGCAGACAAACGTCAGATTTTTGTTCTTTTCTTCGGATAAATTGGAGGATCTGAATTTTCATTCTTCCCTGTTCCTTTCATTCCTTTCTTATTGTTACTCTATCACTAGCTACCTTTGCAACATGCTACTATTTTTTTGTTGTTAGCAAACAGGCAGGGACTATCGTTCCATTGAAAAAGAAGCAATTGTACAATATTTACAAGATTAAGACCTCCATATGCACAAACTTCTACATGGTGAGGGGTAGGCTATTGCTAGCCTACTCGATCCCGAGAGGGGCATGTCCTCTCGAATCCTAGCTACAATTTACGTAGCAAAGAGATTGCCTTGCTGAAAGATGCGAACAGGGAATGACCTCTTTGATTCGCAGTTGTGGTTTAATTTTGGTTATAGTTAGAAAAGTTAAGGATCTTTAAAAAGAGACTCGGAAAAGCTAAAATTTTATTTTAAAATATTTTTAAGATCTTTGAGAAAAAATACCCACTGCCCCAAAAAAATATTACAAAATGTTATAGTGAATGGTTTGTAAAAAAAGACAAATTATGCATATGGAAATAATAATACAAATGATGATCCCTGTGCTACCAAAAAAAAAACGCCACCGATAAATCTGCATCTTCTCCTATTTGTATTTTTTGTGGAAGAAACATTGATGTGCTTTTGAATGAACATACATTTATGTTTACCATGTGTGTCTCGTAGGTAGCGTCAGCATACAATGACCTGATAAACATAACCTAAATATTCTGATGTTAAGAACTACAGTACGGTAAACATAACCTAAATAACCTAAATATTTTGAATGAACATACTTTTCAATGTTAAGAACTACGGTACGGTAAAACTTTGTGGCATTTTCTCAATATCCAATGTCAGTGGCCGACTATGGACCATGGTATATGATATATGGTCAAAAGGATGGTATGATTGAACTGAAAATAGTGTCAAGACTAGACCAAGGTCATCATGGTAGGTTAGTGTTTGGTAGAGAGATAGCAAGATGCTCCCTAATAAATAAACAAAAGGAACGACACTCGGAGCTAGTACAGTGCTACTGTTGTGCTATCAGCATTCCAACTCTCTTTTTTGATGCCCCCAAGCAGGTGGGGAGGGTTATGTTCATGCTTATATCACTGCAATTTATATTTGCCGACTCTGATTTGCGTCCTTAAGCTTCAATTTCAGTATGGAAGATTCGATTTTAGTTCGTCCAAAGCAAAGCTTTTTATCGTTATGTTTGGCAGGACTAACTCCATTCTTGTCTTTTTTCTAAACACAAAAATCTGATGATCTGTAGGAGATGGATGATTGCCTCAAGCCGGTTGGTGATACATGGCACGAACTGATGCTTATTTTTAGAGGCCCCAATCAGTTGGGGTCCTTACAAGCACACAAAACCAGGGATTTATATTTTGCAGCGCCAGAAATTTCGTTGCGGAATGAAATAACCGGATTTTGCGAAATTTCGGTCGAAATAAAAATAGAGATTTTGAATTTTAAACAAAAAGTTAAAAAAATGCAAGAAGTCAAACCATGCACCGCATGTTTGGACTACTCACTAAGCTATCATAGGTTCTTAAAAGAAGGATATTGCACCTTTTTTAATATGTTAGTCTCAAGTTTTATAAAACTATTTAAATTCAAAATTTTTGAGAGGTGATTTAAAATTTCGTTGTGGACCAAAATTCATGAAATTTCGGCGACAGAAAATCCATGCGCAAAACTATAGTCAAAATCTGGCTTCATCGAAAAGGTTGTGATAACAAACTTTCAAATATCGGTATGTGACGCACACAAATTCCGCAGCGAGAACGCGTTTGCGGGCGTGCCAGTGTATTTATCAAAAATACACAAAAGAAAAAGGGACAAGGATGTTTATATTTCATCGTCACAATGAAGTACAACTCCTTGTCGATATTGCGCTCCGTAGCCAGGTTGGCTAGACATTTGTAGTCTGGTAGGCTAGACTTCTTGTTCAGGTGATCGTCGAGTTCTGGATCCCGGGACCTTTGAAGGACACCCGGTTAATTACATCCGCAAGCCAGCTCGCGGAACACCTCCGATTAAGCTGCTGGGGCTGTCTTCTTCTTCTTTTCGCTTCATGGTTCACCGTGCATATTGGTGGATGGCGGATTGGTTGGCGACGACAGAATACATGGGGTAACCAGGGCCCATGTAATGCCTAGCACAGCCGTTGACATTTGGCTATGCCCGCCCGCGTCGCTTGATCTTGTCCTCGTCAAACTTCACGTTGGAGTAGTTGAACTTGGGGAATGCACGGTTAGCACCCGGCTTAGAGTTGAAGTTGACGGCTTCGCTGCGTCATCGGGGATGTTCCCGCTTGTTGGCTTTTGGACTTGTCGTTGATGAGTCTTGATCACCGGAGTTGATATGGTTGGGATTGAGATTCTCCTTAACGGTATATTCTCGTCAGGAGCATTGGTCGGCACTATGGAACTGGGATCTCCATATTATCCTTGATGGGATATTCTTCATCATGAGAGTTGGTTGGTACCGTGGAACTGGGATCTCCACGACACCACGAGCCTTGGGGAGGATATTGTTGAAGATCTCCTTGATGGAATATTCGTCATCAGAAGAGTTGGTTGGCACCGTGGAACTGGGATCTCCACGACACCGTTGATGGAATGTTCGTCATCGGGAGTTGTTTTGTATCGTGGAATTGGGATCTCCACGATACCGTTGGCCTTCGAGGTCTTGTTCACCTTCAGAGCCAAGCTTGCTGGAACGATGTCCTGTTCAAGTTGATGTGACAGAAAGTTCCATCGATGCTGATGGAGTTGTTGGAGAAGATCGCCGAACAGCTTCCGAAGTCCCTGGAGTCATCGTCTCCATGATGCTGTTGATGGGATGTTCATCATCAGGTGAACGTCGATGATATCACGGAATTGGGATCTCCGTGACACACTTGATAGAATCTTCATCATCGAAGAATGATGATGTTGAAGATCTCCTTAACGGAATGTTCGTCGTCAGGAGAGTTGGCCAACACCGTGGAACTGGGATCTCCACGGTACCGTTGATGGAATGTCCATCATCGTCTTGATATTTATTGAAGCTTCTTCCTCCTATCGGAAAGTCCGTCGGTAGGAGGTATGTCGGTATCGCGGAATTGGGATCTCCACGACACCGTTGGCCTTCAGGATCTTGTTCGTCTTCAGGGCCAGGTTCATCGGGACGGAACGGTATTCCGTCACAGTCGATGTGATGATTGATCCCGCCGATATTGGCAGGGTTGCTGGAGAAGGTCGTTGGACGGCTCCCGTTATCGATAACGGAGTCGTTTATCGAACAGTCTTCGGGTTTTCCAGAACGGAACATGATTTCGCTAAGGAAAACTTGATAGACGGGGCTGCGAGACGATTCTCCCTAGCGGAACGGGTTTCCGCTAAAGAAAACTTGTCATTTTATGTGTTGTCGTTCTAGGCTTCTCCGTTTTCGGCCGCGGACGACTCAGGGAGGATTTCCCTTAGCGGAATGCGATCCCACTAAGGACGAAGTATCGTTTTCTGCGATGTTGGCCACGCCTCTTCGCTTGGTGAAGATGACGGTGCACAGTGCCGCGTAGAGTACCGGCCGTCATATATTGCAGAGTGGATGTTCTGCGAATGCGGACTTGCATGGTGGAGAAGCAAACCGGTCTCCACCACTTGGATTGAAATATGGTAGGAAGCAGATGACCACCACGCGCTGGTGCTGAAGGCACCCAGGGGAACCATGCCGTCGCGTAAATTTGATGGAGGGGGCCACGTCGAGCCTTGAGATGCCGAAGTAGAGGCGACCTAGCCTTTATCGACCGCGTGCCGGGAAAACGAGGAACATGTCTCCATCTTCATCGGACCGAGGACGATGTTGTTTGTTGCGCTGGCCGAGGGAAGAGTCCGGAACCATGCCGGAGAGATGAATGTCGCCGCTGCACGCCTCGCCAAGGAAGATAACCGCCACCACCATACGCCGGGCATTAAATCAGAGGAAGGGGCGGAGCCGTGTGCCTTCGTGTGGATCTAGGGTTCGGGGAAGAGATGATCACCCCGTGCCAGGACGAGGTCAGGGGCACGCCGGCCACCTCGGGCGCCGCTTGCACCACGCCGTGGGGAGATCAGGACGTCGCCATGGTTGGATAAGGGCAGGCCGCCGCCAAGATCCGGAGATGGGGAACGGGTCGTCGCCGGTGTCGTTGAGGCCACGTCAGCGGGAGTACAGGGCGGCGCGCTGGTTTGGACGCCGAGTGCCGAGATGGAGAAGAAGTCGCCGCGCCCGCATTAGAGGAGCGCCATGCCGGCCATGCCGCCGTGGTCAGAGGAGAAGTTGGAGAGGACGCCGCCATGATGCCAGGCCACCGTGTTGTCGGAACCGACGCGCCGGGCCGACCGTGGACAAGGAAGGCGTGCGTGCCGCCGTACTGGACCGGGAGAGAAGGCTCGCCGGTCGTGGGGAGCCCTCGCTGAGGAAGATGGTCTGGACCTGCGCTAGGCTGAGGTAGTCGTCGTGCTGGTCGTCCCGGGCACCGCTGCCAGATCTGGAGCAGGGGCGGCACGCCGCCGGGCGCGTGGAGCAGGGGCAGAGTCGGCCATCACATGGAGAGCAGGGGCGGTGCTGGATCTGGGCCGTGGTGGCGCTGGCCGTGGAGAACGGCGGCGATGCGCGGACGGGGCGGCGGTCGTCGGGGTGCGAAGGAGACACAGGCGGCGTCCTGGAGGAAGCGGCGCGGATCGGAGCCGGAGGAGACGGGCGGCGCACCGGCCGTGGAGCAGAGGCGGCGCCGACTGGGACGGGGCGGCGTTGGGCGACGATGAGGCCGGGGCGGCGTCGATCTGAAGGCCGACGTGGCGCTGGGCGGTGAGGAGGACGTCGGCGCCGATCTGGAGACCGAGGTGCGGCGCGCCGGCCGTGGAAGACGCTGGGGCGCGGTGTTGAGGAGGACGGGAGCGGGCGCGCCGAGCCGGCCGCGCGTGGAGGAGCCGAGGGTGGCGCCGGTGTGGACGAGGCAGCGCCTGTGAGCGGTGAAGGCCAGGGGCGGCATCGAGGAAGCAGGAGACGGCGCGCCGGCCTTGGGCGTGGTGCAGGAGGGCCGGAGCGGCGTCGAGGATCCGCCCGGCGGCGCGGTGAGGAGGGCTGGGGTGGCGCCGCCCGGCGGCGCTGTGGAGGACGAAGGCGGGGGCGCCGAGCGCGAGCAGGCGAAGGAAGAACGGCGCGCCGGCCGCCCCGGGCACGAAGGGGAGACGGGGACGGCGCGCCGGCCGCCCCCTGCTGCCTGTTCCCTGGAGAGAGAGAGACGGGAAGAGCCCGAGGGCAGAGAGAGAGCCGACGGGGGAGAGATGGGGAGGGGCGGTGCCCTCTCCCCCTTTACCTTTTTCTTTTCTTTTTTTAGCCGCCGCTTGATCCCCTCCTTTGTGCTCCTCTCTTTAGGGTTTGCCCTTGTACCGGTATTTATAACGGTAATTAGGGTTTTTCTGATAATGGGCTGAATTTGGGCCGGCTTGATTCTGGGCCAATTAATTCCAGGATTGCGGGCCGATCGACGCCATCAAATTTTTTTTCTCATCAAACATGGTAATACGACAATTAAATTGTCATTCATACTTATTGAAGAAAGGCATGACCATCGTCTGCAATGAAAGACAAGCTTTGAGTATTGAGTCATCATCATCATCCTTCTGCAGCAATGACCAGTGACGCAACTAGTAAGCTCCCTTGCATATGACCTGTATAAATGAGAAAACTTTGCATTTGTCAAACACAATATTTTTTCGACATAGCCAAGTAGTAGGGATGGCAAAAATACCCATGGGTCCGGGTCTGGGTCTAATCCTAGACCCATGGGTATGAGATGCCGGGTCCGGGTCTCAAATTAGACCCATAGGTACCTAGACCGGGACCTGAAAAGAAAAACTGACATGTGGTCCCATGTTTTCATTACTCTCATCTGACATCTCTCCTCATCTAACCCTAATTAATTCCTCTCCCAACTCCTCAGCCGCCTCTCTCTCCTCACTCCTCAGCCGCCGCCCCCCACTTGGCCTCCCCACAAACAGCCAAGTGCCGCCCCTCTCTTTCCTCCCTCCTTTCCTCTCGGTGGCCGGCGGCGCATCAAAGGCGGCAGCGGCGGCTCGTGCAGGAGGCGGCCTCGCCTGCGCTTGCAGGAGACGGCGCTCGGGTCGCGGGAGCATAACGCGGCGGCCGGCGCGTGCAGGAGGCGACCGGCGGCGGCGTGCACATGTAGGAGGCGACCGGCGCGTGCAGGAGGCGACCGGCGGCGGCGTGCCTGTGTAGGAGGCGGCCGGCGCGTGTAGGAGGCGACCGGCGACGGCGTGCGCGAAAGGCGGCCGCGGTGGCGCTTGCGGGAGGCGGTGGGAGGCGGCCGCGGCCGTGGCTTGCAGGAGGCAACTGGCGGCGGCGTGAAGGAGGTGGCTGCGGCTGCGGCAACGTCCTCTCTCCTTCTCTTCCGCTCACAGGTTGGACCCGACGGGTACCCGTTCGGGTCCGGGTTACCCGCTGGGTCCAGGTATAGGTTTAGACCCGAGAGTGACTTTGGGTCCGAGTCCGCTGTTCGGGTCTCGGGTCCGGGTCCACGACAGCTGGACCCGGAGGTACCCGACCCGATTGCCATCCCTACCAAGTAGCAGTGTAGCACAACATAAAGTTGCTGCACCAACCAAATTTTGCCTTTTGTTTAATCTTAACACCTTGAAGCCAACCCCTATTAAGCAAAAATAATTATTCGGAGATTTCAAAACTAAAGTAATTTAAACTAAAGTCAAACTGCTCTAGCTAAATGATATTGGAAAAGGAGATGATGAATTGTTTAATATCTATTGCAGAAAACACATTTTTGCCTGCCTTGCGAGTTTCGTTTAGCAAAAATATCTTTTGTTAAAGGGATTGGCTTCACATTAGGCAACTGAGAGTTATTTATCTCTTAGTCAATTTTCTAGACCATTGATCTAACGTCTTTGTAGGATATATAAAAGATCTAATGGTAGCATCTAGCTACCTGAAAATTGACTGAGACTTATTTAAAAATCAGTCGTCTGATAAGCAACAAAACCGTTTGTTAAAATGATCCCGCCGGTTAGATACAACATAACAATTTCAATCTGAAGGGGCAATTTCAGGTCCCACAGCAATCCATTCGGATAAGAAACTTGATGATCGATCATACTTTGATACATAGATTGGACCGTAAAAGGCCAATCTCTTTTAAGGTCCTACCGATAGAAATCTCTACGTTGACCTAAATGAACACAGAGATTGGACCAGATTTCTCAAAACAATTTCTTCAACTGAAAGACCATCGGACTCGGCTTTCCTATCGAGGTTATTAATTTTCTCAATAATTTGTTACTTATCTTCTTTACTATGGCCGCTAACGTTCTGAGCCCAACCACGAAGATTGTTTTTGCGAAGAGTACGGATTGCAATGGTTGAAGACCTCTTGCTAAACATGCGCCACGACATCACGAATACCATCCCAGATAAACTAGTCCGGCTCAAATTTAGGCTCCGTTTTCTACGATTTATTTAATTTATTTAACTTATCTGCTTATTTGTTTATCATTGTTTAAAATATAACTCATTTGATTTTTTTCAATCTGTTTTTTTTTCTTATCTCAAATGCATGTCTAAAAACTCTCTAAAACAAGTCAAACAAAAAGGACCCGGGTCTCGAGACCACCTTAGGAAACTCTTAAAATTGCGAGCTAAGCCAAATAAATAAATAATGTAGTCTTCGATAGCCCGTTCGGTTGCGTTCCGTTTAGTTCGACCCAACCGAACAAAACGCGAATGCGCATTAATGGCTGAGGCGCTGCCTGCTGCGAACTGGGACGCGTTTTGTCAACAAAAACCGAACGGAACCGCACTTGAACGACGTATCGAAGAGGGCCTAAGTTAAATAAGACAAGTTAGACTTTAAACAAATGTTGGCTTTCATGTATAGAAGTTGTTCCGGTGGAAAGGAATAAAAGAGTATGGTTCGAAGGGACCTATCATGGGTCAGACTCACAAGTCACAACCGTTACCAACGGGAGTTTTTGTTCCCATTTACTGCACGCTAGAACTCTAATTAATTTTTGGGTAAGTTAGTTCCGCTAAATTATTGGCCCAAATAAATTTATGTCCGGACAACTTGATCTCTTGTAGGTCCAATTTATTAATAATAGCATTAAATTAAAATGGCCATTTAGGATCAAAATTATCCTTGTTTTTTCATTTGGACTATACATGATATTGAAATCACCCCTCATTTATCTTTCAAAAAAAAATCACCCCTCATTAAAAGTGGATGTATCATGTATAACTCGACCACAAACATTGGCCAATTCCGTAAGAAATATTCCCTTGTACTCGTGCTGAGCCGGTTCATAAACAGCAAATAGTTCCCACTTAAATTTTAGGGAAAAGTATAGATTACCCCCTGAACTATTGCCTTAGTATAGAGTACCCCCATCAACTCCAAAACCAGAAATTTAACACCCTAAACTTTGTAAACCGGATAGATTACCCCCTGACTCAGTTTTTAGCTGGTTTTAGACAGATAAAAACTGTACATGACAGCAGCCCATCCAATGCACGCCATGCACTAAAGTTTTGTCTCCAACTCATCAAACAGAACATGTAAGCCACACAAGACACATAAGTAATTAGGTTCATATAAGCAACATATTTAAGCAATTGTTTAGTACATGTTAACACAATTTAGTACATGTTAAAATAATTTAACACCCTGAAATTTCACACAATTGCTTAAATATTTAATACAACATATTTAAGTCCGGGGGGGTAAACTATCCGGTTTGCAAAGTTCAGGGTGTTAAATTTTTGGTTTTGGAGCTGACGGGTATTCTATACTAAGGCAATAGTTCAGGGGGTAATCTATACTTTTTCCTAAATTTTAAAATCATCCACAAAATTTCGAATAGTGAATTTAACATAAAAATCTCCCTCTACTGTAGAACCAACGTGAAATTGCATTCATGACCTGTGACATTTTTTTTTCACTGCGATGCAATTTTGCAACTTTATATTTATAATGTTGTGTATGTAATTAAATATTTTCTTACTAGAATATGCAACCTTGATTTTTTAAAAAAAATGCATAGAATTTTCTTCATCCACCAAACATTGTTTTTTCAAGCTTCATATCCTCTCCCCCACACAATTGTGTGCATATTCCCATTCATCTCTATGGAGTCAGTGTCCGTGCCTATCTGTCATTGCCTAGGGACGTTGCTTATATTTTTTTCCTCTGTAGGGCATGAAAGTGATACCATCAAATTATCATATCCACAACATGCACCAAAAAAAAAAAATCATTTCTGTGGTCCCATGAGGCCATGACTCTCCAAGACAACAAGGCTTGCGTTTGAAGCACTCCTTTAGCTGCAGGCTCATCAGTCTCTTGATATCTCGAGCCTAATTTCAGGTGACTTTCTCTCTTCGGTAACCCCAAATCCAATCCCATAGCTGACTCGTTTCCTTCTGTGATCCTCTGCTTGTGCAAGATCGTAAAATGCAGTACATACATTAGGCAGTAGGCACACACGCATATATGAGCTAGCCAAAGCATAATTCTTCCTTCTGACGGAATCGATTATCTGTACAGGCACTGTGGATTAGATCTAACCACAGTGCTGCGTACGTGTATAGGCGATGTCTGATGAGTTGGAATGGTTGGCCTAGCTGAGGTATCTTATTGCTGTCGTCTGTACGTCTTGCTGGTGTTGGTTGTCGTTGGGTCCTAGCCACGTTCCAGGATAAGGCGGCAAGAACCCCACGAATAGAATGGAAGCAGCTGAACATGAGACTATGAAAGCACTGTTTGAGAGAGAGAGAGTAGCGTAATCAGAGATGATCAGATGAGCAAGGTGCAGGGAGGAAAAGAAAAAAAAAGGCTATGCATGGTTTTCTGCCTGAACACTATGGATTTGCGGATCGGGTTCTTGATACTGCACATGCCGTAGCTAGCTAGGTAGTACTAGTACTTTGCTTTACTTCCATCACTCACATGCACAGTATGCGATCCAGTCTTAATACGGCACATGCTGTATTTATCGGTTTTACAGGCGGCATTTTCTGTTTCAACGTGCACACTATCTGATCTAATCTTGGTGTTTTTTTTATGGAGTGCATGCATGGCGCCTCTTAAATTTCTCTCCCCGTCTCTTCTAGAAAAAAAGCTTGCTTTCCGACTCGTTTGTGGGCTAGAATGGTCTCAATCCTCTGTTTTAAGGTGAACTCTAATTTTATTTATATTATTTTCTGTTCTAAATTTAATCAATTTTATTTTTTATTATAGTTGATAGGAACCTTTATTTTAGTCTAATATAGACTTTTATTTTTATTCCTAATTTATATTATTATTTTGTTATAGTTGATATGTATTTTCCAATCTGATATGTATGGATTCGTATATATTTCTATTATTTTGTTTTGATTTCTTTTTTTTGGTTGTAGTTGATATGATTTGTTTCTTTTAATCTAATCTGTTATAGTTAAGGTTTACAATAATGTAGATCTTTTTTTCGATTAACATAAAAATTTTAAGATTTTACGATTAACATGGTGGCTCCGATGGCCAATGTGACATGAGGTGTTACTGTATTTTTCAATTCGCACAGGTAACGATGGGGTATGCCCATGCGGCCATGCTCATGCTCATCGTGTACTTCATCATAGCCATCTCGCGCTACCTAGCTAACCATTAATTCAATCTAATCATTCTAGCTTGTTTCTTGGTACGTATATATGGATCATATGATGTTTTCGGGTTATGTACATCATAAGTGAAACCGTGCACTGTTAAACTTCTATTTTTTAGGATTTTATCAGATTAATTCATATTTTTACCATAAAAAATTTCACCGACCTGGACCCACAATAATCAAAAATAGATTTACACAGAAATTCTTCGACAATAGATTCAATCTAGACCATTATAATCCAGTCCATTGTAATCGATGACAAATACCATGGCACACTGTTGTATCACTTTCTACCAGCTGGGCGCCACCAAGCCCACCTGAGCTCTCGCCTATATCTTCTTTTAAGAGCTTCACACACTCGCATGACATCTAAGCTGAGTCGGATCCATGCTCAGTATAGGGCCATTCGTCCTGCTTTGATTCTCAACGTCTTCACCTACATAAATATAGAAATAACCAAAATATTTAAAACCCTTGACTGACAACCAATTATTTATAGACCCATATCAACTCGATTTATATATAAATACCTTCCTACAAATGAGTTTGATCGATTCATAATCCCCTAAACCCGGCCTCCTCTTCATGTGTCAGCCACATCAGATCGAGGTGCCTACACTTTTTCTTCCTTTCCTTTTTACTATAGCATATCGAATCAAAGCCATGGGCCGACCTATATAACAAGCCAAAAAAACTGAGACAACAGAGAAAGAAAAAGGAAAGACACGTGGTGTTGTTATGGATGACATGGCAACGAAACAATACTCATTTGTAGGGATTGTTTAGATGTAAATCAAGTTGCAGCGGTCTACAGATAATTGGAAAATTAAAGGCGTTTTAAGATATTAAAGCAAGAATCTACATATATAAACTGCAATCATGTAGCGAGATTTAATTTCTTTATCTAATGCAATGCAGCAGCTCAGTTTGTTGTGAATTAATTCGATGGGATGGCATCCATTGGGGTGCATCACACCTACCGATTAAAAGAGACCATCGATCTCCCTTTCTCTAACCTCCGCGTAGCATTGTCGGTGCAAATTCCGTTAAGATCTATCGAGAGCTTTTGGTTGGTGAGAGATCTTGCTCGCCGTGATAATCATAGGACCTAAATCCTTTTGGATCAGTGATGAGAAAACACCTCAAGCTAGGCAATCGGTGACACGCCCTATCATGCAATGGAGAGGCCGAAAGGATAGTCGTAACCACTAATTGGGTGGCGCCAATTAATTGCGCTAATGGTCGCAACAAAATTAGATAATCGAGACATTTGTTTCAACAACCATGATTTACCGGCGAAGGCCGCACCAGATCGAGCGATTCCAGTCGACTTCCACACAATAGGTTTGAAGTCATCGATAAGCCGTTGCTAGCTCCTTGATTCTGCTGCTAGCGTCTCCGCTTCACGGGGCGACGGCTCTAGCCTCTCTCTTCCAACTCATCCTTAAACTGATGTGGCACTCAATAGAGGCAGCTTAGAAACTGCTGAGGTGTACCATTGTACATGCTCTAAAAGTTTGTGTAAAAGTCGTCTTGGCACTTGTGCAATGGCAGAGCATACGAATCCGACCACAGTTTATGTATATACTTTGTACTAAAGTATTAAAGGATGAGAAGTACACACCAATATGATGATTAACAATCGCTTTGATTAATTAATGACTGAAAATTGTTGGGAGCCTTAGCTAGGTGACAAAGAAATTTCGTGGGAAACTAACGGTGGAGACTGAGCAATCGTTGTCCAGTGACCTGTTCAGTCCCAGCTGGGAATAACGTAACCTTGCGTGCAAGAGCCATAAGGTATCTCATGCAGCCTACGGCGATTTTTAAATATGTCAAACATATTCTTAATATTAATATGATTTTTAAGTTTTTCCTAGCCGCTTTGTGAGCACCCTCAATTTCTAAAAATTTTGATCGTACCAAGCTTTTCACCTGTATCAAACAGGTCAGAGGGCTTGGAGAGACTAGAAAATTATTAAAATTTGGTTTTAAAAGTTTGAAGAATAAACACAAAGATCAATAAAAAAAATTTAGAAAGCACCAAAGCACTTGCCTCATATGAAAAGGATAATTTTTTGTTGTTGTGTATTTTAACTTCAACATAAAGATTAATTGATAGATGTCATTTCAAAACTTGCAAATCAGAGAAATGCCACCGCAAAACAAGTGTTTGTAAAAGTGCCATTGTGAAATCGTGTAGATTAAAGGATTATCACTATCCAAATCTTAAAACTCTTATCTGAGTATATGGCAGTTTTGCCATCAACATTTTTTTCTCCTCCGCCCTCTCTCCTTCCTCCTCTTTCTTTCCTCTCGTGATCTTCATCTAGCCACTAACACTAGCCTAAGCTCATCGGCACAAAGCTCTTTAGCCCCAAGCTCGCCACCATGACCCACACTCCCACTGCGTCGAGCACGTACCTACCTGCCTAGTGCCCTACCTCCCCCCGAGCACACCGGCCTATAGGTCTGCTTGCCATGAGCATTGCTACCTCAAGCTCCTTGCCATCCTAAGCCTGTGCTGACACAGAGTTGAGCACCACAATCGAGCTCCATGTCGCTCTAAGCCCAGCCGCCTTGAGCCCGTGTCTAAATCCTAGATACTACCGAATCATGGAAGGGGTCACCGGAACACGGGTAGCACTTTGTGGAGCTAGGAGTGGGGCACGAAGCTTGGGTAGGGGCCTAAAAGCTTTAGGGCTCGCCATTGCTGGCAACAAGAGAAAGGGGGAATACACTGAGGGAAAAAAAAACTTAAACTGGTGGCATGTAAGGGAAGAGAGAATTTTGAGTGGTAGATAGAGAATTGTAAATTTTTCCAATGGCATAAAAGGAATTCTCTCAAAAAAGAGAGTGGGGAAGAGGGGGAGGGGGAAGGAGGAGGTGGTGATGTCATTTAATGTAAATAGATTATGAGAACAAAAGTAAAATCTGTCTACCGTGTAAAAAAGGCATCGTGTGGCATCTACATTGGTATATTTATAAGTTTTATGGTTTGACAATAGCAATTTAATAAGGGTAAATTGCATACATACCATTATAAAGACTCGTTTTCTCCTAAATGTCACTACAAAACACGAAATTTCATTTGATTTCAAACATACCATTATGAAGGAATAGTTTTAGGGATATACAAGCTCAAAATATAGTTCAATATATGTTATGATAAGTGGGTCCCATATGGGTGTAAGGCCGCAAACGGGTGACGGTGCTAGATTTGGTGCGGGTCGGAGGAGTGTACTCCTGGCGCAGAAGAGGAAGGAAGAGGAAGAGTTGCAGGCTGCCGGAGTTGGGAGAGATGACAAGTAATTGAGAGGAGGAAGAATAAGAGAGTATGACGCATGGGCCCACTTGTCAGACCATTTTGGAATTATATTTTGAGCTTGTGTATATCTCTAAAGTCTTTCATAATGGCATGTAAATCGAACGAACCTTATAAAGGCATCTATAATATTTCGTGTTCTGTAATATCACTTTTGAGAAAACTCGATCTCATAATGCCACAAATATATATTTTATAGTGACATTTATCTGATACGCAGGCTGTGCATTAAACATGTACTCTATGGCCTTGTTTGTTTCAGATTAAATGAAATGAAATGAAAATTTGTTATTTTTTAAAAGCTAAATGGTGTCATATTTTATAGTCATTTTTGTGGGGTTTCAAATAGTTTTTCTTAGAGTTCGTAAAATATTTTTCATAATTCTTTGAATTTTTTAAAATATCTTTCGAGGGTGCAACAAATTTGCTACAATAAAACTCAACTCAACTTTAGTCTGAAACAAAAAAAAAATCAGGATCTCGCCCAAAAAAAATTCCAAGGCCTCGGCACAACCGGAGTGTACGACTGGGGCAGCGGGGGGAGGAGTGTACGATGCCCGCACCAGACGTGCACTTGGTTGGTGCGAAAGCGCGCAAATGGCATGCCCTCGAATCAACGCTGTTCGAATGCGCGCGGCTTTAGATTTGGCTGGCCCCCAACCAAAAACCAATGCCTCCCTGCCTTCCAGGCCGGCACAGCACAGCACACATGCCTTACTGCAACGGCTCCGGCCGCAAACGGAAAGCGAGCGCAAATGCAAGCTTCAACCACCGAGTGCATTCATCAGCCGCTCATGAGCAGTGGGCATCGCGGCGTGCAGATGCAGGCTGGGATGGATGACACGCCACGCGCTTTGCTTCCATGAGCGATCACACGGTTCTGAACATTATACTCTTCTTTATGGCGCCTTGCTTGTTTCAGCTAAAATTGAATTGAATTGAATAAAAATTTGTTATTTTTGTATAAGCCAAATGTTGTAATAATTTGCTGTGATTATTGTGGGATTTTAAATAGGTATTCTTAGAGTTTATAAAATAATTTTTTCATGATTTTTTAAACTCTTTAAGACTTCTTTCGAGGGGTTACAACCTTTTCAGATTAAAGTTTTAGCAACTTTCAACTGAACAAACAAGGCCCGAATGTTAAAATGGGTTGGATTATACCTCGACCCGACTTGATGTACCCGATCTATACCAGGGATCTCATTTGCTCTTGTTGGCCTAACCTATCAGCACCCTGGCCTACTTCGAACCTGAGAAAGGAGGAGCCGAGGAGGAGATGTTGACCATGTGGAAGGAGATCGAGTCACCACCACTATGCAGTCGTGGGGAGGAAGGCACTACCACCGCGGAAAGGATGGAGCCGCTGCCGTCATGGCAGCACTCCACAGCCATCCACCAACACCATCATGATCCTCGGACCTGCCACCCGTTGTTCCCTCTTCAACGCAGCACGCTATATGCTAGATAATACTAGAAATTTAAATTAAAAAATTTATACCATCGATTATAGTTGAACCAAATTAAGGATTAATCTCGCCAGTAAGAGATGCATTTTTTTAAAGATATTATAATATAATAACCAATCTGACACAAATTACATGTCCATGAAACCACCATGTTGTGCTCTACAATACTACAAATTCCAATATCGTTGGAAGAAAAGAAAGGAAAAAACTTGTAGTAGTGCAGCAAAATGAAAGATGAATCACTACTATACAACATGGCCAATGCGAGATGAATTATATAAGAACTTATTATGGTCAATATGACATGATTACAATTTCGTTAAGTTGTACTGTGTTTGCTCTAAAATACTAAAATTTTTTAGGATAATCAGAGAGAAAAAAAACTTCACCATAGTGTGGCTAGGCTATAACGGTGGAGATCCATCGAGATTAGAGATGGATTATATAGTTTATTACCATGATTACATATCCATGAAATAATTATAGATGATTTCTGTTGAGGCTTACCATGGCGAATAACAACCAATGTGCATTTAATTTCTATATTTTAGCTTTTGCAATGGCAATATACCGGATTGGTCTTTTTTTTTCTTATTATTTGCTTAGTGCATTTTTCTCATTTGATGTAAAACCACGAAACTTGTAAGAAATATTTTGCAATTAAAATTTAATTGCATAGTTAATGAAATGGTAAGAGGCTACTTGGTGGTGACTCCTTCTGGACAAGTACACATTCTCTCTCACACAAATTTTGGATCTTCTGACTTTACACAATCTTCAAGTTCTAATTACTATTATAATTTTGCTTTTGCTCCCCACGGGCGCCTGCGCTCGCGGGTTCGCGTAGGCGATGCGTCCCGTCGTGAGCGCAGTGCTGCATTCCGTCACGACGCCGACGCCACCGTGCTTTGTTCCGTCATGCTGCCGTGTACTGCGTTTCATCATGCTGCGTTCCGTCGTGCTGCTGTGTACTGTGTTCCGCCGTCGCCAACGCAGCGCTTGAGGCCGCCGATGTGGCCCACTGCTGCGCCGCCGACGCCGCTGCTCACCGCCGACCACCGCTGCTCACCGCCACCCACCGACGGCCCGTCGATCTACTCTTCTCTGCCTCTCTGATTTGCTCGATTGGTAGCTTACAGAGTTTTTTTTTAGTTTTTTTATATTGTTTTTTCAGTACTTCTGTATGGTGAAATTTCTGTACAATCGTACTAAAAAAACAATCGTCTGCACGAAATGCAAAACGCAGGCGCCTGCGTTCTAGTCGGTCTCTTATAATTTATTTTTAAAATCCGTGAAAACTCTGGAATAGCAGTTTACACTATTCTTTTCTCGTTCATTCTAATCCACCGTATCTTGCTCCCATCTCATACTCTTCGTGGGGATAACAAACTAGAGGGAGTAACAAAGAGAAGGCTTGAGACAGTGAGATCCCTCGCGCCAGTCACCATTTTTTCTCCAACTCGAGGGCTCCCTTCCCCTGCCTTCCCAGCATCAACAACGACGTCGCCGCAGCAGAGTGCTCTGCTTCCTCTCTCGCATGTTTCACCCTTCCACAATCCACCGCCACCTTCTCCCCCTCTTCACACCCTCTTCTTCTTCTTCTTCTACGATCGTAAACCACACTGGGTAAACCGAAGCGGAGAGGAAAAGATCAAAAGCAGCAGCTAAGCAAGCAAAAAAAAAAAGATCCAGAAATCAACAACACAATCCACACTCCCGATTGGCAGCCTCACCTCTCATCGCCAGCGCCACATATACGCGCACCACCCCCTCCCTCCCACAACCACCCGCCTCGACGGCCTCGTCTTCTTCCGCTCCTCCAATTCGCTTCTTCTTCTCGGCGCCACCATGTCCGGCGGCGCCGCCCTCCTCCTGCTGCTCGCCGCCGCCGCGGCCGCCTCCGCCCCGGCCAATGCCGCCGTCTCCTACGACCACCGAGCGCTCGTCATCAACGGCCAGCGCCGCATCCTCATCTCGGGCTCCATCCACTACCCGCGCAGCACCCCCGAGGTATGAGCAGCCAAGTCCATGCATGCCCAGCGACCAGCGTTTCGTTCGGGCTCGGCCGGACTGACCACGATAGCACAACCGTCTCGGTTTCCATGGCGGCAGATGTGGCCGGACCTGCTGAAGAAGGCCAAGGACGGCGGCCTCGACGTGGTGCAGACGTACGTGTTCTGGAACGGGCACGAGCCGGCGCAGGGGCAGTACTACTTCGGCGACCGCTACGACCTCGTCCGCTTCGTCAAGCTCGCCAAGCAGGCCGGCCTCTACGTCCACCTCCGCATCGGCCCCTACGTCTGCGCCGAGTGGAACTTCGGGTACTACGCCCTTCGCCGCCGCCGCCGCCATCCAAAGCAAAAACTGAAGAGTCTTTTATTGTTGAATTGTATATGCATTGACATATTATAATGTTGATTTTTGACAGCATATGTACCATACCATAAAACATTGTCTTTTCTGTGAACAAGACATGCCTTTTCTACGAACAAGAGGACGCAGCGAAGCGCGTGCATCCTCTAGTTGTACATATATAGTGTAAACCCACAAAAGTTGACGTTGTGGGTCTCTAATATCGTTTTCCTTGCAATGATGCATGGTGGTATTTCGCTGATCCCTGAGGGTTAACGTGGTGTGATTTTTATTTTTTTAATTAATTGCATAGTACAAAGATTTTATTTTTTCTTAATTATAACCCTTTTTAACATCTGTGTACGCAACCTCGTACTTTATTACATCATCTTGTCTCATAGCTGACAACGTAAGGAAATAACAACCCATATGGTGTTTGAAATTAAAAAATATTTACCTACTTCTGAATAGACCTGATCATCGGCCGGGCCGGGCCGGGTTTTGGGCCGGGCTTGGCAAAGCCCGGCCCGGCGGGACCAAGCCCGAGCCCGGCCCGGCCCGACGCTTCGGGCTTCGGTTTCGGGCCCGAACCCGGCCCGAAGCCCAGAGGCCCGACCACGGCTTGTCTCGCGTTTTTCTCTGGCCCGAGCCCGGCCCGGCCCGGCGGCCGGGCTTCAGTCCGAGGCCCGAGCCCAGCCCGATGCACCGGTCGGGCCGGGCCGGGCTCACCGGGCCGGGCCGCCCATGAACAGGTCTACTTCTGAATCTTAGCTTGCTTGGCAACGAGTTCGATCGATAACCTCCGATCCAACTTGAGCTAATCTGAACGGCTAAATGATTATTTTTTTAGAGTTTCTCAAAGTAGTCTCGAGATCCAGATCCATTTCGTTTGATTTGCCCTTTAAAACGTTAGGAGCCACCTTTGAAACAGCGAAAAAACAGGCTAAAAAAACCTAAAACATATGCCTTTTCAAAACATAGATAAGTTATTAAGCTGTTAAGCCGTTAAACTGTTAAGCTGAAAAGAACGGGGCCTTAATCTATCTAGCTCTCTGTAATCTATCTATCTAGGAAGCAGCTTGGGTGCAATCAACTTCGCTGTGCACTCATGCAATCTCAGTCAGTACCAACCACCAGATGGAGATTCAAAGGCATTTTAATTATTTGCCCAAAAAACGCCCGCCATGTACATCTAGAGGCGATAGATTTTTTTGAAAACACCCTTGTCATCTCACCGCACCTCCAACCCTTGCTCTTGTCTTCCTGCATTCCTCTGTCTTGCTCCTTATTGGACCTTATTGACGACGCCACCCCTCGTCTTAGGGGTGGGCCTGAGAAGCACACGCGTAGACAGCATTTGGATTAGAGACGCTTCCTTGTTTTCTTTTTTCAAATTATTTAGTTTGTGAGGGACTTTATTTTTTTACCAGGTCAACTTATCAAGAATCAGTGGCGGAGCCAGGGCCCGGCCACCCTAGGCCCAGGCCCGGGCTCCAGCCCAATAGCAAGGCATATATCTAGGCTTGGCTCCCACATTTTTCAGCATATTTGTGGCAAGTGGCCCGGGCCCAACTGGGAGGAGCCAAGGCCCAGCCACCCTAGGCCCAGGCTCCTCAGTTGAGCTGGCTCCGCCACTGTCAAGAATGATCAATGGCCCCTCAAGAGTAGCCTTTTTTGGGTCCCTACATAACGTCGGACATTGAATGGAAAGCAAACTTTTTATTTCGACTTGTATTAACTAACTATTTTGGATTTGTGGTAGTGGTGGAGAACTCTAGCTATAATCTTTGGGCAGCCTTTAAATTGTACGACCAATTATTAGTTGATTTCTTATACTTCTCCGTAGTGTTGTGTGACCGCAAGAGTCATTTTGCACTTACAGGGTATTGAAGTAATGTTGGGTATTCGATCGTACGTAGATTCATACAATTTCTTTAAAACGTTGGAGTATGAACTTCAATCCGTAGAACATAATTAATTGTTTAGCACAGCTAGCTATTCATGTCGCTCCCACTGGCCACTAGTAAACGTTCATCGATTTTCTTCCACCTTTTGACTTTGATACTTATTGTGATGACCTCCCGGCCAATCAATGACTAATTATGTTTGGATTAGTACTACTAGTAATTGGAGTATACTTAATCAAGCTGCTAGGACCTTAACTAATGATATCTTGGACTTGTCAGATGTCGATGCCCACCTAATTAAAGTAAAGAGATTAATTATAAAGCATGCGTGAGCATGATCAACTAGCCCAGCAAGTTAATTGATTAGAGGGGTACTTAACGAATTAATCCCAGAATAAATTATTCATATGCTGTAACCTGAAATTAGCACTCAGAGCGAGTGTGTTAGTGTTACCACAACTTTTTGGACCTTTACCGCACAACTTTGCTTCGCAAACACCGCGCCCGACGTACATCACTGGCATGTAGGCCCAGGTATGTCAGTGGCAAACGGGACCCCACTACGATCATCGGAAGGGCCAGATACTGTTCGTGCCCAGAGTGTTCTTACACACGTGGCAAGAGGGGATTGCAGCGTTTCCTTGGATGACGTGGAGCGCATGCATGCATGCATGCATGCAGGTGCGTTGTACTTATACGTGACGTGGCTGTACCGTCGTACCATGCGGGTACCATACAGAAATACGGTGGTTTAGCACTAGTGTTTTCTTTTTGCACATCCGTTTAATTAGCAGAGGTATTAATTACAATGATATTGATAGGACGAGCTAGTGACACGTGATTTAGTTGGTTGATGATCACTAATTGCGTGGTGCATAAATACATATTCAAACCGTACTTGCATTGTATGTATGTAATATACAACTAGCTAGATGATCTTTTGGTCGCGTACGTAGTCGCGTTGCACTGATCGGCACTTGCTATATTGCCAGGTCGGACCGATGACATCAGCCGCAGCTCGCAACGCCAGTACTTAAGCCCCAGGTGAGTCGCCTCGCTGCTCTCACGGCACAGGCCACTGCCACTTAATTAGAGATCAGTCATCAGAGTGCGGGAGAGCAGCACGACACACAACAGTTCACACACACCTAGCTAGCTCAAAGAGAGCGAGCGAGCTGCAGTGGCAGTGAGCTTACTGAGAGAGTGAGGGTACGTGAGAGTGAGAGAGAGGGGGATCAAGACTCTAGAGAGCAGCTATATATAGCGATGGCGGCGGTGGCGGCGGCGTGGAAGGTGGCGCTGGGGTCGGTGGCGTTCGGGGTGTTCTGGATGCTGGCGGTGTTCCCGTCGGTGCCGTTCCTGCCGATCGGGCGGACGGCGGGGGCGCTGCTGGGGGCGGTGCTGATGGTGGTGTTCCACGTGATCAGCCCCGACGACGCCTACGCCTCCATCGACCTCCCCATCCTGGGCCTCCTCTTCGCCACCATGGTCGTCGGCGGCTACCTCAAGGCCGCCGGCATGTTCCGCCACCTCGGCCGCCTCCTCGCCTGGCGCAGCCGCGGCGGCCGCGACCTCCTCTGCCGCGTCTGCGTCGTCACCGCCCTCGCCTCCGCCCTCTTCACCAACGACACCTGCTGCGTCGTCCTCACCGACTTCGTCCTCGACCTCGCCGCCGAACGCAACCTCCCCGCCAAGCCCTTCCTCCTCGCCCTCGCCACCAGCGCCAACATCGGCTCCAGCGCCACCCCCATCGGCAACCCCCAGAACCTCGTCATCGCCTTCAACTCCGGCATCCCCTTCGTCTCCTTCTTCCTCGGCATACTCCCCGCCATGCTCGCCGGCATGGGCCTCAACATGCTCATGCTCCTCTGCATGTACTGGAAGGAACTCGACGGCGCCGCCACCCCCGACGACCTCCTCGCCGCCGCCGCCGCCAAGGAGATGGAGGCCGTAGAGGAGGGCCGCTCCCCGGCGGCCGCGTCCGTTCTCTCGTCGTCGCTCAAGAGCCCCGCCGGCGACTCGATGACGATGGTGCCGGCCGAGAACATCTCGACCAAGCACAGGTGGTTCATGCAGTGCTCGGAGCACCGGCGGAAGCTGTTCCTCAAGAGCTTCGCCTACATCGTCACCGTCGGCATGCTCGTCGCATACATGCTCGGCCTCAACATGTCCTGGACCGCCATCACCACCGCCATCGCCCTCGTCGTCGTCGACTTCCGCGACGCCGAGCCCTGCCTCGACAAGGTGTCCTACTCGCTGCTCGTCTTCTTCTCGGGGATGTTCGTGACGGTGAGCGGGTTCAACAAGACGGGGCTCCCCGGCGCAATCTGGAACTTCATGGCGCCCTACTCCAAGATCAACCACCTCAGCGGCGTCACCGTCCTCTCCGTCATCATCCTCCTCCTCTCCAACCTCGCCTCCAACGTGCCAACCGGTAAGTACCAATTAACGTGCATGCCCCATGCACGGACGGCGACGCTGCACAGCGCAGCCCACAGTGAAACCGACGTTCACTGTTGACAAATATATGTAAATATTATTTATTTTATTGTGATTTGTTTTACCGTTAAGCATATTTTAAGCATGACTTAAATTTTTTGCATGTTTGCACTATTTTTTTTAATAAGACGAATGGTCAAAAGACGTTTCAAAAGTTAACAGTGAACTACAATTTAAAATGGATGGAGTAATTAGTTGCAGATGAAAGCATCGCCAAAACGAATTTGCTAAATGAGTAAAAATAACATGCCTTTTCATTTTTAAACGGTTAACTATTTTTTCAGTTTGTTTATACTATTTTCCACTTAGTTCAATAGTAAAAATTTAGTTATTTTGTATTAGAAAAAAATATTTGCGTGTATAAGTTGCAACATTTTTTTAAAAAATATTCATCGATTGACTGGTTTGTTGAATTTGCCAGAAATTTGGTATGCAATTTTTAAAGGGTTTTTGGTTAATTATATGGATATATTCTGTAACTTCCCATACAATTTGATACGTGTGTTTTTTTATTGTTAATTATTTAGTATGTGCTGACCGGTTTTACATAAAATACTTTCAAAAATCTGAAAAGCAGCTGTCTACAACTAAGCTGGCCTCTTATCAAAATGATAAAAAACTTTTTGAGAATCTATTCTCTCTCTAAGCACCAGCGAACAAGATAGTAGCTACGCACCTAGCTAGGAGACATGAGAATGCCCTGTTTTGTTTGGGCGTGCCGCGACGCATTAAGAAAATTAGAATGTTTCTTCTGACAAGATGTGAAATGGCGCGTTGCTGCGTGACAAAGACGGCGATGATTTGACCATGCATGTACTCGTTAATTAACACGTGCAGTGCTGCTGATGGGGGACGAGGTGGCGGCGGCGGCGGCTGCGATCTCGCCGGCGGCGGTGACCCGGTCGTGGCTGCTGCTGGCGTGGGTGAGCACGGTGGCCGGCAACCTGTCGCTGCTGGGGTCGGCGGCGAACCTGATCGTGTGCGAGCAGGCGCGCCGCTCGCCGCGCAACGCCTACGACCTCACCTTCTGGGACCACGTCGTCTTCGGCGTCCCCTCCACGCTCGTCGCCACCGCCGTCGGCATCCCGCTCATCGGCAAGATCAACGTCTAGCCACATGCGGGGCTCGCCCATCTACGGTCGTGATCAACCCACGCGTACGCATGGTCGATCCATGCATGGCGAGCAATTAATGACCAGCTCATGAAGAATACCTGCAGGTTAATCACAAGGAGAATCGGAAAGTATGAATCAATTTCGTACGTGTATGTGCATGCATGCCCCAAGTGTACGAATTAATTAAAGGTGTGGATTAGAGCACAACAAGTCGATTATATTGGTGTATACGGAGTATATAGCTATAGAGAGCATTAATTAATGCATGGCGCATGATGTACTACAAAACGTGATCACAGGAGGATGTACAAGTGTGTGCTAAGCAGCACAGGATCCTCTGGCCTGATCGATCTGCCTGAAGTAGATATCCAACTAAGGATTTGCAGTGATAATCACTAGCTGGTGACAACCAATTAAGGATTTGTTCTCAAGTCTTAATTAAGTTGGCTTTTGTTCTCTCACAATATCTTCTGCTAGCTCTTTGTTTTGGCGAGCGCCACGCGTCGGACGTCCAACGCCTGGCACGCGGCCGGACCAACCAAAGCCGTTGGATCAACGGCACCGCGCCAATCTGAGCACTGCCGTGTGCGCCCGTTCCATGCAGAGTTGTTAGTCGTCCTTTGATTAAAATTCCAAATAAACTTCTGATTTTTGTATAAAATTCAAACAGTGTTCAAAATGTGTGGAATAAATTTCATAATTCTTCTAAAATCGAGAGCAACCCATTTTAAATACTTTTTTTTTGATTTTTTTCACTTTTTTAATTTTTTTTATGTGAAACTAGGAGAAGGCACTTATGAAACTTACACCTATACTAGCGAAACTTGGTCGTGTACTGATGAAACTTGAATGAAACTTCGATGTAACCTGGATGAAACTTGGATTGATATGATGAAACTTGAAACTTGGATGAAACCTGTTGAAACTTGACAGTTCGGCAAAGTTTGACGAGTATGAAACCTAAGTTTCAGTAGGCTAAACCCAAGTTTCATCAGATAAGTTTGAGGATTTATATGGCAACAAACATCTTGTTTTGCTCGTAAAAATACGAGTAACACATTGGTGTAAACGGGGTGTGGATTAGAGCATCCAGTCAAAAATTATGGCCATTAAAAAAAATGTGGGCCCCGCGCTCTTGCATGCACGCGCCGTGGGGAGAGTGTTCGCGCAAGAGTGCAGGTCCGGAGCATCGGACTCCCGCAACAGGAGGATGTACAAGTGTGTGCTAAGCAGCACAGGATCCTCTGGCCTGATCGATCTGCCTGAAGTAGATATCCAACTAAGGATTTGCAGTGATAATCACTAGCTGGGGACAACCAGTTAAGGATTTTCTCTCAAGTCTTAACTAAGTTGGCTTTTGTTCTCTCGCGATATCTTCTGCTAGCTCTTTGTTTTTCTTGCATGGTTATTAATTGCGCATTTGTGTTATTACAAGAGTCCCAGTGCCGTGCATGCACGTTGCCGCATGTTGCATTGGTCCCCTCTTTGATTCCACTCCCTGGCCACACGATCGATCCTACACATCTTCCATGTACATGCGCACAAATTAGGTAGCATATTACATATGGTATTGAAAAGCAAAGCACCAACACTGTTATTTACATGTAGTCGTACAAAAGCACTCACTATATACATCCTAGCTAAGAAAAAAAAAAAGGAAGAGGGACATGGTAGGCACTACTCATTCTTGCAATCTTTAATTAACTAAAGCTGGAGTGGAAAATGTAGGGGTGGTGTGTTAAAAAAGATTGCAGGGGTGGATCCAAAAAAAATGGTCGTCGTGGGTGGTACCAACTTGTAGTATTAGCCATGTGAAGAATCTGCATTTTGGCTTGGCCTTGTCCTCCGAAATGCACTTGCAGAAGTGATCTAGCATGCATGGTACCCAAGAAATGGAGGTTGTAAACCGACTTAGGTGGTGTACATAGCACCCATGTGAGTTTAACTTCCAATGGATGGTATCCGCGGTGGCCGCATCAAGGACCGTGTTGCTGATTATGTTTCAAAGCTTGAAGAACTTCTGAAGCTGTTGTATATTAGATATCCTTCTCAGTGAGTGTACTCAAGCACTTGAGATGGTCTGATGGTCTATGTCCCTTTTGTTCAAGGCAATCTGGAAACAAAGGGGTGCGATATCATTTAGGCTCTGTCTGCAAACTTTTCATATTATAATCGATCACAACTTTTCAAATCTATCAAAGAGAGTTTATATAAACCTATTTGAGGGGCACGACGGTTACACTGTACATAGTTCGATGCATCGTAAACACATTGTCTATTTAGTCAAAGTGACAATAAATAAAACAAACACAAGAAATCCCCATTAGCCATCCCACTCAGATAAGAAAAACTTATCCTACTGGATGCATGCGGCCATGCCTGGTGGCTGGTGGTGTCCTAGTCGGATGGCTGATGGATCAGCTGGTGGACTTTTAGACAGCCGTACTGACAGACCAGTGACCAGCGTCCGTGTTTGGGCCGGCCTTACGTGTAATAATTGATCAGCGTCACGGTTGAAACTATCCAAGAGATGATGATCTTGTCAACCTCATCTAGCAACACGCGTGCTAATGCCTGCTTAATCATCATCAATTCAGCCTCGTCGGTGTTCGAATTTATCGAGCTGTTTACCTACTGATTAATCACCATATGTACATATCGATGATCAGTTATTCAGTTTCGATCTCGACGTCGGTGTTTGAACCGTGCTAGTACCGTAGAATTGCTCAACTAGGCGTCGTTCTTTTCAGCGTATCGTGTCGTTGCGTATTACTGTAGCAAATTTTGTTATTTTTATATAGCCTATATGTTGTGATAATTCGTAACGATTTTTTCGTGACTTTTATTAGTCCTTTCAAAGATCATAAAACTATTTTTTAATATTTTTTATTAATCTTTAGACCTCTTTTCGAGGGCTCTCAAATTTGCTATAGTATTACGCCAACGCAACGATACGCTGAAAAGAACAAGGCCTAATGTACTTGTCAGACTATAGTTTACATCGCTGTTGTGCATGGGGATGAACATGGTAATAGCGACTTAGATATTTAACCTGGTCGGGCTTTAGGAACCATATATGCGCACGCGTATGGACGGAATGACGTGAAGAAAATGATATATATCCAATAGGAACTGCATGGTTTAATGTACAAGATAGATACCTCTTTCTCTTCTTCTTTTTTTTTTTTCGAAATGAGCAGGTTGCCCTGCTTTATTAATTAGATGAAGGGAACGACAATAACCGATCGGTTCCAGCGACTCAAGATGCGCTGTACTCGCAAGCTAATTTGTACAACCCAGCATCGATGTTGGAAACGTTTGAAATGGCCGGGCTTTGAGAGTTTTCAAAGTTTTTAAAGAAAAAAAATGCCTGTTTGGTACTCTCTCAAGTGAATTTTGCTATTTTCTCACTCTAATCCACTGTTATATGGCACAGATAGACTCGCATGTTATTGAGATAGGCTGGCAACTTAAGCGAACCATAGTTTCCAGAGTGGAATTTATGCAAATCTGTCCTTTTCGACTTATTTGTTTATGCTCATCCACTCATTTGCTTATTTTAGATTTTGAAAACATAAATATTGTGGTATTTTTGGATCATTATTTTTTACTTTTAAAGATATATCACAAATTTCTAAAAAGCAAGTTTAACGTAGTGTGTCGAATTCTTCAAATTGTTTTGGAAAGTTTTCGAAATTCAGCTAATCGGCATGTCAACGGATTAGCAAATCAGAAAGAACAACAACCGGAAAAAAAAACTTGCGTGCTTTAGTTCCTTTTAGTTGGTTTTCAGTTCACTTGTTCGTTGTAATTAACTTCAACTTGTCACCTTTCTGATAAAGGTACACATGAACTTGTGGCCCACTCACAAAGCAAAGGCGCAAAGCTCCTCAATTAGCTGCATAAGGGTTCTTTTCATAAACAGAGTACATTCTTATCTTTTAGCAGATGCCATGTTACTTCGAGCAAAAAGGGTAAAAGAAGAGACATGATTTACATTTTTTTCAAAAAGGAACTTGTGTGCTTATTTTTCCCTTTCTTGCACCGTGACGAATATGGCGCAACGTCGGCCTAGTCCAATGGCCTCCCAACAACACATTTTTCAATTACATGACATGACATTTTAAGGATAGTGCATGCCATTGGTGGAATGGTGGTGCAATGGCCA
Source organism: Raddia distichophylla (assembly GCA_005191435.1). Classification (NCBI taxonomy): domain Eukaryota; kingdom Viridiplantae; phylum Streptophyta; class Magnoliopsida; order Poales; family Poaceae; genus Raddia; species Raddia distichophylla. The sequence goes on along the minus strand of SPJY01037954.1, from coordinate 3,756,760 downwards.
TGCGACAACAGGTTTCCCATTTGGGAAATAATATTTTAGGCGGTGATGCTCATTTGCATCACTCAACATAGCACTGCGTACCCTCCAATTTTCAATTAGTTTATGTCTCAATTGCATGATTGCTTTAGTTTGTGAATAAACAAATTAACTTCCATGGGTAGAAAGATCACACCCTATAGAAGGCCGCGTTTGGTGATGGGCCGTCGAGCTATTACACTATACGGGCCACATACCAACCCATGGTATTTTGAGCAAGATCATCCATATGAAATGATTTTCAGTTTTTTTTCAGCACAAGTTTTTGAGGTGGATCTAGCTATTTGCATTTAAATCTGAGTTCTTGATTTTTAAAGAGGGTGACTACCCCATGCTACCCCGTCGGTCCTCTTTCCTCGTTGGATAGCTTCGTCTCTCTCTCTCTCTCTCTCTCTCTCTCTTCCTTCCTCGCCCCGATCCACTCCCTCTTCCTCTCAACACTCTTCCTCCTTTCTCACTGTCGGTGACTCTCACCCTCTTCCTTTTTCCTTCTCATTGTTCAATGAGCTTCGTAGACCTATGCCACTGTCCCCCCTCTGGTCACCACCGGCGGTCGGCGCTCTCGCCACCTCAATGCTCCTCCCTGTACCCTTGTCGCCACATCGGTGCCAATCCATTCAATGCCGCTGTCTCACCGCCTTCGTCCGTCCAAACGACTTCGATGCCTCCCCAACCTCACTCTTTGCACGGAGGGCATACGTACCCTCTTAAACCTCAACCCCAACCTTGTGGCTGCAGTGGTAGTGACGTCAGCAAGGCCACAAGGGCCTACACAGAGAGGAAGATAGAGGGTGGAACTGCTTCTATGTGGAAGAAGAAAGATGAGGAAATACGTTGCATGAGTAGTTTCTTTTCCCTCTATATGTCCGCTCTCAAATGCTACCCTGTTTGCTAGTAATTCTCTTTTTTTAGTCACCGACACCGTAGAGATTTAAACCTAGATGATGGACTTCATAGCAAAACACTCGCCACTTATCCTAAGGGCCAATTATCTATTTTAGCTGAAGTTGGTAAAATGTTTGTTCACTATTAATTGTCACTGTACCGTAATACCATACACAATACAACACACTTATGAAAACAATGCACGCACCGAATATCAAATTACATGGAAAAAATCTAATTAAAAACTAAATAATCCCAATTTTGATTTTTCGCCTTTGTTTTTCCTAGTCCTAGAAAAGAGCGACATATCACCTGTCGGTGAGGCTGGAGGAACCGTTGTAACCCAGTGTCAACGGACTCTTCAATTTATATTTGCTATGGACTAAAGCCGGTCATGCTCTTAGGATTGACCGATCTTTAACCGTAATGGTATTTGTTGACATGCCATCTCGACCAAATTGCAAATTTCCCTCAGTTCAATTGGTTACATACGTGTGAACACCCTTCAGGTTCATGGCCATAATTAAGGGAGGCACTATTTGGCAGGCGTCTGCAATTTTAGTATTTGTGCAGACACATGCCGTGTACATGCGTGCAAACTTCGCATAAAAAAATTCTAACCATATTTGTATGGTAAAGTGTCCATTAAAATACTTAGGCATTAAAAATAAGTAGGTTTCACAAGATTGATTAAATCATTCTATCCGTTTGTCTTTTGCTGAAATATCTTTTAATTTTTAGCTTTTGCATTTTAATAGTCCACTGATTTGAATTTGATAAAAATAAACGTTGGTTATTTCTTTAGAATAATTCCTTATCACCGAGACCAATCGAATGGCGCGCCACGGGCGCGCGGACATTGCTAGCATGAAAACAATGCATGTGCATAAAACCAAATTACATGGAGAAAATCTAATTAAAAACCAAAACAATAATCCCAATTTTGATTTTTCGGTTTTGTTTTTCCTAGTCTTAGAAAAGAGCGACAGATCACCTGTCGGTGAGGCTGGAGGAACAGTTGTAATCCAGTGTCAACGGACTCTTCAATTTTATATTAATTTGCCATGGCCTGACCCCTTCATGCTCTTATGATTGACCGATGTTTAACCGTAATGGTATTTGTTGACATGCCATATTGCCATCTCGACCAAATTGCAAATTTCCCTCATTTCAATTGGTTACATACATGTGAACATCCTTCAAGTTCATGGCATAATTGAATTTGAATCGGCGGGCACGTTTTGGGATCAAAGTTTTCAGACACCGAACATGAAAGGTACAAGCAAGTGAAGCAACCTAGTGATCAACCAGCAACACGTCAGCACATAGTTATCTACAAATCCTTTTTTGCTCCACCATCGTCGCGAGCGCGAGCACGAGAGCGATCAGCATCCTCGTCGTAGCCATGGTCGCCGCCGCAGTAGTACCTCTCGAGCGCCCTGGGGAGGTAGAAGGGCAGCAGGAAGGCGAAGAGGTTGAGCCCCCAGAAGGCCAGGTTCGCCACGGCGAGCACCCTGCCGGCCACCACCCGCCGCCGCGCCACAGCCTCGTCGCGCTTCTCCAGCTCCTGCCGCAGCCACTCGCCCGCCGCGAACATCCTGCGGGCGCTGTACATGACCGGGACGGCGGCCCTGACGGGCAGCGAGAACCGCCACGGCCACGCGGCGGCGACGCCCTCGGTGAAGACCTGCGCGGCGAGGAGGAAGGCGTGCGGCGACGCGGCGGCCACGCCGGCGGTGTCCCCCGTCAGGAGGCCGTCGAGGATGTAGAGCGCCGGGAGCGCGGCCCCGGTGAGGAAGCCCGCGGCGGTGTGCGCGGCGAGGAGGAGGCGGGCGGGGCCGAGGAAGACGGGCGCGGCGGGGTTGGGCCTGCCGGGCCGCTGCGGGAAGGCGACGGCGGCGAGGAGGAGGAGGTAGGGGAGGACGAGGACGGCGAAGGCGATGTCGGAGAGCGGCACGGTGGTGGAGAAGGCGAGCACGGCGGCGGCGCCCAGCGTGTTGAGCTGCTTGATGGAGAAGAGGTAGTAGTGGTGGTGCGGGCGCGGGGTGGGCGAGGTCGGCGCCGGGCTCAGCGGCGGGGGCGGCAGGCCGGCGGACGGCAGCGTGATGCCGCCCCCGCTCGTCGGGCCGACGCCGCCGGACATGGCTCGCCGGAGCGCGCACGGAAAAAAGCACGGAATCCGGAGCACGGAAGTAGCGGCGGTGAGGGGGAAGCGTTGGGCTCCGAGCAGAGGAAGCGCGCCGCCGCTTAAGGCGATGGTGCGTGGCGCGAGGGCGAGGGCGAGGCACGCGTGGCGCTGGCGCTCGTCGCGGCTCCCCGCGTGGCGCTGCGCGGGATTATTTTACCGCCTCGGCGCGCGCGGCGGCGCCGTGACGTGGTCGTATCATGGATTCGTCGGAAACACTTGCAGCGATCGCGAGCGAGCGGCGGCGAGTTCAGACTTGAGATTGAGGCCAGGTGAACTGAGGTGCTGCGCTGGGGATGGCAGAAGCCGAGAAAGCCAATGGCCACCGGACAGCGGAATCGTGGTCCTCGCGAAACGGAAAAGGCCAAATGGATGCAGGCTGCTACAGTGCCACGTGTTCCCGTTCCCGACGCGTCGGAGCTGGGCTCGGTTCGCCGCCCTGCAGAGAGCGGGCCAACCCTGGCTTTTTGCCCTCCCTAGTTCATTCTTTTACTAAATAGATTAAAAATCAAGTTTTTAGTATAAACAAATAAACTAGAGAGGATCAAAGATAACTCTAGGGTCGACCCATTTGCATCCGCCGCTTCGCTGAGGCCGATAAGCACCTTTGCATTTGCTCTGGGCAAATGTCTAAGATTTGAAAGACCGAGCAACGCGATTAGAAGGGGTCGAAGAGACGCTAAAATCTTTCATCTCTATGACATGGCGATGGCGCTGGTGCATCGTGTGTGTTTGGGACTTGGGAGGCTTCCGTTCCTATATTCCCACGACTAACTAATTTACTGCTGACATCAGCTTGCATTATAATGATGTTATAAAATTTCAATAAAACTTTTACTTTTTTTTGTGAAACTTTACGAAACTGTCCAAATTTATATAAAATTCTTTTAACATACTAAAATCATCCGATTAAACTATATTAAAACACATACTACATAGAAACTATCTAAATATGGTGAACCTGAACACCAAATGATGTCATGGCGATGGTTCTAGTGCGTCCACGTGTGTTTCCGAGGTATCCATTCCCATGTTCCCACGACTGGCCTCCAGAAACAAAAGGCAGCTCGGGTCTCGCTGCAACACTGTGACGTGGTCGTGGAACGGATTCGTCGGATACACGCAGAGTTGCAGTTGCCGAGTGGCTGAGCTGCCATGGCTACCTGGCGAACAGCCCTCGCTAGTCGCAAAGGGGACAATGGATGGATGGAACGTGTCCCCGACGTGTCGGAGACTTGGATGTTCAGAGCTTTGCTCGTCTCTCCACTGCACTTTCTTAGCTTCTAGACAGCGTGCTTTCGTCGATTACACCCCTCGATATGCAGAAATCCGTCGAAAATCAGTGGTTCACTCGGAAATTGAGGGAAAACCTCATGTTTCAATCGCCTCAGCGTTGGAACTGATTCTTTGTTTCATGGAATCATGAAATGAAATGTGCTGCCTTGAGTCCACATGTGTCATTGGTCGGTCTACAACCGAGTTTCACCACTGCTTCTAGGCTACTGGGCTAGGGAGAGAGTTTACAACAATGAAACAATACACCAGCCGGCAATCGGCTGAAATAAAATCATCCTGAAAACTATCCAAACACAACATGCATTCACATATTGCCCCAAAGGTTTATTCGTACATAAGCTGCTGCAAAGCGTTCCAGTACCTGGAGCATGAAGGATTCTGATGTATTGCCCTAAGAAGCCATCTCTCCGGGCTCTGCATCTTCTCCACCAACTGGTTCTGTTGAGAAGCTGTTGCAGCTGGCTGCCTCGCCAATAGATGCATTTGGAAATAAAGCTCAGCAGGCCTCAATTCTGCACAATGAGAAGATCGAAATAACATAAACCAAATGCAAAATTTTCTGGCGCTCTCTATCTGAAGCTCTGCTACAATTTCAGACCTGGGGGCCACGAGAACCATTCTAGGCGAAGGTTTTTCTCCCACTTGGTTTTGGACCCAAGACTGCCTTCTGCTTGGGCCAGTAGGAGGGACACAATAGGTAAAGCACCTAATGATTTCTGCTGTGCCTTTCTAAGGCTGGAAGCTGCACGGGATATAAACTGAGGTGCCGCATACCTCCTGGCCATTTCCATACAGACTGCACCTGTCAGTGTGACATTTTATTTCATCAAATAGTCCAAAATAAATAAAAACAAAACATTTACTATTTCTTCTGGGTGTATTCTAGACTAGTGTAAATTCAGACAAACAAGAGCATAAAATTTGGAGGCAGTTATCTTTTCATAACATTAGACTAGATAAATTATACCCCTGAAGAAAAGCATTGCAATCAGTCATTATAGCCTATAGATGTGAAGCATGACCTACCACCATTTTCACAAACCAATAAGCAGAATATACCAGCTAGAGATGGTTTTGATGATAAAAATATTACAATGTGGTAAACAAAAATCAGTCGATAAAGCAAGTTTTTTTTTCATAAAATGGGAAAAGAGGGGCTAGATTTCATAAGTATATGGCAACACAGAGTAGCCACTATCCAGGACATTTAATGGTGGGCATAGCATAATCAAGTACACTTAACAATTTCAATGATTACATACAGGAAACCAAAAAAAAAAAAGAACAGAGAAAACTTCACACGAAAATGAACAAAATGAAAAACAGAAAATATAACAAACTGGCCTACCATAGAGGAATAAAATGCAGCTGTCAGGAGCCCCTTCAGCACATGCATGCGCAAGAATTTTTTCAGCAGTCACATAATCATCATCCCACATAGAATTCTGTGCAGATGCTAGATTAAAAAGTGATGCCCATTTTGATGTGTTGCTACCCCTCCTTTCAATGCATTCTCGAAGATTTCTCTCTATTTCATCAGAAGCACCCTCCAATGAACATAGGGATTCAAGTTGCTTGAGTACTACCCAGCCAATTTCAGTATTTGTACAGTTTTGCAAGCATTGCATGTACTCATTCCTGGAGTTCAAAAGATCCCCTGGCGTTGCATAGGCCCGACATAGTTGCAAGTGCGCAAAGAAAGAACCCATGCTTGGAGTAACTCTTAGAGCTTCTGTAGCTTGAGCAATGCAGTTGACATAGTCATCAGATTGCAGACTAACCTCTGAAGATAAAAGGAGTAGCAAGTACTTCTCATACTGGAACACATTATGCTCTTGCGAATAGCTGCTGTTGGATAAAACTTGTAAAACCAGCCTCCTTATACTGATGCAAATATGTTCAGGGTACTTCTCTTCACGTGCTTTTTGGAAAATGGCAAGTACAAGCAGGTAGCGTGCATCTTGGTTCCATGGTTCCTGATGAACCCACCTTACAAAAAACTTGCATGCTTAGTTTGCCTGCCAAAGAGAAATATAGTGGTATTGTCAATGTAGCAAAATAGAAGAAGATATACCTTTGCAGGTTGCATATTGCATTGTATCCATTTTGGTGCTGATGGTCTTCACATGTAGGGAAAGAGAACTTTGGATAAGAAGTGCAGGTGGCATAGCAAGAAACTGTGGCACATGCTTGAATTTGATGTGGAGATTTTAGGCCCCTGGATGTGCACCCATGGGATAATGAAGTAACCCTCACTGCTTTGTAAGAAGCCTCCCAATCTCCAGTGGTCAGCAGAAGGGATCCAAGTTGGTTTCTGCAGCATGCAACCAAGGGGATACAAGGCAATATAATGATTATCAGTCCCAAAGCTAGGATCTTTCTGAACACAAGATTATTGTTCCAGGCAATATATTACCTTACTAAAGTGCAGTTGGGATACATGTGTAGAATCTTTTTCAGGTAAGAAAGACTACCATCAACCCTCAAAGAATTGTTCAATTCCCCACCAATCTAAAAATAAAACTTCATCCAATATTAATATATCTAGTACAAACCTCCAATAATATTTTCCCCATAGAATGCCAGAAGTTTTAAGGTACTTACAGATTTTCCAAGAGCAATATTTGAGTGCACTTCACTCATCACTTCATAGGATGTAAGCCTAGGAGGCATACTCAACTGAGGTAACTGAAAACGCTTGTTTGGCTGCAAAGCATCTAATGCAGAGATAATGAGTTTCAACTGTGTGCTGTAACTGAGTTGTCTAGGGAGTTTATGAATGACCGAAGCTGCAGGATCCTTTCCAGATATGGTGTATGACAATGTGCATATAAATCCCAATACTGCAGCTGCACTTTCCTCCTTTATGCTAGATATTTTTTCAGCCAAGCTTCTTGATGCAGAAAGAGCTTCATCGTGTCGTCCAAGTTTCCACAATGCAAGAGCATATATCTGCAATCCATCAATGCTCAGCAACCCTAGAAATTTGAGATGACTTGTTAGATTTTTGGTGTATAGGATGTGGAAAACAACTTAAGACTCCACTTAACATGATCTCAACTCATGTTAAAAATAAGAGATAGAATCCTCCCATTGCTCAAGTGAAAACAATACCTTGTGCTTTCAGCTGTTCGCATTCCTGCACTGCATCTGTTGCAAGACCAGCCTGCAGTCAATGCATTGGTTATTGGATAAAGTGAAAGTTCTTATAGGCCACAAAAAGAATACCTGCCTAACCAACATTCATAAGTACGGCTAAACAAACAGAGAAATTATTGCATATATGCAACTGCAGTATACAACAAAATTTTAGCTTCTTGATCTGAAATACTTTATAACATACATCAAATCAATAAACCATGTTAAATATACTCTTACCTTACATAGTGACCGGGCAAGATTCAACGAAACATCAGCAATATGATATCTATTGTCCGACTTGGAATTGTGCATCATGTCTAAAGCAAATTTTGCATGGTGGTAAGATGAGATCGCAGATTGAAAATCCAATCGCACTTCAGAAACCAAGCCATTTATATTGTGCGACTCTGGGTAATGAGGTGCTCGCTGAACAGCCTGTCTTACAGCCACCAATACCTACATGATAGAACTACATGTCAAAAGCTTGATATGTTAAAGGAAGAAAAGGAAAGATGAATAAATGTCAACAACATAAACATAGCAAAACCAAAGCAACACAAAAGTAAGTTACACATAGGAAAGATGTGTCCATAAATATAAAAAAATCTTTCCATACAACACTTCTTAGTTTATGAACACTTTAGATGCACTGGCAACAGTTCAAAATCAAGTGATCTTTCCTTGGCAGCAGTCCGTTGATGTCATTTATAAAGTGGCAAAATATTTATTTTGGAACTTTCAAGGACACCAGCAAAAATTGAAAACATACCTGAGGTGATAGAAGGTCACCAGAACGAGCAGCAATTGTTCCAAGGCCAATCTGAAACTCTGGCAGCTAATGCAAAAATCACATTATAGGACATCAAAGCTACTTTGAAATTTAAAAAGTAACCAAGATACTGAAGTTGCAATGACACAACAGACATGTTAAAAAAACTGTACTTACTGGCAATATCTGCACAGCTCTCAAGCAGCTTTCAAAAGACTCATCAACTGGACCACCCCTTTAAAATCATGCCAAAGAGTAAAATCAGCTTAAGTAAAAATTATGCATGCAGAATAGGAAAGATTTCTTTTTTGAACCTGTGAATAGGAATGATTTTGATGAAAGAAGTAGAGAGGAATACCGAGATTGGTGATAATTTTCAGCCGACGTGCCTGCCCAGGGAAAGGCCAATGAAGGATCAATGCTTCGAGCTCGATCAAATGCTTGTTTTGCCAATTGTTTATCACCTGATTGTCTGTAAATCTGAAGGTCACACTATTACTAATCTTTATCAACCTTAAGAGTAAATCAGCTGTCATATTAATAGCAGTACCTTTCCAATGTATGCCCAAGCTTCAGAAAGAGACATATCCAAATGCAGAGCCCTAATAAAAGAATGCTGTTTTAAAGCCTGACTATTTGACACTGAACCCAATGTAACCCAGAAATCCTTATTAAATGGTTCCAGTATCAAACCACCCAGTGACATTTTCTCAGTCAGCCCCCTGTTGTACAGAAAACACACAATGTTATGAAGCTTCTAAAGAGTACTTGATGTCTGATGAACAAAGAAGTTTACCAAACTATGGGGTCTAAAGCATTATTATCCTCCATGGTATAAATGAGATCGAGACAAATAGCAGTATCATTGTGAATATTAGCTTCCCAAGGAGTGAGATGTAAAGCTCGTTGATAAGAGAGTTTTGCACCATTTGCAGCTGACAAACATGCATTCTTCCACTCAAGGACAGAAGATTTGAAAATCAACTCATCCATGCCCACTTTCATCTTCCCGTTCTCCCATGGAAAGCATCTTGCAAGTGCAAGCTGATATAAAGTGGGTGAGGTATATAGAAGAATAGAAATACTCCAAATTATAAGGTGTCAAGAAAATTCAATCATTAACTGGTGGTTACAAACTGTACCTGGGCGTCTCCATGCAATTTCCAAACACATGAAAGGTTTCCAGTCAAGGAACTGCAAACTTTGGCAGCTTCTGATGCTTCCTACATGAAGCTACATTAAGACACTATGTTGTGGAATGATATTAAAATGAAGCCAATTATCATTTCAAAATACCTTCAACAGACTAGCTGCCCAGCCGAAGGCCCCAGTAGCTACACAATATCTTGCCCAAGCAAGCAATGCAGAAGCAAGCCCAAAGTATGCAGAATGATTACGAGGAGCCATCTCCAAGGCAGAACGAAACTGTTCAACTCCCTGGTTTTTTTCAAGCAGTGATATAGAAGTTATTAATTATTACCAGTAGGAACTGTAAAGGGCTAGCTCATGTGCACTGTCGCCAACACAGCAATAGGTCCTTTTGCCGAAAATCTTCATACCTTTCTGAAATAGCCAAGCATCAGCAGGATGTTTCCACTTTCTATCAATGCAAAGACCCTGGAACTATCAAGTTCAATAGCTCGCCCATACGACTGCCAACAAAAACTAAATTAAGAATACTAGGAAGACTCAATGCAGCAGACTGCAAAATTACTAATAATGCTCCAAAACCAAAACAGCTCACCTTTACTGCTGCAGTAAACATGCCCAAACGGTGGTATGCCAAACCAAGTGCCTAATGCCATAACAACGAATGTAAAACCAGTTACATTGTAAACAAAGGATGAATGAATTGGATCTCATCAACTTTACAACAAAAAAAGAGAAAAGAAAACACTCACGGACTCACCTCCCATAAATCTGCACAGGTTGGGTAACCTCGTATTGCATGTTGAAGGCTTTGTATAGCTTCTGACCATTTCCTTTGATGAACCTAAATTTGTCGTATCGTGTCAGCAAGTATTACAGATATATTTTGTCATTTCAGTATGCAATTTAGCAAATACAGAAAAGATCTTGGAAAGAGAAATATTAACAGAATTCAAACAACTTTAACCCCGTCAGTTTAACATATAAGCAAAAGCAGAAACTAGTACTTCCTTGCTCCAAACAAAAAGAAACCATCCAATTTTTAAAGCAAGACCATATGAATTTGCCTAGACATTGCAAGACTGAACCAGTTTAATGTGTGGTTCGAATGCATAACTGGGTTTGATGGAATAGAAAGGCACAATGCACCCACAAGAACAGAGTGGCAACTGGCAAACTAACAATTGGCATGGGGAAAACTGTCTGAACTGCTCAGTTAAAGCCCAGCAGGTGATGCATGTGGAGCAGACTTCCAAAAGGCCCCTATTCAATGAATTTATGAATTATGATAAAGCATATCCCAGATGACCGCATTACTGGATGGCTACTGCTTAGGCACATGAAGTGTTTTATTCTCTTCAGGTAGCATCGACGTCTACTTATTCTCTAATTACATCCATTTGTAATATTCTGATGTGTGGGGCATCTCTAATATCTCCGATCTGCTTCTATTTGTTGCTCCTTACACCTAGATTGTTACCGACATAATATGAGTGTAGGAATATATATAAGCAGGAAGTACTTAGTATCAATAATCAACAAATCATTATTCGTCGAGTTGTGCTTTGCCATTTCAGCTAAGTACCTACCTATTAATTTACTCCTACATGGCCTGCAGCCTGCTGCTGTTTAACTATGCTCGTATACAGCATGTATTTGATTTGATTATTCCTCCCTATGTTTGTTATTATATACGTATCTCCAAAAAAATCATGTATTTAAAAGGTATATCATGTCCAATTGCCTTCTAATAGAAATAGTTGTTTGAGTAGCGATCAATTTGATCACCAGTCCAAGAGGTGACTACCCACAAGACCTTGTCCTTGAGCAGTTTGACGACCAGGCTAGTGGTAGTGGACCACACACACCCTATTTAAACCTGTGCTGGCTACTGCAACAAGATCATTGTAACGGCCCCTACGAATGTAGGTCTGTGAGTGTGGCAACACCCTTTAATGCTAATATGCTATATGGAATTAACAAATCTACACCACCCAATCGTTGCTTTCAAGGAATACTAATCAAAAACAAAAACTACAATTGTACAAATCCTAGTTCCTGATTTGATCCCTGAATTGAAAATCATATCCACAATCAAATACCAATAATTCGAACATTTGATGCTGCAATTTGTAAAGATCTGCAAATTATTTTTTTCTGTCTATAAACTTAAGATCATTTAGCTTTTTTGAAATAGCTTCAGAAACTATACCATAGGTTATGAAGATTTTAACTTGGTAACACCGTAACAGTACAACAATGGCAACCAATCGACTGATTCATGTTGTTCTGCAGCTCTCCACATTTACTTCATCTGCTCATTCAAAAGGGCATGAACAGAATTGAGCCAATCCTATCCACTTGGATGAGGGTAATGGAGGTACTGGGCGATGAATACCAATGTGGATGTGGCGTCAGCAGACTGTGGCTCGATAAATTACATGAACAGCACAAGAAACTAAGAAAGGGATGCTATAATCCTATAAGCAATTAAGTGTGGGATAGCTATGGATCCAACAACATATCTGTAAAGAATTAAGTATACGGCGTGCGGAGATTGAGTCAGACTTCAACTCTTTTTGAAGCTTTTGGTAATGTTCCTAATCAAATTAGTTGTTGTAGACACAAATTAATTTGAAATGGTGGGATTCTGACCTAATCCATATGTATTTAATACGTCAAAATGAGCCCTTCCTATTACTAAAGTTACCAGCTAGGCAACAATGCAATAATGTTAATCAATGGTGCATCCAAGTAACTGCCAATCAAGTATACCTGCAAGTAACCGAGCCTCCGTAAGGCCCAAAACGCACGTGGTGATTTGCCGGCTGCCTCCTTGCACACAGCAAGCTCCAAGCTCTCCTTCCCTTCCACATCAAGCAAGTCACACAGCGCCTCCTGCACCAGACCACAGATACAACAAACCACATTCAAACACACACGAGCAAACCAACTAGCATTCAAGGCACGAGCGTAAATGCATTCCCTCCCACCCCAGCAACCGCATCGTCGGGGTTGAGCGCCGCCGCCCGCTGATAGCACTTGACCGCGCGCTGCGCATCGTTAGCGCGGGCGTAGTGGTCACCAAGGAAGCGGAAGGGGACGCCGTCGTTCGGGTTCAGCTTGGCAGCCGCGAGGAAGTGCTCGGCCGCTGCCGCACGGAGGCCATTCGCCTCATCCCCATCCTGCTTCGCCGCCGCCTCCGCCTCCGCGCGGTCCCATAAGAAGACCCCCTGCACGCGCACAACCAACGCGCGATTAGGCGCAATGGAAAAGCGAGAACGCAACAAACGGGAATGATTTGTGCCGAGATAGTGCGAGGGCTTACGAGGTTGTAGTGGTGGAGCGGGCTGGAGGGGTCGGCGGCGAGGGTTTGCTCCAGCTGGTCGCGGAGGTTAGCCTCCGCCGCCTGCGCATGGGCTACCGAAGGGTCAGTAAGAGAAGGCGAGATAGGCAAAAATAGAGTCGGAGAGAATGGAGTTGGTTACGGTTTCCGGCATGTCGCCGGCGAGGTGGCACAGACGGAGACGACGGCGACGTAGTGGTGGTGGTAATGGACGGAAGTGCGGGGAAAGGGGAATGAAGCGCCGCGGCTTTGTGATAGGCAGCAGTACTTGGAAGAAGCATAAATCGGGCCCGACTCTACAGGTGGGGCTCACTTTTCATCTGCTTGATGCTGGGCTAGCCCACTGACAGATGGACCCGACAGTAAAATTACATACCGGTTCGCCTGTTTCATTTCCCCCTGAAAACTAGCATGGTTCATTCGAAAGCGCAAGGTGTCTCACGCAATTACAGACTAGATTCCCTCTTGGACCTTTTTCTTGTGCTTACTCTTTTCGTTCTCGGGGCAATCCACCGCTAAGTAATCTAACTCTCTATATTCAAAGCATCTCATCTTGGAGATAGATCTTCTTCTTGATGATGAGCCTCTATTACGAAAGCTCATCCTCTTGATTAGCTTCCTTGAGCGGTTGACAATAAGAACCAATTCTTCAATCTTTGGAGTCCCATCATCGGAACATTCATCATCACTATCTTCAACCTTCTTCTTCTTTGCTTTGGTTTGAGCTGGAAGAGCAATAGTCTTCTTTGCGTGAGGGGCATTTTCATACCCATTGATCTTCATCTCATATGAAACGAGCTTCCCAAGAAGGCTTGTAGGGGTAAGTTTCTTCATCTTCTTGTTACTATTTTAAAGCATATTAACAAATGGGTTGAACTCGAATGGCACAATGTCAAGGATCTTCCGGCATATGTTAACATCCTCTATGGTCTTGCCGCACATGCCAATGTCATTGACGATCGGGTTTAACCTAGAATACATGTTATTCACACTCTCTGAAATGATCAACCTAGGTAGCACCGTGAAATGATCAAATTGTCTCCTATCAAGAGCTAATTTCTCCTCCACTAACTCTGAGCTACCAACATGAATTTTCTTCAAAGTTTGTCAAATTTCACTTGCCTTAATGAGGTTACTTATGCGATTGAAAATATCAGTGCTCACATTGAAAAGTAAAGCATTCCTAACTATAGCATTGTAACACCGATGCTCTATCTCGATGGGAGTGAGAGCTAAGATATTGACCGAAGCCGCATACCCGGTCTCACAAGCAACACAAATATCATAGCAAAGAGCTTCTAGATAGCATTGAATTCTAAGGGCCTGTTCTTTTCGGCTGATCTGAACGGCTGAAATGACTGAATTTCGAGAGCTTCTAGAGGTAGTCTCGAGATTCGGATCCATTTCATTTGACTTGCTTTTTAAAGCGTTAGGACCCACCTTCCAAACAACGAAAAAACGAAATAAAAAACCCAAAGCATATGTCTTTTCAAAACATAGATAAGTCGTTAAGCTGTTAAGTCGATAAGCTGTTAAGTTGAAAAGAATAGGGCCTAATTCTCCAATGTGGGTTGTTTGTGCCATCGAAAGTAGGAGCTTTTCCTATGTCAATCTTAACCCCTTCTTTAACGGCCATCTCCGAGCGGTTAGACTCAAACGGGAGAACCTATGCTTTGATACCACTTGAAAGGAACTTTATCGCCTAGAAGGGGTGAATAGGCATTTTTAATCCATTTTAAGTTTTTCTTCAATTAAGCATCAAGATTAAGAAGACTCAATCCTAGTTTCTAGTGCCCTAGCAAACGGAAGTAATTGATATTAAAACGCACTAGCAACCTAGTCTATTGCAATTCATCCAAGCAACCAAGTGCAATTCATACGGAAAGTAAATGCGGAAGTAAATGAGAGAGAAGTGGCATGGTATTTGTTTCACCGAAGTTCGGAGCCACAACTCCTACTCTCCGTTGAGGCTAGCCCTTGCGCACAAAGATCGGCTCCCTCTCGAGCCACACGCCTCACTACTCCCCAGTAGTCGTTCCGCCACTCCGGCGAGATGGATTTCGTCACCCGAACAACGACTTGAGAGTAGCCACAAGCCAAGGCCTACTCCCAAGCCCACACCTCCGAGAAGAACGCCGTCTTCAAAGGTAATAAGCCCGAACCGCCTCGATCATGCTAGATCGAAGGACTTCCACGAAGCTCAAGTGGGGGAAAGTGGGTTGGTGATGGAAATTTGGTCGAAGAATGGCTCTAGAACACCCCTAAGATGAACATGTGTTGGAGCTAGGTAAAATGGAGCAGAAAACCTCACAAGTGCCAGCCCACCGAAGCTAATTTATACCCCCGGAGCGAAACTAGCCGTTTGAGCTCGGGACAGCTCAAAAAACTAGCTGTTACAGCTCCACTGGATGCGTCCGGTGGGCCACCGGACGTCCGATGGAGGTAACGTGAACGCAGAAACAGTGAAAAACTTAGGGTTTACAGGTTGAGCGAACGCGTCCAGCCGCCCATCGGACGCGTCCGGTGGAAGATTAGAGTTTTGCTGGTGACTGCTGTAGCTAGGGTTTCTACACGATCGGACGCGTCCTGCCGCCCATCGAACGTGTCCGGTGGAGTAAAATCACAGAAACCAGTGTTGCGGGCACTCGACGCATAAATAATTATGCCCGCCGGACGCGTCCGGTGGGGCTGACAACTCTGAAATTACCAACAGAGGCAGAAACTTAATAACACTCGATTTCTCACTTTGGCAAATAGGTAGATATTGTCGATGATTAAGTCAACTAAGGTTCTTGAGAAGGGAAGATAGAAGACACTGCCGAGCAGGGCAAACAGCAATCAACGAGCAACGAGCAGACACAGGGTTTTTATCCTGGTTCAGGCCTCTCCGGGAAGATAACAACCCTACGTCCAGTGCTTCTTTATATAAAAGAGGATTACAAGAGGAAACTCGGCGAGACGAACAGGTCTCGGCGAGATTACAACAAGTATTAGATCTACTCAGGTCCGATGATCTTGGCTTCTGCCCCCTACACACCGTGGGGGCTTGATTATATAGTGTTGAACAACCGACCTACCGAGGGATAAACGGGCCGGGCTGGCCACACGTCCATAACGGACTCGAACACATGCCAAATATATCCTGAGGTAGGCAAGGTTTTATCTCCAATTCTTGAGGATCATGACGTCTGCTCCAATCCGAGAAACTACGTCCGGGTCTTCACGTAGCCGTGCAAAACTCTGTTCGAGTCAGACTCGAACAGGAAGTCTTGGCCGCATGCCAACCAGGAAGCTGTTCGGCGAGACGCGCATGGGCCCGACAAAGCCCTCTAGGGAGCCAGGCCCTAGGAGGCTGTCCGGTTAGGCCGTCAGGGAGTGGGCCATGGCAATGGGCCGTGATTTTGTCCCTGACAGATATGTGTATACTTGGACTGAAAGCTCAAGGTTCAAGGAAGAGATTGATCCGGCAAGATCAAAATGATTTGAAGACCCCTTTTGAAGCATGGGCAAGAGAATAAATTAAAAATCTAGCTGCTCCTAATCTAAACACGGCCTCAACTCACGCCCGACCATGTCTTAATGTCTTGTAGAAGCAACTCCAAGGCTTGCCGATGCCTCGCTAGAGTTCCAAGAACCTCCAAGAACACCCTAGCCACTTGATTAAATTTTAATAGCCTGTCATCAATACCACTAATAAATCTAGGCTCAAATTGAGCTCACAAAGTCAATATCACCCAACACATTCCTTATACTCATCTGCTAACCAGATGAAGAATTTTGTAAAATAAAGACATGAATTGGCATGAATAAGATAGTCATCACCCCATTGACATAACTTCATATACCCGAAGTAGGGACCATCGATGTATTTGTTTCAACTCTGCAGAACCTGCCCAACTTTATCCGTAAAATGCGCGGTAGTATGGATGGGCGGCATTTTATGTCATTCTTACTCATTTCAAACCCAAGTTTTTATAGAAGCAAACGAATTTTGAATGACCTTGTCATTCGTGCCCTTGAGTATTTCCTCGGGCTCCATGAGCCAGGATCCTTGCCCAAGCCGGCAAAGATAAAGATATTTCTGAATCTGCTTCTATAACTTATAGAGCAATGATTTCCAGGCAAACTCAACCTCACACCCAACCTGGTGCCCTTGAGTGTGGTACCCTTCCCAGGTACATGGCTCAATCCGACAAAGATAACGATTTTTCCGAATTGCTCTATATAGAAGGATGCATTTTATCTTCCACAAACCCTAGCATATCGAATAAGCTATCCACCCAGCTTATTCACATGCTCCAACTTAACTTTGCTCGAAACAAATGATAATTGAGAATTCTTATATTCTAGGGTAGTGGAAATGTCAATTTTAATATTAGGAGGGCTTTTGGCTATGGGGTTTGGATGAGGATTATTTAAGAGGGGGATTTTCACACATACATAGCTACAACATAATGTGATAAACATAGTTAGGCAAGCATGGGTAATAAATATGCATCAAGGGTAGAAAACCTGCCTTCATCAAAGTTCAGCTCCTGATCCGGGAAGGTGTCGAGGGCCTCTGGATCAGCTGCTCCGAGAGTGCTCTGATCGTCTCCTACGCATTGCAAAGGAAACGACAAAACAAATTCAAATAGAAATATGAATGAATTGGAAATAAAATTGAATTTTGAATTTGAAGGAAAAGGTTGAGGATATAGGGGATGAAAAGGGTATTCATTTGAATTCTTAGTGGATTTGAGGCTTCGAAATGAACTCATGAATATTTAAAATTATTTTGGATTTTTTGGGGATATTTCTAATTTATGGGATTTTTGGAAATGATTAATTTGAGTGGATTTCAATTGGGGAAATAGAATAATTAATTATTTGGGTTAATTTGTGGATGAATATGGCTTTAGGTATTTTTTTTCCTAAGCTCTATGCTTTATTTTATGGAAAAATTTTCAGAAAGTTTGGATTTGATTTGAATTTTCAAATGAAATTTGAAATTGATCGGGCTTAAACAAAAGGGAAAGAATTCCTCTGAGGGAGTTGGGCCGCAACTGGGCTCGACCCAAGCTAAGGCGCAGGGGAGTGTGTCTCGGGCTCCAGTGAGGGAATGGTCGACGACGGCGAAGGACGACCAGGGGCGAGGTGTGCGTGTGTGGATCCGGTAGAGGGGTGCACGACAGATCGATTGATGGTGGTGGGTTGGCCTGAGGTGGACTATGGCGACCTGGCGACGACGAGGAGGCAACAGCTCTTGTGGTCGACGGCGAGGCCGTGGCTCCAGTGCTCCTTGGTGAAGATGGAGGGCGTAGCTGGCTTCACAGTGAGTAGTGGGTGCTCTTCGGTGCTGGCACCCAGCTCGGGGAAGAATGGAACATGACGGCGATGGGTGGCCGGAGGAGGGGAAGAAGGTGGTTGTGAGGGTGGCAGAGAGCAAACGGGAGAGAGTGAGAGGGTGGAGGTGATCGAAAAGGGGATTCCGCGGCGAGGGGAGGCGCTTAAATAGAGCGGCGAGGTCGGTTCCGGCCGGGGAAAAACATGGGCTCGGGTCAAAGTTGCGCGAGGAAATTGGGGGCACCGATTGGTTTTCGGAGGCGGCGAGTCGGTGGATATGAATGGCGGCGACGAGGAGGTTCTGGAGGTGTCGTTCCTGTGGGCGCTGCCAAGAGGGGGTGAATTGGATAGAAAATTTTAAACCTTTATCGTTTTGCTTTGATGATTAGTCAATGTAGGAACCCAAGCTAACTAGCAAGTCCTATATGAGAGCAACCACTAGACTTGGTTCGAAGGCACAAGTGCACACAAGGCGGAAGCAATCACAAGTGCGGAGAGGGC
The DNA here is from genome assembly GCA_005191435.1 of Raddia distichophylla. Classification (NCBI taxonomy): domain Eukaryota; kingdom Viridiplantae; phylum Streptophyta; class Magnoliopsida; order Poales; family Poaceae; genus Raddia; species Raddia distichophylla. The sequence goes on along the minus strand of SPJY01037954.1, from coordinate 3,738,127 downwards.
ACATGGCCTTCGGGGCTCGGGTGGGCGGTGTGGCAGAGCGGGACTGGGGCTCGGCGACGACGACACGCTCGACGACAACGTCAATTAGAGGGAAGGGACAAGAGGGAGAGGAACGAGGGAGAGACGGGAGAGAGAGAGACGAGAGGTAGAAGACAGATCTGACGCGCGGGCCCGAGCCATCCAGTGAGATTGGGAAGAGAGTGGCGTGGGGGTGGGCTGAGAGAAGGTGGAGCAAGGAAATAGGTCGGGCGTGGGGACTTGGGCCGTGACGCCTGAAGAGGAGGGAGGGAATGGGCTTCGGCCCACGCTGAGAGAGGGATACAATGATTTAGATTTTGCTTTTAGTCTTCTCCTTGATAAAATAATTGTAGATAAATATTTATACCAAATATCACTTCATGTATTTTTAGCAACAATTTTAAATGCTCATACCATAATTTAACATTTACAACCTAAAAATGCTTATGCACTATTTTAAAGTGCTATTGCACACTTAATCCAATTGATAATGAGTGTTGTAACCAACAGGTGCAAAGATGGTATGATGCATGAATATGATTTATAAATTATTTTGGTGATTATGCTTTTGGAAAATTAACGTGCCAAATTTATGTTTTAGATTTTTGGATGTTGCAGACCCATATCATCAAAAGTGGGGACCAAAGTAGTGCTAAGCAAGTTCACCCAGACTTAGAAGTCTAAACCATTTTGATTTGTTTTCTAAACCCAGGTTATCAAGGTAGTCTGATCATCAAGACAATCATTGTCAAATCAAAGGATAATTGACATCGTCCAGACAATATCAATATTGACCGGAATAATTCAACAAAGCACAGCATGATATATCATGACTAGCAACCAGACATTCATAATTTTAAGAGCATGCAATTTAATAATTTAAAGGAAATATTTTGGAAAACTGTATATCAATATGATTGTATAAGTATATATGTTAACTTGTACTAGATAAGGTATACAACCTTCCCCAATATGGGCAAACACTAACTAAGAAGGAATGTTAACTTGCCTTCGTCCTCGGTAATTTCCTTGCTCGGTATCAGGGTCCTCGAAATGTCTAACAACTCCTTCTATGTCTAGTCGTAGGACGTGAAGAACCCATAAATACAAGATCATTCAAAGAAACATGATGCATGAAATTCAAGGTGCTGTGTCGTTGGATCTAAACCCTAAGTGGGACCATCTATGCTAATCTCTTTTCTAACACTTTACCCGCCGAGGAAATTCCATGTATTTAATCTAAGTTTACTATGTAGAGAGTCGGTTAAATGATGCAGGAATGAGTTGGATGCATGTAGTAATACTAGTGGATACACGCGCTGCGCTGCGTCGCCTTGGCAGCGTTATTTGGTACGGTGCATTAAGATGGTAATTTGGCAATTTATGTCGAGGCTAGGGTATTGGTTGGAATTCAGCTATAACAACAATAGGCTATTTTTTATAACGGCATAAAACTGAATGAAGGAAAGATACAAAGAATTCAATTTTTTTTGATAGGTCTCTAGCCTATCGATCAGAGCTCCTGTGATGGCAAAAATGTGGCTATGTGTAATAACAAAAAGACATGAACAGATGTACATCAGGCCATCCAAAAGGAAGAAAGGTAAAACAATGGATTGAAAAACAGTGTACCCATTCTTATGCTTTTTTGCTGCCTTATCTAAACATGGGTAACACAATTTTTTTTGCTGTACAAAGTTGCCTCAAAGACCGGCTCATCTTCAAAAATATTCCAAGCACCCAGTTGATACACCATCACATATATCTTGTATTTTAGCAAGGATCCACCAAAGGGGCACGAAGAATCAGCTAAACTCTCGAGGAGATCAAAATCCCCTTTCAAACTGCGTCCAGATGCAAATGATAATTCGCTGTTAAATGCACCTTTGAAGATTGATGAATGTACACATTACCAAGGCAAGTGGCATTGCTTTTGCCATCATCAGTGGGAGAGGTAAGGCGGAACTGAGAATGATATAGGCCCGACCATCTCAAAGACATCCTACATAAATATCACACTGGGCACACAATAATTTAAAGATTAGAAAGAGCACAATAATTCTAAGGTCAGCAATGATTAGAATGATTAGAAAGGGCCTAGTTAAGAGCTGAGAGGCAGAAACAAATAAGAAAATAGTTTATCTACTTTCAAAATCAGCGACTTTAGATGTAGTTGAACTTATGATTCGCTAGCTAAGAGAATAGTTCTTAAACACAAAAATATTTAATATTTAATGTATTAAGTAATTAGAAATTAAAATTTAAAATTAAATTTAAAATGACATATTTTAGTCTCGCCCTAGGGCCCTTAAAACATTAGGAACGGCCCTGGGCGTCGCACCCGTCCCTGCGTACAAGCCCACCGGCCTCACCAAGCCCGTCGCACTCCGTGAGCTCGCCGCAAAGGTGGGGAACAAGCTGCGCAAGGCGGTGGACATCAAGACTCTGGAAGAAGTGAGTGGTCTCCTGAACCAGGCCGAGGCGACCGTCATTACTTTCAATGCCTGATCTGTTCTGTGTCCGTAGGCTTACTGATCGTCGTCCCCTAGTACATACATACCCTAAAAGCTTGTGCGGGTTTTACCTCTGAATGTGTCAAGTCTGTAGCCTCCTGATCTCGATCTGTGAACACCTATTATCCTTTTGCTTGTAATGAACGTGAACAAGTGCAGTGATCATTGTCCGATTTTACTCTATTCCTTTGAAATTTGGTTTTCAAATAGAGTCGAGAGGAGAGAGGGAATTCGAAATTTTAAGGGGAAAGGCAAGGTCGAGAGAGGAATTTGAAATTTGAACATCCCCTCCTACAACTGCAAGGGGGAATCGAGGAATCGAAATGGCGGGCATACCCCTCCCTCCTTCAACATCTGCGGCGATCTGGACCTCGGCCACCGCCACCGCCACCGTGACTCTCCTCCGCCTCGCCTGCACCCGCCCTCGCTCCCAAAATCCTAACCCTAACCCCGACTCCAATCCACGTACGCGTGTTCCCCCTCCACCTCCATTTCATTTGATTCCACCCCATTCCTCACTGACTCTTCCTCTTCTTGCCCCGCACACAACCCATTACCAAGGTCAAGCTGGCCGAACAGAAACGTTTCTGTACTTCTTCGTAAGAATGATCCAGTTCCAACTTGATAGGAAGAGAAAAGGAGGCCAAGAATTAATTTTATTCTAAACAATTGATCATCAACTCAGGTCAGAATCTTGACCATGTTATTCTTTTTGCTCCATTGTTGGCTAAGGCCTACGGTTTGTGTTTCCAAGATCAGAATGCTATGATAAAAATTGAATTACAAACTTTACAGTTAGTTTCTCAGCCTCTTTTGTAACATTTCTGCAAATTTTTATCACACCACATTTATCTGCATCATCTTCTTTAATGTTATCAACTCCTTCCTGAAACACATTTTTTCTTCTAAATCCTCAGTCAATTTTCAGCTTCCTGCATATCATAGCAGAAGGTAACACTGATTTAATTATTCCATCATGAACTACAAACTTCAGAAATTTGTCAGAAACATATGTAGTTACTGAAAATACACTGGCAAACAAAAGTTACGCACAACAAGATTGTGTTGCAGTTTTATTTTTCATGTGCTTTCAGGTAAGGAGAGAGAACAGTCTGAGATTTTAATTTCAGGAACTTTAACAGGTTATTTAGAAAGCTAAATGGAAGGAAACTGTAATGCCAACATGTGAGCAGTATTATGAATCCACTTGAATTCCCTCCCCTCACCCATGAGACCATGATTTTGTCTACCCGAGTATTTGAGTCCAGCTATCAGATTGATCATCCAACTCAAATACTGGGTTTCCTCAATCTCCAGTGCTTCTACTATGCTCCAGACATTCGGTTCAAAAAAAAAAAATGCTCCAGACAGCTGTTGCTGCACTCAATAGTGATCTCATCCATCACTCATGGTTAGAATTGATCCAAATGTTAATTACAGTAGGCCATTTACAGTCCTTCAGAAGAAATCAGCCATGCCTAGTGGGGATGTGTTTGCCATTCCACCAACCAGACTTGACAGCCTGTGTGAATTAGCAATTGTTCTGATATTTTCCTGCATAGTGCTTACCCTTGTTTAACATGTGGTAAGATACATTTTACTTTGTTTTGTGCGTTCATGCTGTATATGGAGTATCATATGCGGAGTGATAAATGCTTCCTTATGTGAGTTGTATAAGGCACTGATTTCACATCTGACCTTGAACCGAAGACAATCCTTCTAACTTTGAACCTCTCTATCATCTTCAGAGTTGTATAAAGCACTGATTTCACATATTTTCAGTTTGATTGCAAATAATCTGTTCCCTATCATCAAATCAAGAGGCTGCCACTCCTGTCTGGTTCAGCAGAGGCAGGACTGAAACAAGAGAGGTTAAAGTATAAGTAGCGGTACACTAATAGGTAAGCAAATACCTTCTTGTGTTGCATCACTTCTCATCAATCCTCCCACTTTACTGCCCTGTTATTGCTGGAAAGTATTAATTCAGAGAAGGGCCAAAGCCCAAAGCCCAAAGGGCTGGTTGGGGGTTATTTTAAGTGTGATAGATTTTGTCCATGTCTGGTAATTTGTACAGCAGCGTTGGTGAATGGTGTCTATGGCATGCCAAGTCAAGATCAGATTGAATAATCCTGTAACGAAAATTTTGTTTCAGTTAAGGTAACACTGTTTTGCCATTCTAATTTCTAATAGGGCCAACTAATAATGGAGTGTATATGGTATTTTTTGTGGCTGGAAAACTGCTTCTCTCAACTATGGCAATGCTAGTTTTCGCTAAACTGGTAAATTTGTATGAATGAAACCTAAATTTGTCGAACAATTTGGCAGGATTCTGATTGAACTTAGCTGCTATGTTTTATTCAGATAATAATGGGTACAAGATCTGAGAGAATTGATCGACACTATTGTTTTTTAATTATAGAACTAAAACAGTGAAACCAACTATTTTCAGGGTTTGTAATATGAGATTTGTTTATAGCTCCTGCTAACCCTGGTATTTCTGCTGGTAGCCTGGTAGTCTTCCACAAAGTTTATATCCAAGAAGCTGCAATGAGGTCCTAGCTCGGATAACTAATTTATTTTATGCTTAGCAATTTGAATTTGCCCTTTTGGTGGTGATTTATATGATAGTTGGTCACTTTCAAGACCAAGAAGAATTGTCCATGGTGGGTCATTGTATAGAGGCTTGGATTCTGGACGGCTCAAGTGAATGGTGGTCGGACATTTCTCCCTTCTTTGTTCCTTGAACCACAAGCTATCAAACAGTAATGCACATCAAGACATCTTATTTTATTAACATGGGTTGAATGGTATATACCAGTATTATCCTTTAGTCAAGAGTACGTGATTATTTATTTCATAGATTGAACATGTCGGAAGTTTTTTTTCCTCGAGAATGTGCATCACATTCATTCAGATATACAACATAAACCACTATGACCACATGGTAATTTGGACAGAATTGCAGTTTGAGAAGGGACTGCATGATAAAAGATGTGTTCATGGATGTTAGACAAGATTTTTGAATCAAATTAAGCTCCATATTTCTTTGCTTGATTTCTGCCTTGGACTTTTTATTGGATGGGCTGCAACTAAGAGGAGTATAATTTCTGTACAGGTTCAGCATATCCAGCCTGATTCTCCACATGCACAACCCATTTTCTTTAAATTTTTAGCAGATGGCCATAGTGATTGCCAAGTCATTTGAGAAAGATCAACATATCTGCACAATTTTACTAGCATGTCGCACTAGGATAGAACTCTGACAAACTTGAGCATTGGACATGTCGAGGATGATTTCGTCCAGTTTGATGACCTGTGAGCGGGAATACTGATCTGAAGGTAATTAAGACTGGTTTATAGCCACAGGAGCCTTTTTTTATACAATTTATTATTAGTTGCTGCTTAGTTGATTTGGACTTTATTAGGACAAACTGGTTAAGGATTATGACTGCACGCAAACATCTTCAGAATGGTTATGTAATGTAATGACTAGTGACAATCTACATGGTTGTAATTGGTGACAATTTGACATTCTGAATTAATAAATCCATCACACACATTTATTTCCATGTACTAATAATCGAGAACAGAACCCAACTGCAATGGTCAGATGAGATCTGGGCACCACAATCTTTTGCATTCAGTTACACATAGTTTGTACAGACAGGCTATAATCCACTGTCATAATGTAAAGAACACAGTGTGTCATAATGTAAAGAACACAGTGGCAACATCAAATTTTGTGTTTCAATGGCTTCCAAGTTTGGCAAGTCTATCTGTCCTGTAAAATTTGGAACGACTTTTGCAACATTCATACTCATGTACTTTTCCATTTATCTTGTTTTGCAGGCCCGTTGTTTGCTGAATGGAGGAGCGGAAAATTTGTGATGTGTGGCCCAGTCAAAGTCGAATCATTTTCTTTATACCTCGGATGAATTGATCCCATTGATTTTTTTTACACTGGTTAGTTTCTGATGCTATAGTAGGAAGAAACATATAGAAATATTTACTACACATTGCTGCATGCTGTAATTGGATCCTAAGATGTTGGTGCACACCACCAAAAATCGCCGTGCACCTTTATCCATCAATTGGCACTCCATTTTGCATGTTCTAATTACAGTGAGTGAGAGTGAGAGTGAGAGTGAGGCTCCTATCTAATTCTCTAATTGTAATCTACATTAATTCTTTACACTACTATTATAATCCTCATGAGAAGAAATGCAAATGCAACTAATTATTGGATTCACATTTTGCAGCATGAGATTGAGGGTACATGCATGGTGATGCTTCGGCTTGCATGTCCATGATGATGGTTCCAGAAAATTTGCACTGTTTACCCAAAAATAAATCCGCAAACTAAAAAGTGTCCACGGGTTAGATGGAATAGGTGAAATGCCCCTAGGCGCCCTCACCGTGGGCGCCCTGGGGGTCCGGCGCCCTCACCGTGGGCGCCTAGGGGTAGGCGCCTTCACCGGGAGCGCCTAAGGCGAAGGCGCCCTCGCCGGGAGCGCCTAGGGGGTAAGCCGCCCTCCCCGAGAGCGCCTTGGTGTGTATAAAACCCCTCCCCAAGCCTCCCCACCGTCATTTGAGCGCAAACGGCAGCCAGACTCAGTATACACAGTAGAGAGCAAGAGGGGATAGAGGGTTGGGTGAGGGGAGAGGGGGAGTTGGAGAAGGGAGGGAGCTGAAACGACGAGGTTCTGTCGGTAAGTACAGTAAAAAAAATAATTATACGTTTTTTGTCCGTACTGTTTATATTTGTTATTGTAGATTTGCAACCATAGTTAGGATAGCCATTAACTGAATGTATTACTAATGATCTATGATAGGATTTGTATTAGAAATATATTGTTTAACACTGGGGGTAAAATAATAGTAATTTAGCACTGGTGTAGTGGTAATATTTTAGGGTAGGATTTGTATTAGAAATATATTGTTTAGCATTGGGGTAAAATAATAGTAATTTAGCACTGGAGTATGGGCAGTATTTTAGGGTAGGATTTGTATTAGTAATGGACTAGGGTTAAAATAATAGTAATTTTAGGGTAGGATTTGTATTACTAATGGACTAGGGGTAAAATAATAGTAATTTAGCACTGGAGTTGTGGTAATATTTTAAGGTAGGATTTGTATTAGAAATATATTGTTTTGAAATGGTAGGCACGTGGTAGGTATCTTTGATGGCTACGAATTTATGGAGATTAATGTAGTTGTGGTAGTGAATTTTTTTCGGTGATTTCAGGGAATGGCTGAGTTGCCGTTTGTCATTTATTATGATGCTGGCAGTATTATGGAAGGCCCAAATGGGGCAGACCTCAGCCAGTTTGCTTATGTGCACACAATGTATTCAGAAGCGAATAGTTTAACGCTTGAGGGACTGTACATGTGGATTTCTCAGTTATTTGGGTTTTCGCCGGAGAATCACATAGTATGGATACAGGCTTTATGGAGCAAGTTTGTAGAAACCCCATTTTATAAGCTGATTACTCTGAGTAAGGAGATTGGCCTGTTCAGGTTTATACAGGGCTGTCGGAGGAGAAATTGTTGGGCAATTCTGCTGTTGCCCGCTGACGTTGTATCTGTAGTTCTTCATGCCTCTGCAGGCGCCTCTCTGCCTCAGTGGCATGCCTCTCCTCATCTATTTCGCCAGCTTCGCGAATAACCATGTGTAGTGCTAGGTCGTCTTTCATCTCGGGCATCTGCTCCGTGTCAAGGTACTGCACAAACTCGCATAATGGAGGCTAACAATTCTCAAAACATCACATCAGTATGTCCAACAATGTATAAATTGAGACATTTTGACAGCACAAATACTTCACTCACCGGGCGTTTTCCTTGCCGTTGCATCTCTTCAGTTGGATCGAACGCAATGTTTGCGCATGACCAGTACCTACGTCCAAAGGTGTCCGACAGTTCGAGTGACTTTCTCAAACGACAAGGATCCCCACACAAACATATTGCCACATCTACACCGAACGAGAGATCTGTTGAAAGAGATGAGGATGGGGCGAGGGGAACTCCATACTCACCACCACTTTCCTCTAAAAACAGTTACTTCTTCCTATTCTCACACACTTCTGCTGGGGGACTGAGGTTGGATGCGAGAGGGTTTATATAAGCCCAGGAAGTAAACCCCATCCTGTATATCACCATATGTGTATCCATTAAGTACAATTATGAATCTGCAGTGCACATCGGCCGACTCTCTCTCTCTCTCTCTCTCTCTCTCTCTCTCTCGGTGCAACCAAACAAAAGCTGACATCCACAGTTTCTGAAAGCGACGTGACAGCATAAGGAGGCAAAATCTGGCAATTATCCACTGTTTGTGCAAGTGACGTGACAACACGAGGACGTGACAATACAGATTTATAATGCCGATGCATTACCTTTTGTTAACATTGCACGCATATTACACCAACCTAAACCTTTAAATTTAGTATTTTCTATAGACCTAAAATATTTTATTGTAATTGTTTCGTGGTTTTTCTGAATATACTCAATGATATTAACAATATTTTTAAATAATTGTTTTAGTTTTTTTTGTCATCTAATGGTTAATGGTTCGAGCGACGTGGCCATGGAGTGCAGGATGTCCATGGTTCCATATCCAGGATTTAGCCGGCGACGTGGCCATGGAGTGCAGGATGCCAGGATGTCGAGCGACCTCCTGTCGGCGTCGGACGTGATGGACGGCCGCCGCTTCCGGTCCTGAGCGCCAGCCGGAGCAAGCGCTCGGCCTGCTCCCGGCGGAGGCGTCCAGCACGGAGTGGAGTGCACGGCGTCCATTCCTCACTGACTCTTCCTCTTCTTGCCAACAACCCATTACCAAGGTCAAACTGGCCGGTCGCCGCCGCGGATCTCACCACCCGCCTCGACAGGTCCAAGGCAAGGCCCAGACCCCAGGTCTCCCCGCTGCCGCTGCCGTGTGCCATCACGGACCATGGCGAGGCATCCAGAGGGGCTGATGCTGATGGAAATCCCCCCCTGGCCCCTGGCCCCTGCCCCTTGAGGTTTCCAGCTCCGATGAAGCTGCTGCAAGTCCTAACGTCAAGAGACCAACTGCCGCTGCCTATAAGGATCAAACCACTCCTCCTCCTTTGTGCACTGTGATGATGACAATGATGGGGTTGAGGACGACGAGGAGAAACACACAGGCAGGAGCTTATGCTGTTAAAGAGGTGACCGGGAGGATGCTGGAGGGCTCCTCTTTTGGGCGTCGTGGCAATGATGATAAGGCAAAGGGTAAAGGAGCTTATGTCCTTGGCAAGGTCACAAGGAAGGTGCCCAAGGCCTCAATTCTTCGAGATATGCTGATGACGACGACAACATTGAGAAGGAGAAGGAAAATCATCAGGATTTTGAAAACGACGCTGAGGATGTTGACTGGGAGAAGGAGGAGGATTTCAAGATGGAACCTCCTGGAAATGGCATGATGTTGAAGCCATACAAGCTTCTAGGAAGGATATTCAATATGCTTTACCCGCATCAGCGTGCGGGACTCAGGTGGCTTTGGGTTCTTCATTGCAGGAGAACTGGAGGCATCCTAGGGGACGACATGGGCCTGGGCAAGACCATGCAGGTGCAATTCTTTGTTCTGCTTCTTAACCATCATGTTTAATTACACCAAGGCTCAAAAGTATTATCCTGTGCTCCCATTGATGCTAGATGGTTATGGCCCTTGGATCTCAGGCTTGTTACTAGCTCGAGCAGCCTTTTTCCCCAATTAATGGCAGGATTCTGGGAGGGTTTTCTTTATTTCGTGTAGATGTTTTGGTGGTAGACTGCATAAGTTGTAAATACACGCATCTTCTGTGCTGGCACATTTATCATTTATGAAACCGAAAACAGCTTTCAAGATTTTATCCAACAGAACAATAAACCTCTTTTTCTGTTACCCCAAGTATAATTTCAGTGTTTTTAGAAGCTTCATGACATGAAACTGTAAATTACATGGACATTTTCCCCTCTCTAGCCAATGTCTAGTGTCAGTCAGCTATGACTGTGACATGGTGTGCTGAGAGTGCAATCAACTAACTAGTCCTTGCATCCTAATTTATTCTTGTGTAGATTTCTGCTTTCCTGGCTGGATTGTAACTTGGCTTGTTCCAATTTTGGATCTTGTAATATTTGTGAGCCCTAACAATTTATTTTTGAGCAGAGATGTATGCAACATAGTTTAAAAGAATACCCCGCCCACCCACACACCCAAAAAAGGAATAATTTGTTGATACTCACCAGCTATTTAAATTATCATTTTTCTACAGGATGGTGGTATTCTTCTAACAACATATGACATTGTTGAGAACAATTACAAGTCGATAAAAGGGAGCCACTACAACGGTGCTATGGACGATGAGGAAGAAACATTATGGAACTATGTTGTTCTTGATGAGGGGCATATTATCAAGAACCCAAAGACACAAAGGGCACAAAGTTTATTTGAAATACCTTGTGTCCACCACATTGTCATTAGTGGGACACCTATTCAAAATAACCTGAAGGTACTGGCCCTTTATAAAATTTCTGAAACCTTGTACTTAATATGTAACGCTGATTATGCTTTGCTGCCTTATTATCAATGCAAGTAAACCTGATTATTCTTGCAGGAAATATGGGCTCTATTCTATTTCTGTTGCCCGGAAGTCTTGGGTGACAAGGAAGAGTAATTTACTTTCCCCTTTTATATTTGTTTCAGCAATAGTGTTGCTTGATTTTACACAATCTAGTGACATTTATTTTAGGTTCAAAGCGAGGTATGAGTTGGCTATCCTTCGAGGAAATGAGACGAATGCTACCAATCGAGAGAAGCATGTAGGCTCCAATGTAGCAAAGGTACTAACTGTTTTTTCGTCCGTTCTTGTTTTTAAATAAGAGATGGATGGCATTTGGGTTCTGTTTCCTGTTGTTACTATGGTAGGTCAATATTAATTTTTCCTCATCGTCTAAAAGGTTACAGTGCTTGATATGTTCCGACCTGTTGAATGGCATTTTTGGGTTACTATTACGGAGATTCCATTCATATATCAGCAAAGTAATACATTCATCTCTTATTCGATTTTTTAAAGCAATGCATATAGACTGCATACAGATTCTAGACTAACTAAATTTCACATTTACTTGAATTCTGAGTAGTCGTAGAGCCTCCTCCTCTCCCCTCTATACAGTTGTAAATATTGTATCTTATTATCTTAATGGAATGGAAGCATCCATGCCTTTTGCTAAAAAAAATTTACTTGAATTCCCGAGAGGGATAGCCCTTTAGTTTAAGCCATCACAGTTTGCTGCATTTTGTTGTTGAAATGTCACTCTTCCTTCTAGATTATCACTTAAAGTCTGGTGTCCTAAATCTGTTATTATATGTGTTTACTAGTTTTCAGATTAGTATTTGATTATTTTTTTACAGGAATTAAGAGAACGGTTAAAGCCATATTTTCTGCGACGTATGAAAAGTGAAGTGTTTGTTGATAATGGTGCAGCAGAAGATAAAAAGCTAGCTAAGAAGAATGAACTAATCGTCTGGCTGGTGCAAATTTTGGTGTCATATATTAAAAGGATTAGTTTCTTTGACCTTATTTACATGGTGATATTTAGTTATATATAGCTCTTTGTTTTTCCTCCTCTTGACGGTATTGGCAGTTGCTTTCTAGGGAAAAACTTAGCTATTAATCTTTATTGTAGTGAAGATCTTTTCCTGATAGGAAACATGGAGTGTAACTTGGGATTGGAGGCACTTTTACTGCGTTGTCCATTGACCTGTTTCTGGGACATCCCTAACTTTTTATACATACATTTTCTGAAATTGCATTTGAAGTTTTTTAGTAAAATCAAATCTAGACTGTGACTAGTGTGATATGACGCCTTTTCCTGCAGGTCTTCAAGGGGGCTCTGTTTAGGACAGCCACAGAGCACAAAGAACAAACACGCTACTTCAGCAAGAGGGTATTTATCCTGATAGTGTTTTTTTGTCATTTTTTGGTCACTGTTCTACTGGATACTATAGTTCTTTATGTATATCCTTCAGGACATTATCCCTGCAAGGAAAAATGTAGATGCTAGCTATGAAATGAGTTTCCTTGTCAGAGCTGTTGGGTCCATGCACAATAGGTGCCGATTGTTCTATTGTGATCTGAGGAAATTTGTTCACCGTGTAATGAATCTTGCAGGGATAAGTCCTTGAGGAAGCACATAGAATTTTTGGAGCAACAAGGAATAGCGGGTGTGAGCCATCATAGCCTTCTATTTTCTAAAACAGCAATCTTACCTACGTTAGAACGTTGTATTGGACAGGTTTGCTGCCTTCAATACATTCTAGCATATGCTTTCTATTATTCCTGCACAGTTTTTTTTAGCTATAGCTATCAAGATATATTTTAAGCTGTATGTAATTATGCTGTTTCTGTGTGCAGCAATCCTCGAGCCATGCCCATGATTGGCAAGCAGTACTACAAGGGATCCTCATATGACTATGTTGCCAATGGGTATGCGGCGTGAATCGATCTTTTGTGTGCAGCTAGTGCATCTGGGTCATATTGAGCAACTTGACTGTTTACTTCATTTTGATGTAGGGCTGCCTATGCGTTCAAGCCAAAAGATGAACGATTCACTGCTCGAACATACTCTCCGAGCAACGCAAATTCAGAGAGTCCTGAAGAAATCAAGGCTAAAATCAACCGATTGTCACAAACCCTTGCTAACACGGTAAATCTGACTGTTAAATTGATCGTACAATTGTACGTAATCTAAGAGCAAATAATTGTTGTAGGCACTGGTGTCGAGGCTGCCTGATGGCGGAGACAAGAAGGCAGATAAATGAATTGGATGAGAAGCTGATGATGATCGAGTCTTCTCCTGAGCAGTCCACTTCGAACAAGGAAGTGATCTGATTGGATTTGGATGACCTCAGTGCAGGCATGCAAAACATACTGAACGTTATCGCTGTTACACCAGGCATTGAAGATCTCATGCTATCGCTGCCATTTAATTCAAAGTATAACTTCCCGTACACACTTTTATGTAATGGGAGTGGAGACTCAATCCGATCTTTTGATTTGGCGTGTTGTTCCTTCAGTCCTACTGATGAACTTGGCTGGTTAAGAAGGCTGAGAAGATTGCATCTTTATAACCTCCATATTGGGAGGTACAAATTAGAGCGTCTTCTTTCCAATTCTTTTGCTTTGGAGGATTTGAACATCAGTTGGTGTAATGGGATAGTCAGCCTGAAGGTACCTTGCCTTCTGCAAAGGCTCAGCCGCCTAGAGTTGGTCAGTTGTGAGAGACTGCAAATGATAGACATTGAAGCTCCAAATATATCCAGCCTTTTTATCTCATTAGATAATGTGGCACAGATATCACTTAGGGAAAATTTGCAAATGAAGGACTTATACATGTCCTTTTCTGGTGCCGTTTATTATACCTGTGAACTTCTACCCAGTGTGCCGAACCTTGGAGCTCTTTCTGTATCTTCAATAAGAGAGGTATAATCTATTACTAACTTGCAATATGCATATGATGATGCTACATTAGCCTTACCTTGGGGTGTGAGTAATCTGACTACTTCACGCAGGTGGGCAATGCACCAATGCTGCATAGCAAATTTCTCCACCTCAAGAAGCTAGATATTGGTCTTAAAGGAGGAGCCTATGATTATTTTTCTCTGATTTCCTTTCTTGATGCTTGTCCATATTTGGAGGATTTTGTCTTGGATGTAAGTCGCTGTTCATACTGTTATGATGTTAGTAGCTTTGGTGGAATTGTGATTGTGAAATTTTCTTTTTCATCTTAGGTATCACAATGGAACAGGGAGCATGTCTCAATTTTTGCAGATGATTCAGATATGAGGCAGAAACAGAAACATCACCACCACAAGATCAAGAGAGTGGAGATCCTAGGATTCTCCTCTGCGAAGAGCTTGGTCGAGCTAACATGCCATGTGGAGAGTATAGTGTCACTTGAGTGCCTTACGTTGGATGCATCTCAGTGTCCTAATGTTTTGAAGTGCTCTTATCCAGAAAATAAATCTGGCAAGTGCTACCCAGTTCCCATGCGGGAACTCATAGAAGCTTGCCAAGCACTCTCGGCCATCAGGAAATACATTGAGCCAAAAGTCCCCTCCATGGTAAAGTTACATGTTGTGGAGCCTTGCCGTCGATGCCATGATGTCTTAGCTTTAGAATCTAGGGTAATCAATTATTGAATGCTTATTACTCCCTCCATTGGAAAATACAAGGTGTATTAGGTTTTGTTAGGATAAGGCTTTGACCAACAATTACTTTATTAATATATCATTTATATGATACAAAATCATAATAATATATGTTAGTACTTTTAAATGCAAATCTACTAACATCAATCTTGTATCACAAATGTTATGTACTAATGGAGAAATCGTTGATCAAATCCTTATTCTAACAAAACTAATACGTCTTGTATTTTCCAATTGAGGGAGTATGTAATTTTTAGAAGTTTCTTAAATTATCACAAGTGTCTCCATCGTGTAATAATACTTTATACTTGTGCTGCTGTCAGCTGGTTTGTCGAGTTGAATGTTTAGCCACTTTTTATTAGTGACTTGTTATGTTACTTTTACGTGTAGTAATGGAGTGTGTGTCCACAGAATTGGTAAACAGGGTATACTGTTATCGAGCATGTTCGCATCAATTTATTTATCATCCTCCTATGTATTGTATAAAAATATCACATTCTATGTGCGAAGCACATGAAAATTATGGCGCCAGTCTCAACAGCCGTTAAAATGATATTGCAGCAATTTTGTTCTTTGGCCGCTTAAGTTCAGAGCATTTTCGCCCCCATTACAGCATCTAGGAGAATAGAACCGCCTCATGTTGGGAAGATCCAATCAATGTGTGCAGGTTTTTTTAGAACATCAAGGCATTTCATTGATTAAGGAGCATAAGTACATAGCAATTTCGGATGCACCCTGGGCTTGCATTGCGAACAAGCTTACAAAAGGAATGCTCTGACAAACTTGCGAGAGTATGGGCCGCTACATTGGACAGACGGTTAACATGAAACATACTGGAAATGAGTTGCGCAATCTTTGATCTTGTCGATCACACAACCCACCCAGAGCGATCCACACGTAGTCGAGTTGATTCGCTGGATGACAGTGAGGCAATCCGAGGCTAGGATGATCTTCTGAAAGCTTTCCAATCTCACTAAGTGGAGCTTGACGAATCGACGGGGCCTTAGCGATTTCAGCAGTAGCAACCGTTGGAAGGAGGTCATTGGCAGCTACTCCTAGTAAACATTCACCAAGATGGTCACGCATGACAATCCCAACTCCCACTAGCAGCAGAGTTGATGAAGATTACTCCTGCCGCCGGTGGATCCCAAATCAACCAAGAGGGAAGGGAGCCACACCTGGGGGCTGCTTCAGGCCGAGAGCAATGCTCCAGAATCATATGAACGTAAGCATGAATCTTCCGAACCACCTAGCGGGGGTGGCTGATTGAGTTATTATTCAGAGACAATGTTTTGAGTAGCCGACCCGCGCCTCAAGAACTCGAATACCCACTGACACATGCTTCTAAAGTTGCTTTGATCGCATCCCACACCGCACGGGCAAACAGGCACAACAAGAAGACATGCTCAACCTTATTGTTTCTACTGCAAAAGATGCAACCCTCGTTGGCAGCGATGTTAAGCAATCGTGAGCGACCCACCACAAGTTGATCTCCTTTTTCCGGAGGCAATGAACTTCCATAGCGACTTCCAAGCTTTCACATCGCCATCCAAGCCTGACGGGAGCCCTCTGCCATTGTCACTTTGGGCATTGAGGAACTGAGCCGTTTTAACCAGATTGTAAGCTGATCGGAGATCTCCAGCTCCACCTCCTTCTCGAAGATGGACCGGACTAGGTCCTCATTCCAAGAAGAACTACCCTCACTCATAAAAAAATTCACAGTGAGCTATGCCGGAATTGGAAGAGAAGTCCTCAACAAAGTCGGATCATGACCTGGGATCCAGTTGCCTCTCAGGAGTTTGATTGATCTTCCATCCCCTACACCCCACCGCACCCCCTTCTTCAGAAGCTCTCTCCCAAAGAGGATTGTCGGATGCTGCTCACACTTTTCACCCTGATTACCCCCCATTTTATACCACGCACGGGTGACCGCTCGCCCTTGGCGAAGTACCACTACTGCGGATCGCCCTAGGCCAAGCGGCTTGTAAGGCCAGTGCAAGCGCAGACAATCACGACTGATGCCCCTCTGCAAACAGTTCGCAGGGCTCTGCACACCAACCGCTTGCAGAGAGGCATCTCCGCAAGCGGTTGAATAACCGTTTGCGCAGACGTGCAGTTTACTGTCTGGTTGGTTGATTTGGGGGCGGCGCAAATAGATATTTAAATATATATTTCGGCAGGGTTTTTTTAATTTGTTGTTTAAATTTAAATACATATACGATGAGCATATAATTAGCGAACACACAAGCTTAAATATATTAGATAATATATATAATAATGTACATTTTATATGCACCGACCTAGACACACATGCATGAAGTAATAATGAGCCAAATTTATAAATTTTATAATTAATATACATGGTGCAAAATGGACCAAACAGTTTATTGTTTTCTTGCAGTACTCTTCTTGACGCTTTTTGACGACATAGAAGTCATCGCTAGTTCGTTCGTGTTGAAATATGGTTCTCAAAAATAGAACTCGTTCTGGGAGTTAATACCCTCATCGAGAATGAAGCCGAGTAGTTGTTCTTATAATACGAGCACCGGATGATGTGGTAAAACTTTAATATGTTTATCCATGTCGGTCTGTCAATTCAATTAAAGTAAAAAAATAAATAAATACGTACATCCATGTAAATTAATGGAGTACATAAGAACGTTATTAAGTTGTAGCTAAATGCATGGTTGCGTGCATATATATACGAATCTCTTTAGGAGTTTGAGGCTTAAGCTCGCCGTGGCACATTATTTGGATATAGTGGAACACATAATAGCCACATAGGTTGTTTTCCGCAGTTTGTTGTTTTGCCTATGGTCGATGCCGGGCAATTACAGATCAGTAAGGGAAAAAAATATTAATTGACTAGGGGCCATTACGTCGTTTTAGCGTACCCAGTCGCTTATCTTGACATCGAATTCCTTCTTAAAATGTTCTTTTTGAATCTCTTCAAAGCTCAGAAACGTTTTGTTAAGGTGGTCAATTATCCACTGGTATTTTTTTTACGGTTTTCTCCTTGATCTTGGATGATGATCATGCTTTAGTCAAGCTTTATGATTATAAGGATCCAGTGAAACCTATTCGTATATTGCAACAGTTATGAAATGTAATTAAGTAATATATAGTGTGCCATCATGTGCCTTAAGTAATATAAGAACGAGATGTTAGTGAGAACATCAGTACGTACTTAAAGTTGAATGGCAGAAGTATGTATGGTTTATAGTGCTGTTGTACTAGTGCATGTACAACGTAGTCGTGGATTTCCTTTGGTTTTCCATGGTATTGCCAGACAGCCTCGTTGGCCAACCAAGGGTCAAGAAAGCCAATCGAGTTCGGTTTCTGCTTTTTAAGTCTTTGTATCTTCATTCTACAGAAAATGGGTTAATTGAATTAATTAATTAATCCATTGCCGGTTTATCTGCACTAATTAAATTAATAAGAACACTTATTATATTTTCAAATTGAAATATTTAACTCGAAATAACTAATTGTTATATTTTTTAATTACCTCTAAACTTTCTACATTTTTAAAGCTAAACCAACAAAATCTCACAAATTAAAGAACTTTTTTCAACTTTTTTCTATACTTTGCCTAATTATAAACATATGTAATTTTTATTGTGTACCCTCTAATTTTTTAATTACATTTCATACACAAAAATAATTTATTTCGAATCTAGCAAAAAACCTAGATCTATTCAGCTCTATAGCAAATAAAATAATCACCATACCTACTATTTTAAACTAATTTGAAACTAAAACCATCCAATAGATCACCACATTGCCTCAAAAGATCTAGAGGGGAGAGCTAGCAAAATAGACATCTTCCGATAAAAACTAAGGCACCAAGCTAGATCTAGCTCTCTAAAACAAATAATCATCCCTACCAACTAATTTCAACATCTTATACATCATCAAAAGAAGGATACAAAACTAATATGGGACTTAAACCCCAATAGATCAACATCTTGCCTCAAATTATCAAGAGAGAGAGAGAGCTAGCAAAACAAATACCCTTCAATTCAAACAAAATCAATTCAATATTTCTCCACATCCAATGCAAAAAGATAAGCAACATCTACATAAAATAATGTTGGGACCATGTTTACTTACCTTGGAAACCTTAATTTGAAGCTATTAGCCTCAATTAAAAATTTTGCCAACACCTCCCCTGCATAAGCAACTTGGTCCGTCAGTACTGCTGTGCGAGCTGCTCAGGAAGGAAGAAGGGCTTAAATGCCCTGGGCGGGAAAGGGTATATGCAAGCGGTTCAAAGGACGAATCGCTTGCAGAGATATCCTCTGGAAGTGGCTCGTATCACGAACCGTTGACAGAGTACTACAAGTGGTTCATGATACGAACCGCTTATAGTGGGTTATCTCTGCAAGCGGTTCTTACTTTGAACCGCTTACATATACCCTTTCCCGCCAACCTCCCATCCGTTGGCCATGAATCGCTTATGGCGATCGGGTCTGTCGACGATTGAGATATCGATCTCAAGTCAACTAAGGTTTTTGAGAAAGGGGAGATAGGAGACACACCGAACAGAACAAACAGCAACCAGCGAGCAACAGGGAGACAGGGGTTTTTATCCTGGTTCGGGCCTCTCGGGAGAGATAATAGCCCTACGTCCAGCCTTTCTTATATATCAGAGATGATTACAAGAGGAAGCTCGACGAGATGAACAGATCTCGACGAGATTATGGGTGTACAGAAAACAATACGCAACAATGCGAAGTCTCTTGGCCGTCAAGTCGTGCTGGCTTGACGAAGATTGGATGCACCCTACATGCCGTAAGGGCCCTGTTTATATAGTGCTGAGCAAACCGACCTACCAGAGACAATCGGGCCGGGCTAACTACGAGATCGTAACGAACTCAACGTGCCAAATACATCCCGAGGTAGAAAAGATAAACTCCAATTCTTGAGGATCACGGCTCCTATTCCAATCCGAGAAACCACGTCCGGGTCTTCACGTAGCCGTGCAGAACTCTGTTCGAGTCGGACTCAAACACGAAGTTTAGGCCGTTACGCACCGTGCCAGCCAGAAGGCTGTTTGGCAGGATGCACATGGGTCTGATAGAACCTTCTAGGGAACTGGGCCCTAGTAGGCTGTTCGATTGAGCCGTCAGGGAGTGGGCCATGGCAATAGGCCGTGATTTTATCCCCGACAGGATCGCATGTGGCTTAAAGCGAACCGCTGGTGATGGGTCTCTTTGGAAGCCCCGATCCGCAGTAGTGTACATGCGACGACTTTGCAGGAAACAACTCGACACGCGGAAGAAGGAGAGTAGGGACCAGGGATCCCTGACAAAAATCCCCAATAATCTGCCTGCAGGTAGCGCCGGCGGGATGGCAATCATCATCAAGGACACGCGCCCCTGGCCCCTGCATGGCGCCGATCACCCCGACGAGATCATTTTGCATGACCTCACCGCTGACAAAGCAGATTGGCCTAGGCAGCAAGCAACCGGAGGAGGTATCGTCCCATCCACTGTAAAAGAACGACCTAGGCACATTAGGTAGAGGAGGCCTATTTGAGTAACCACAAGATGGAGAGCTGTATCTCTGTAACATTCTTTCCATCCAAGAAAACACACTGGAGGTAGGGCTATTATCCAAAGGGAGGCCTGAACCAGTATACGATTTGGTGTGTTCTTCAACAGTGTACACTTCCTCGTCTAAAATGGGACGGGGCGGTGATCGATCCGCCATGGTTCCTTGTGATTGTAACTCCCCTGCGTACAAATTCTACTGTGAAACAGGGGATAGGGAGGAAATAATTTTTTCCACCATCCGACAGCTGGCGCCCATCGTGGGGCCCGAAGGGACTGAGATCATGGAAGCAGATCACTCAAATCTCTATCCCGATAGTTTTCACAGTATCATTCCTGATACATGTGAAGATTCAGACGATTCTTCATCCACAAATGAATTGAGCCCATACATACAGGGCTCTCGCCATGTTTTTGTTATTGAACAAGGAGGAACGTCGCACGCTGCTGAAGGAGACGACCGATCCGACCTCCTGCGAGCTCAGGAGTACGTCGACAGCCTATGAAACGATGCCCGAAGGAGCAACACGACAGGGCCGTTATTTTGACTCCCAATATGACATCCCATGGGACAACACGACGATGCCGGAAGGAGCAACCGCGCCGACCGACGCCGCTACCGACGAGGCGGTGGCCGCACGAGCCAAGTTGATACTCCTTGCCACATTGGTAAGAAGATTTCCAAACCCGCCCAATAACATTAACGTTGAGACGTTCACTGAAGTTCTAGCGTCTAGAATCGAAACTCTAGCCTACCCAACCATTCCACCTATGAATAGAAACCCTCCTCATGAAGCCGCGACGAAAAGAGTACAGGGCAAGTCAAAAGTAAGAATTACAGTCAAAAGTTTTTTAGCAGAAGCACAATAAGCAAGGATAGCAACGGATTTAGCAAGTATAGCAAGGAATTTTCTATTCGTGCACTATCACCTGTTCAGAATCGCCAACATCAACACTGGGATCCATGATTTCTATCGGAACCTCATCATTAGCTTGAGTAACCTAGGTTGTCGAAGTGGGGGATCAGACTTGTTGCTGCGGTAAAGGAGCACCGACATCCCATGTGCCCGTAGAAATGGCATCCTTGTGGTCTAGCCGCTCGTCGTCGGCGCGCTGCTCCAACCGTATCTCGGCGTCGGCATGCTGCTCCAGTCACATGTCGTCACCGGTGAGGTCATGCGCGCATCACCTAGTCGGGATCTATGCGCCGCCCATCGCCGCCGCAACCCTGCCCGTCGTTGGCGCGCTCCGCGCGCCGGGGGGAACCACTAGCTTTTGGGACGGGGCGGGGCGGGAGGAACACACGGGTCAGATGGGGGAACTACTAGATATAGGGGGAAGGGGAAGATCTGACGGCGGGAAAAATTGGGTGTATTATAATTAGAATACTCCTATGAGTAATATATCTGTACTCAAAACTTATATGCCAAAAAATATATTTGTTTTATAAGATCTTCTGTTAGTTAAATATTCACGGATTTAGGCAAAATTAGGTGGACTAGTGGGAAAATTGGAGACAAGTAAGTAGAATAGAAGAATGTCAGTTTCACTATGTAATTTGAAGAATTTATAATTTCAAATTCAAAGTTAGTTTGGTCATTTAAATGTAGTAACTCGGACAGGTGGAGGCCTAGGCCCGTATGGATGGGCCGTGGCAGGTAGTGTTTCATCCTAATAAATCGGAGAGGGCGAGAGCCTTATCCGTTCCGTCGAATCAACTGGAAGCGAGATGCTGTTCACCTCCCCCTTCCTCTCGTCCCCTCTGCAGGTGCAGCTCCCCGATGGAGCGACGGCGACGGCGAGGTGGAGGAGTGTTGTTCGGATCTCGGCGGCGAAGCAGGTGACGGGGCGGGTGGTGACGACGAAGGCGGACAAGACGGTGGGGGTGGAGGTGGTGAGGCTGGCGCCGCACCCCAAGTACCACCGCCGGGAGCGCATCAAGAAGAAGTACCAGGCGCACGACCCCGACAACCAGTTCAAGGTCGGCGACGTCGTCGAGCTCCGCCGCTCGCGCCCCATCTCCAAGACCAAGCACTTCCTCGCCGTCCCCCTCCCGCCGCGCGACACCCGCCGCAAGTCCCAGCTCCTCCCGCCGCTCCAGCCCGACGACCAGGAGCAGCCGCCGCCGCCTTCCATGTGAATTCCAACCTGCCTGTCTCCATGGCGTTCTACTCTTTGCTGCTGCTGAAGCTATCATGAATTGTAATGGGTTCGCGATTTGCCCTGTGCTGTGCTATGCTGCTGTAATTCTAATCGTAATGGGTTGTCTGATGCAGCACCCATGACAAGTTTGGTGATCCCATATATATTCATCAGATGAACTAGGCCTGCATCGATCTTTGTAAAAAGGAACACCCGTTTCTCAGCTTTAACCTGGTCAAGGCAGAATCAGAAAAACAAACTTGTAGCTGAACAGAAGCAGTGAATATTTTTCTTTGACTTTGCTTATCTGGAGTGTGGACATGTGTTAGTTACATTTTTTCGCCAGTACTATGAAAAAATAAAAAAAAATTCACACCATGTTCTGATGAAGAAACAAACAGCCAGATTCATCAACAGCTTTGATACCCAGGAAAATCGGTAAGATGGATAATTCTAAAATATAAATATGCCCCAATGATTCATCTTCCCGCCATAACGAATATTGATAAATTCTACACTAGCAATACTTATTTAACAAAAAAATGCACCACTTCGTATAGCATTTAGCTTAAGGAAGGAGTGATATCAACTTTGCATCAATTATGGATCTTTTCTTTTCTGAAGAGAATAATTCAAATTTAATGCCAGATATTATGTTTTAGCTGAAAATTACCTGGGGTAACTTTAATTTTGCAAAGGGAATACTGTTCAAGAAACCTAATTAAGTTATGATATTTCATCGAAACCTTCATCTCATTTGATTCAATAGTTACTAGTTGGACAAAACAAATAAAGAGTATCCATTTTCACTATTACTAGACATCTCACTTCTCCTTTATATTTACTTGTATATATGTTCTGTCCATAATACTTCCTTATACGCAAGTTTTTACATAGAAAAAGAGAGAGAAAGAAATATAATGGTAAAATCTTGTACCTTTTTCCTTGAACAATGATCCAAGTACTTGTCCAAAATTTCCTTCTTGCTATCTTCAGAAAAAAAAAAGGACCGAATGAAATATTCTATTGAAAATGCATTCAAAACACATTAGCAGCAAGAAATAATGATTGGCGGGAAATATGACAGGAGACCAGCAAGCAAACAACTAATGATTATGATAAGAAACACATTACAGTAGATCTGTCTTTTCCTTTATTGTCAAGAGGCTATTAACTCAAGAAAAAAGCCACTGTAACTAACTCACCAAGGTCTGATACAGTCACTATGTGGATGACGATGATCTCCGTGTTATCAGATGCATGATCGATAACCCAAGACAGGATGGACTTTGCCATCTCCAGGTTCTTCAGGGAGTGCGACAAATACCTTGTCTTTAAACAGATTTCGTTGCCTGAGCATCATACAAGCAGCTGCTAAGGTCTTCAAGAACCAAAGAGATATTGTTCTTTTATATGGTATCTACCAGTTATAGTCTCAGTCAACTGAAATAGAGAACAGATTGTGGTAGAATTAGAATAAGCTTGCAGTAGGACAAGGTAAACAGCTGACTGGAGGGATTATTAGAAGAACTGAAGAAGACAACAAACCCACCTGCCAGGCTGTCATGCCAGTAACAGACGGCAACGGTAACACTGTCTTGCCTGTGATACAGTGACAAAGTTAGAAGTGGTCAAACGTTCTTGCTGTGCCATACCCTTTCTATCCATTGCTCACCACAAACTCTCTGCCCTTTATTTCAATGAAAAACAGTCGTGGCTTAAGCTACTTTCCTCATATACATAGAGGAACCGTATGCACCTGACTGCTTGGTCCCCTACCCTCCTACTCCTTACACATAAGATTATCCAATATTTCTAAAGCCCCGTTCAGATTTGATTTTATCCTAGAAAATAGACTAGTGAAAATACTGTAATAAATTGGAAAGGCCTAATGTTATTTGCTTATATATGTAAAAAGTTCCACTGAAATGAAATGCAGTTGTCCTGCTTTCCCTAAATTCTTTTTTTTTTTTTTTGGTGATTCTGCTATTTATGAGAAGGTAAAGTATATGAATATGATGTTGAACAATAAAAGTGGCAGTAAAAAACAGGCATTCATCAGTTACACAACACCCCATCGATCAAGTAAGGAAATCAAGAAAACTCGCCTTCGCAATACCAATACACGAAATAAAAGCATCACACATTCTCTTCCAGGCTCCAGCTATCTACAACATCTTATAGAACATAAATGGCAATTACATGTCCCTAAAAAATGGCAAATACATGCATGCGCGGTGAAATTGACCATGCTGAACTTGATTTAGATCTGTAAGAATGGCGAAACTAATAATCAATAATTTGTACAATATGTTACTGAGCATGAACAGTTGCTTGAGGCAGTATCAAATACCTCTACGGATGCCGGATACGCCCAGAAGTGAAAGCGTGGTATAGGTGTGGGTCTCACCGCACAGCAGGTCAGGCCAGAGGCCCGAGCTGACTGCCGGCGCCGGTGGACACGACGAACGGAGGCGATGCAATGCGATAGCGAGGCGAGGCGAGGCGGGCGGAAGGACCCATCGTCCCCGGCACTGCAGCACAGAACGCACCGGATTAGCCAGTGCTTGGAGGGCGTGCTTCCGAGTTCCGTACTGGTGTTGGTGGCAGCATGGGGGAGCCAGCGCCTCACCGGCGCTCCACTCCGGCGAGCGGAGAGGAAACTCAGGTCGAGCCTTCAGGCCCAGAGGAGTGTAGCAGGCCGCAAATCCCGTAATCTAGCTCAGCAAGGAGCTGAGATGTAGGCGGTCCAACTAGAAGTCCACCGTCCGTGGCGGCTCGGCTTGAGTGGGCTTTTTGAATGGTTGAGGTGGCGTGGTCCGGTAGTTGGGCCGTTGGATGGAGTACCTTCGAGCTGAACTTTTACTGAACGTGACGGCACCACAATAAAAGTCAGCGTCGCACGTGAGTGCCAGTTTCCATAGTGATTTCCTTCGGAGGCGCGAGTTTGGAAACCCCAGTTTTTCCGTCATCGCGGCGCTCGTCGCCGGGGGTCCTGCGTCACCACCAACTACGACGGCAAGTGGCTCCCTGCCAGGGCCACCTGGTACGGCAAGCCCAACGGCGCCGGCCCCGATTACAATGGTATGTACTCTACGTACGTGGAGCTCTAGCTAGCTGCAGAGACGAAGCATGCCGGTCGATCTATATATGTAAATCCGTATGCAAATTCATTCTCACGACGTATACATGTATATCTTCAGCACCTACTGTGTGTGCGATCCTCGATCGAAGCTAATGTTACGCACACACATATATGATGGAACAACGTTGTTGCAGATCAAGTGCGTGAAGCCGGCAGCGTGCTCCAGGAGGCCGGTGGTGGTGACCATCACGGACATGAACTGCGACCCCATCGCCCCCTACCACTTCGACCTCTCCGGCACGGCGTTCGGCGCCATAGCGAGCCCCGGCAACGAGACCACCCTCTGCCACTACGGAATCATCGACATGTAGTTCAGGAGGGTGCACTGCAAGTACCCGGCGGGGCAGAAGATTGTGTTCCACGTGGAGAAGCGCTCCAACCCCAACTACTTGGCTGTGCTCGTCAAATTCGTGGCGCGCGACGGCAACATCATGTAGATGGACCTCAGGGAGAAGGCATCGCCGGTGTGGCGACCGATGAGGGAGTCGTGGGGCGCCATCTGGAGGATGGACACCGCCACGCCGCTTAGGGGCCCCTTCTCCATCCGCCTCACCGCCGAGTCCGGCAGACAGCGCATCGCCACCAACGTCATCCAGACCAACTTCCAGCCCGGAGCGTTCTACAACTCCAACATCCAGTTCTAGCTTGCATTTAATTATCCCCTCGATTAATCTCATTATCATTGTCGGCGCATGCCATTATGTGTTTGACCATGTTCGTGCCAGTTTCTGATACCAATTATTAATCCAGTCTCACCTTCTGTTTGGGCCTATATATATGATTGATTCCGAGTTTCACCTGTAAATTAAAGTGGTAAATTAATTAGCATGCGGGGAGTCGATTTGCTGATATGCAGTAACATTATTTTTTTTTGAGAAAAGGACGGGAGAACCGCCTTCTATTAATCAGTAGAAAGGAGAGTTACAAAATTGATGGGGGGTTGATTAAGGCCCTTCCCCCCATAGGGCGCCGAAAAAACCCTAATTAGGTATTACAAAAGGGGCTCCTGCGGTGGCACACAACCGCAGCTCGTCCAGAAGGTAGCGCAAGAAGGCCTCCCGGTTGCGCTCCTTGTCGCAGAAGATACGGCTGTTGCGCTCTAGCTAGATGTGCCAGAGCGTACCAGCGACGATGGGCCTGGCTGGTTTGGAGGTGGCGCCTGCGGACACATCTACCTCCCACCACCGTTGGAAGCGAGAGCGCGAGCGCCAGCGTATTGGGTCGAGGCAGGGTAGATTAAGCGTCGAAGCCAGCCGAGACCAGATAAAGCCGCTGTACTCGCATTCAAGGAAGAGGTGGTCCGCTGTTTCGAGGTTTCTCCAGCAAAGTGGTCAAAAATAGCTGTTGGTGAGGTGGCGTTGCTGAAGCACGTCGGCTGTCCAGATGAGCTTACGCAGGAGAAGCTAGACAAAGAATTTGCATTTGGACGGCGCCCAAAGCCGCCATACCGCGTGGAGGGCTGGAGTCGAGCATCGTCCCACAAATTGAAGATTGTAGGCCGATTTAACCGAGAAATTGCCGTCCACGTTGAAACGCCAGATCACATGATCGGCCTCAAGAGGCGAGAGCGTGACCTGACTAAGGCGTGTGAGCAGTAAGATTAGCTCGGGCACCAAGTTTGGGTTCATGCTGCGCCTCAGATCGATGATCCAGTTGTTATTGTGAAGAGCATCATTGACAAGTCTGTACTTCTTGGTGGAGGCCGCGAATAGTCCTGGTGCGATTTCCCTTGGGGACGAACCATAGAGCCAGCGATCCTCCCAAAAGGAGAGCGAGGTGCCCCCGCGTAAATCCACCGAACAGGCTGTGCGCAGCAGCGCGGCGTCGGTTTCTGAGGGGGGCTCGAGCGAGGCCACCCAGTGTCTGTGCGGCGCCACCTTGCTGAGCCACAGCCAGCATAGTCTAAGGGCCCGACCAAAGCGCCAGAGATCCAGCACACCCAGATCGCCGAGGCTGGAGGGCGAGTAGACTGAATGCCAGTTGACCTTGGGGGGTGACCAGAGGTGGCGGACCCACTCCATAGCCACGCTTTCCTTAACTGGTCAATTTTCTTGATCACCGAGGTGGGCGGCTGGATCACCGAAAGGATGTAGGTTGGCATGGAAGTGAGTACCGCTTTAAGGAGCGTGAGCCTCCCCCCTTGGAGAGCAGTGGGCCCCGCCAGTCGGCAAGCCGATTGCTAATTTTGTCTATGAGGGGTTGGAAGCGGACGTGTCTCAGCTTTCTAATGGAGAGGGGGATTCCCAGGTATTTGAGTGGAAAGGAAGCCTTGGACGCAGGGAAGTCCTGCAGTATGGCATCGAGGTCCAAGCCGGCACACTTGATGGGTACCACCTGAGATTTTTCGAAGTTCGTGCGGAGGCCAGAGATGCGACCGAACTCACGAAGGATGTCG
>SPJY01037954.1:3621303-3707200 GCA_005191435.1 Raddia distichophylla | reverse complement strand
ACAACCAGCAAAGAAATCAAACGCTACAAGAGAATATGATACAAAAGAAAGTTCATGATTCCTAAAGCTCAGCGAGCATCATAACACTGCTTATACTACGTACAAATCTTCCAAAGCAAGCAGGTCCATGCGCAACAACAAATCTTCGCATCATCACACGCAAACAATCCCATTCTATCCTTCGCCACATTTCATATTAATTTGATGCTGATGCTGATGCTGAGCTTTCAGCCTTCGGCCCTTCAGGCGACGGTAGCACTGACCGCAGCCAGCTTCTCAGCTACCTGTCGCATTGTTGGGCGGGCTCTTGGGTCTTCCTGCAGGCACTGAAGTGCGACACCAAAAGCTTTTGCGACCTCTTCCACGGCTTGGCCACTGGGATTTGGGATGCGTCGGTCCAGGATGTCTTGTAGGAAAGCGTCATGCTCTTCAATGGAGGGCGGCAAATGAGTGAGCAAGTCTCCTGGATGCTTCCCCATCAGCAACTCCAGTGTTACTACTCCGAAGCTAAATACATCACATTTCTCGGTCACGTTCATGGTATATGCAAGCTCTGCAAGGAAAGGCATCAACTTAAGAGGGCAAAAACATGATAGAGTTCGTATCCAGCTCTCCACTATTATAGTAAGAGGCAACATATCTAGTGCTAAAGGTGGTTTCAGTGCTAATGTGCTAAAATTTAATATGGACTTTTGGATCAAGTTTTGAAGGTTAAGATCTAGTGAGATGAAGGCCAACTCACTCACTTAAATGCTTACACATTTGAGATGGGAGACAACTCATAGTCATAAATGTTTTCACACCTAGCTGGTTAGTTAGATCTCAACCTTCAAAACTTGATCCAATGGCCTAGATTAGAGTTTAGCACATTAGCACTGAAACCACCTTTAGCACTAGATATGTTGCCCTATTTATATCTCCTTTTCATTATTCATCTACATTTCTCTCCCTACTATTTTATTTGTTACAGTAATAAATGTTCTAAGTTAAAATCCATTGAATATGTCCTAATATTCTGATCAAAACTGATGCAATATGTTTATGTCCATCCGCTCACCCCACAATTTGATGAACACATAGCAACACAGGTGAGCCCACAGAGAAAGAGATCACAATACGAGGGGTAGAAAGAGGAATCCCATCCCTATCTCCAACTCTCAAAGTCTATAGAGCAGTAAACCAAGTAGTACACCAGTATTTCCAAATCCTCTATTCGGCGTAGCCGGCTGGATTCCTGCGCATTCGCAGGGGCCACGCCATCTATTTTTTTCCTGCCGTTGGATCGGATCTCTGGACGGTCCAGATCGGGCCACGTCGCCCCATCCCACCAGCAGGGCCGGATTCCTGCGCATTCGCAGTGGCCATGCCATCTATTTTTTTCCTGCCGTCGGATCGGATCTCTGGACGGTCCAGATCGGGCCACGTCGCCCCATCCCACCAGCAGGGACGCGCGTCAGCCTCTCGGCAGCTCTCCCTTCCACCCAGAGGGCCACGCGTCCTTCGTACGCCATCCCACCTGCTGCCCCCGCCATCCAGGGGGTTATGCAAAAAAACCCCTAAGGTTCATGATTTTCCTCTGAGGCCTTTAGGATTCGCGTATTGGTCCCCTATGCAGTGTAAAAACTTCTCCCTGCAAAATTTCTTCCATGTCCCCCATGTTTTCCGCCACTTCCAATCCATCCTTTTCGTCTTCCTAGGTACACCTGAAGTTGTGGGGTAATTACCCGCTTTTGCCATCGATGGTGGGCAGATCGCCTCGCCCTGGACCCCTCGCTCCCGTGCCCTAGCCGCCACCCCTCAGTTCTTCCCGTCTCGGCACTGAGGACCCCTCGCTCCCGTGCCCAGCCGTCGTCCCTCGCGCTGCCGCCGGTGGCTTCTCCAGTACCCGTCGAACCGCCGGCGGCGGCCCTTCCTGAGCTAGCACTCGCCCGCGCCGCTGGCCTTCTTACTCCTGGCACCGCCCCTAATCTCCGCCCACTCCGCCCCCTAATCCCTTAGCCGTCGCCGGCCCTCCTGCTCCCCGTGCCGTGCCCGCCTCCGCCCCAAAGGGCAGCCGGCCGTCCCCTTTCTCGGTAGATCCGAACGAGCCGGTCTTCGTCCTGCCGCCGGCCCTCACTGTGGCCAGATCCACACATCTCCCTGCCACCGCTGCCTTTCTCTCCCTCGCCGGCGTCTGCCCGCCTTTCTGCGGTCGCCGTTGTCGGCTCTTCGCCTCGGGGCGCCGCCGGCTCCCCTCACCAAATCGAAGATCACCGTACACGGCTCTTCGCCTCGCGCTGCTGGCGGCTCCCCCCCCTAGGCCGCCTCTGCTTCCGCCTCGTCAGGCTATACAAGAGATGAAAAGGTCAATGGTTTAAACCCAACCTACTGTTACTTGCTGCTTCTGGGAACTACTGCGCTTGATTATAGACTGAATTTTGTTGATGAAATGAACTTTACTTTGGCTGCTAGATTGCTTAGGACTAACATTCTCAACCGAATTAATCCTTGTCTGTGAAATGAACTGATGCTTACAACTAGACTTATTATGAACTGAACCAGGTTCAGTTTATTTAAATTTGCTTGCTTATGAACCTCTGTGTGTTAATGGTAAGTTTCCTGTTGTGATATTCCTGTTGCTGAATGTTAATGGTGAGTTTCAATCACACCCTCGGAAGTCTAATTTCTTCATACAGCTATTCTGCTACTGCTTTACTTCTTCTAGGCTTGCAATATTATCATATCCGCTGCTGACAAATATTTTCAGCATATAAATTATATACCTCTTGCTAATATTTAGGTTGGCACACATACTTTTGGATCTCCTTCATTTCCCTTATTGTAAGTGGCTCTATTATACCAGGATACTGGATATAGATAAAATTAATATTGTGTTTAGTTGACCGAGGCTGAAAACTTACTAAATATTGTCTCCCTCTGCTGCTTACAGCTTATGCTCGCTGTTAGCACAAAGTTGGAGCATGAGGTTGCTGAGAAACACTCTGATCGAGGGCGAATTGGTTGTGAATCCAGAGCAATTCTGGTTTGGAAGGCCATTTTATACCTGATCCATTTTATTCTCTTCCAGAGTGCGTTTGAAATTGCGTTCTTCTTCTGGATTCTGGTAAGTACAATGGAACTCCAAAGGGTACAAAACAACTTTGGCTGAGGGGCGGAAGGCTAACTGTAGCGTCTTTTCCTTTTCCTTTGCAAGGCTAACTGGCACATGACGATTTACCGTGTTTACAGAGACCATTTAGACTCTGGAAGTTCCCATATGACATATTTTTCAACGCTGTTTCCATCTATGTGCTTATGCGAAATAAGTGTTTCATTTCAAGATAGCACTTCAGTGGCCATACTAATCATCAATCTTACAATTATCCAATGGAGATCTGTGTTTCTTTGTTAATGTCGAATTTTGATTCTTGAGTGAGGGAAAAAATCACATATGCCACTGAAAATAGGGTCTCGAAGTACAAAGATATGATGTGATTTTCCTTACCTTACTAGAACATCATTCTTTTTATTTATTCTGATTAGCTTTTTCAAGTTTGGTTCTTTATCTCATTCGATGAGGAGTTTAGTGATCTGCTTAACATTTTCGGTCAACCATATCAGCTCCGCCTGCGCCACCTGCCCTTGTGATTACAGCATGAGCAACTTCTCCCTGCCGCTTCCCCTTTTCACAACCATTTTTTTTTCTTTTTAGTCTAGGATGCGAGGATTCAATATCGTGTACTGCTTTTTTATGGTAAGCTTGCTTTTAAACTGTTAAGCATGACGGTTATCGATGAAATTGCATTCGTTTTTTCTTGATACAGGCAAATGTATTTTCCGATCAAACCAAATTCAAAGGAGGTAATTTCTTAAACCATCTCTACTCCAGTATATATATCATTGCCCATATATCTTCTTTTTGATAACACATGATTCATTTCGTAGATGTTGGTACATATAACTGCTTAGTCTGTAATTAAGGAGTAATTAACGTTTGTTTGAGTTGCCACTACATAAAACTCAAGTAACCAATTCCTTGCTGAAACATGTCCTTTAAGATTGTGTGTATTTATTTTCCTTTCATGTAATTGTTAATTGTTAATTGTTGCTTGCTAAATAAAACCTCTTAAGATTGTACATGTAAACCAAGTAAGAACTCCATCCACTAGGTGCCTTAGGGTATCCCCCCCCCCCCACACACACACACACATCTGCAATTGTTGCATAGTAATGCATTAAGTACTTTCATATTACAAGCTTTTGTGCTGAGCTCATATTATGAAGTGTTCATCAGTACTTGAAGTGTAACAGCTTACCTTTACTGCTAGCCGTCTTACATGTTTAGCCTTGCTCTGTTTATAAACTTCTCCTTGCATTTTCTTCAATTGATATATATCAAAATTGTTTTATAGTTTAAATGGAAATCATTCATCAGTACTTGAAGTGTAACAGCTTACCTTTACTGCTAACCGTCTTACATGTTTAGCCTTGCCCTGTTTATAAACTTCTAGCTGCATTTGCTTCCATTCATATATCAAAATTGTTTTATAGTTTAGATGGAAATCACATTGCAATATATTTATTGCCACCTTTGTTCTATATGTTGTTTTCCACCTCTTATAGTCTTATGTTGTTTTCATGGTTATATTTTTATTTAGCTGCCTCTGAGGTTATCTATACCGTTGACCTCTTATGGATTTTTTTTCACCCATTGAAGTGCACATGATTATGCATATGAGGTTAGAAGTAAATAATGTGACAGATTAAATCAACCAAGTGTTGTTGCCTAAAATATTAGCATCCAGACTTTAATGATATATCATCTTGAAGGTTTAAAATGTGATACTACTGGCTGAGAGGAAAGCGACCATCAGATCTTATGCTGAGCAATATATCTGATATACCGTCTTTTTCTTGACAGGGTACGTTTTCACTACGGACATCCTGATGTGTTTGGTAGAATTTTTCACATTACAAGAGGTGGCATCAGCAAGGCTTCCTGTGGTATAAATTTAAGTGAAGACATTTTTCCTAGTACGTGATTCTCCATTTATTTATGGCAGTTGCCCATTTGTGATCTTGGCAATCATAGAATGAATTTGTTTTCAGGTTTCAATTCCACATTGAGACGTGGAAATGTCACCCACCATGAGTACATTCAAGTGGGAAAAGGCCGTGATGTTGGTCTTAATCAGATTTCTCTCTTTGAGGCCAAAGTGGCTTGTGGCAATGGAGAACAAGTTCTTAGCAGAGATATCTACCGCTTGGGTCATCGCTCTTGGGTCATCGCTTTGACTTTTTCTGAATGCTCTCATGTTACTTCACAAGTGTTGGATTTTATGTCAGCTCAATGGCATTTTTCCTTCATTGTTGCATTTCACAACTGTCAAATTCCCATGTTAATATACCATAACAAATAACGTTGCCAATACGACGCAGCGGAGCGCGTATACCCACTAGTAAGCTATAAAAGGAGGAAGAAATAGAAAGAGAGCCAGGAGAAAAATAGAAAGGGGGTCAAGATAAAATACGGAGTGATAAAAAAATTGGGGAGAAAGAAAGAAAGAAAGAAAGACATGAGCAGAGGGAGCTCCTGACACCACAGACAGCAGCCCTCGAACCAGTCCAGCATCAGCATCAGCACCGCCGCAGTCCAGACCAAGATCAAAAGAATAAAAAAGATCCCAGTCCGAGGAGGGGAGATGTGATTAGGCAGGGGAGAGACAGAAGGGTAGCATGCAGAAAGGAGGCTATTAACGAGCCGGATTGGTTGTTCCTCACTTGTTTCTTCGATGTAAGTTTTCTTGTATGTACCATGATTGTTATTGATTTTGTGTACTCCATGTGTTCTGATTAAATTGATTTCTTTCAATCTGAATTCAGTTGGATTGGTTCTGTCCCCTGGTTTGGCGCAATAAAGATGGCTGCTTTGGTGGATTTGGATCTCAACTGCCGTCCACCGTCGCCGGAGCCTGCCGCACCGGAGGAACTCTGGCGGGTAATGCTCCGCCAAGAACAACCATTTTTAATCCAATCGTTTGATTTCCTGTCCATAGTCAATTTACGGTTATTATGATTGGTTTTGGGGGAGGGGGAGGGAGCGCAGAGGAAGGGAAGGGACTTGATTAGTCGTGATTAGTTCTTCCTCGTAGATAAATTGTTGTCCGTGATGTTAGTATTCTAGTTATTATGCCGCGATGTGACGTATTCCGTTTGTGTGGGTGTTGTAGATGGACTTGCCTAAGTTGTACTGGGCACAGACAAATCCACCAAATGGATCCTTCTGGAAGCATTCGGCTCGTGAGCATATGATGGTGAGGGAAACATCCGAGAAGGGGAAAAAATCCAATTTGGTTCAAATTTCACTTAATTAAGTTTTTGGTGTCTCAGATGAATTTGGATGGAAGAAGCAATCCAATTGTTCCTGGCAGTTCCAATAAGCGCAAAAGGCAGACCGATGTTGGGGAGCAGAATATGGATGCTAAGAGTTTAATCCAGAGAAAACCTGATATTGGTGTGTGGGAGAAACACCGTTATTGCCATGTAATCGATTTGGAGCAGCCTGCCACGTCTGATGTTGCGGCGGAGATTGTTTGTTCATCTGGGTTTGGCAACCTTCCCACCAGTAATGGTAGGTCTCAGGATGGTTCCTCCTGCGTTTTGCCGGATAATTACCTGTTTGCAGAGTCTGGTCAGTTGTGCAGGGAACGAAATGCTTCTCTTGTAAGCCCAAGCGAGTTCTAGAACATTTCACCCTTCCCTTCTCTATAATTCACAAATCTTGCATCTTGGCATGCTTAGAAGTGTTTACTTTAACATGGTTAGATGATTCATAGTTTTCAAAAATAATGTTTGAATGCAATTTTGTTACTGATCAATACACAAATGCTCTTGTTGGTTGAACTATTAGTGGAAAATGATTACAATCCAAAATGCCATCACAACAAAGAGGATGCCATTGTTATGTTGGTGTTTATTTTGAACTTCGCGGATACATTATTTCAAGGGAAAATTTTGTTTATGCCACTAGAAAGTTGTGCAATATCACATTTGTCATCGTATAATCACTTATATTGTTTTTGCCACTACTGTGCAATATTACATTTTATTTTTGAGTGGCAAAAACGAAAGGAAACGTTGCACAATGGTGGCAAAAACAATATAAAAACATTAGATGGCAAATGTGATGTTGCAATGGACTGATAATGTCTTTGCTTGACATAGTTTCATTTTTTTAGGAGAACCAATTATCTCTACATGGTGCCATGAAAAACTCATGAATATGAAACTTAGATCTTCAAACCATAACTGCATTTGAAGTTTAATAATTCATGCCTTTTCTAAGAAAGTTGTATTGCATATATGAAATTTAGTTTAGGTACAGCCATGAAGGAGTGATTAGATATTAGTTGCTTTGTTCTACCTCTGAAGTCTGAATGTGTTTTTGTCCTAACTTTAGACTAATTATTATTCATGTGAGAGCTCCAAGCCTTACAGATTCTTCTCAATGTGGCATCATTAGTGATTTTTACCTTTAGTTCATACCTAAAGTATGAACGCGATGAGATTGTTGGAACTTTCGTGCTTTTATTCTTCCTGTAGTCTCTGCCTATATGATGTTTTGTTCATTGCAACCTGAATGATAATCCAACAGGATTACTTTGTCATGGAGTGTTTGCATGACTGTTTGAATTATGCATTTTCAGGTTCAGTTGGATCTAGTGATACTCTAGATTGCCAGTTCCCTAGCAAACCAGATAATACTGAATCAAGACATTCATTGATTTGACTTAAATGTTCCTCTAGAAGAAAGTATTAATGTTTTACATACCCCTTCCGAAGAAATATGTTCTCCTTTAATTCCTTCTTCTTCATCACACCATGGAGATTTTTGGAGCACCTCTTGCAAAATTTTCTCAAAAGATTGTGGCTCTAATATTGAACCATTGAAAGAATCTTCCATCCAGTTCACAGCACCCAGCTGCGCTGCAGACAATTCAACGGAGGTAGGTGCTGCATGCTCAGTTCAAGGGAAGGGCCTCATTGACCTAAATGTGTCAATTGGAAGCATTGAAATGCCATCAACAATAACCAGTAATTGCACAGACAAAGTTCTGAATAACAATGAAAGTGAAGGAACTGTATCCAATCATTCTTTCCCCGATAAAAATAGCCTTCAAGCTGAAATTCTCAGGGAACACCCAATTGTCGGATACCATCATATGCTAGGGCAGCAGGATAGCGATAATATGCCTCTCCCAATCTCTACAAATGATGAAATCAATAATGATCAGTCTCCGAATTCTGAAGCTATACCTCTCAAAATAAATTCTGAAACTGTGAACGGCAAAATATTGGTTCCAGAAACTACTCAAGTTGCTAACTTTGTCTGTCCAAGGCTGGGAGCATCGCATGATGGAACATCCAATTCTAGGGAAACTTTTGGCATGCTTCTAGCTGAAACAGAAGGTGACAAAATGGCTTCGATGGCAGCCAAAACTCTTCTTTCCATTTTCTCGGATAATTCTGCATGCACCGCAAATTGCCCAGGAAGGAAAAGTGAAATAGCAGCTCAGTATGAAAATAATGAGCCTCAGCGTTCGTTGAACTCTTATGAGGAAATGACATTGAATCTAGAAGAGATCAGAGATGACGGGGAATCAACCCCTGTAATACCACCCGATAAGGATGGACCCTCTTGTGGATTCAAGCTGCGGAGAGGAAGAGGATTGAGAAATTTCCAGAGGGAGATAATGCCTGGACTTGTTTCTCTGTCGCAGCACGAGATATGTGCTGATTTGCATGCTGTAGGTTATGATCTCAGGAAGACTCGATCTAGGAAAACCTGTGGGTATAAAGGCTCAACATCAACTCGAGAAAGGCCACCGAAGCGTAGTTCCACTACAAGGGACTGATCAGCAACATCTCAATTCCATACAAGAATGCCATAAGAAGTTGCGATGGACAATTCGAAACATGAAATCTGCTTCAAACCATGTGAATTTTCATGTGTTTTAAGCCTAGTTTCAACCTCGCTTTGTTACTAGTTACTGGTCACTGCAATCGGGGAGATTCTTTTCATCGCTTTTCCTTTATATCTCTTGGAACTTGGAAGGGTTGAGGACTGTTAGGGTTGGGGCTCTGTCATCTTTATTTGAGTTTAGATGAAGGTATAGTCATCATGTTATATTGTTAAATCTCAGAAGCTAACCTTTTTTAGGCCTTAAATCTGACGTCTACTGTGTGTGCGATCCTCGATCGAAGCTAATGTTACGCACACACATATATGATGGAACAACGTTGTTGTGGATCAAGTGCGTGAAGCCGGCAGCGTGCTCCAGGAGACCGGTGGTGGTGACCATCACGGACATGAACTACGACCCCATCGCCCCCTACCACTTCAACCTCTTCGGCACGGCGTTCGGCGCCATGGCGAGCCCCGGCAACGAGACCACCCTCTGCCACTACGGAATCATCGACATGTAGTTCGGGAGGGTGCACCGCAAGTACCCGGCGGGGCAGAAGATTGTGTTCCACGTGGAGAAGCGCTCCAACCCCAACTACTTGGCTGTGCTCGTCAAATTCGTGGCGCGCGACGGCAACATCATGTAGATGGACCTCAGGGAGAAGGCGTCGCCGGTGTGGCGACCGATGAGGGAGTCGTGGGGCGCCATCTGGAGGATGGACACCGCCACGCTGCTCAGGGGCCCCTTCTCTATCCGCCTCACCGCCGAGTTCGGCAGGCAGCGCATCGCCACCAACGTCATCCCGACCAACTTCCAGCTCGGAGCGTTCTACAACTCCAACATCCAGTTCTAGATTAGCTTGCATTTAATTATCCCCTCGATTAATCTCATTATCATTGTCGGCGCATGCCATTATGTGTTTGACCATGTTCGTGCCAGTTTCTGATACCAATTATTAATCCAGTCTCACCTTCTGTTTGGGCCTATATATATGATTGATTCCGAGTTTCACCTGTAAATTAAAGTGGTAAATTAATTAGCATGCGGGGAGTCGATTTGCTGATATGCAGTAACATTATTTTTTTTTGAGAAAAGGACGGGAGAACCGCCTTCTATTAATCAGTAGAAAGGAGAGTTACAAAATTGATGGGGGGTTGATTAAGGCCCTTCCCCCCATAGGGCGCCGAAAAAACCCTAATTAGGTATTACAAAAGGGGCTCCTGCGGTGGCACACAACCGCAGCTCGTCCAGAAGGTAGCGCAAGAAGGCCTCCCGGTTGCGCTCCTTGTCGCGGAAGATACGGCTGTTGCGCTCTAGCTAGATGTGCGAGAGCGTACCAACGATGATGGGCCTGGCTGGTTTGAAGGTGGCGCCTGCGGACACATCTACCTCCCATCACTGTTGGAAGCGAGAGCGCGAGCGCCAGCGTGTTGGGTCGAGGCATAGTAGATTAAACGTCGAAGCCAGTCGGGACCAGACAAAGCCGATGTACTCGCATTCAAGGAAGAGGTGGTCCGCCGTTTCGAGGTTTCTCTAGCAAACTGGTCAAAAATAGCTGTTGGTGAGGTGGCGTTGCTGAAGCACGTCGGCTGTCCAGATGAGCTTACGCAGGAGAAGCCAGACAAAGAATTTGCATTTGGATGGCGCCCAAAGCCGCCATACCGCGTGGAGGGCTGGAGTCGAGCATCGTCCCACAAATTGAAGATTGTAGGCCGATTTAACCGAGAAATTGCCGTCCACGTTGAAACGCCAGATCACATGATCGGCCTCAAGAGGCGAGAGCGTGACCTGACTAAGGCGTGTGAGCAGTAAGATTAGCTCGGGCACCAAGTTTGGGTTCATGCTGCGCCTCAGATCGATGATCCAGTTGTTATTGTGAAGAGCATCATTGACAAGTCTGTACTTCTTGGTGGAGGCCGCGAATAGTCCTGGTGCGATTTCCCTTGGGGACGAACCATAGAGCCAGCGATCCTCCCAAAAGGAGAGCGAGGTGCCCCCGCGTAAATCCACCGAACAGGCTGTGCGCAGCAGCGCGGCGTCGGTTTCTGAGGGGGGCTCGAGCGAGGCCCCCCAGTGTCTGTGCGGCGCCACCTTGCTGAGCCACAGCCAGCGTAGTCTAAAGGCCCGACCAAAGCGCCAGAGATCCAGCACATCCAGACCGCCGAGGCTGGACGGCGAGCAGACTGAATGCCAGTTGACCATGGGGGGGGTGACCAGAGGTGGCAGACCCACTCCATAGCCACGCTTTCCTTAACTGGTCAATTTTCTTGATCACCGAGGTGGGCGGCTGGATCACCGAAAGGATGTAGGTTGGCATGGAAGTGAATACCGCTTTAAGGAGCGTGAGCCTCCCCCCTTGGAGAGCAGTGGGCCCCGCCAGCCGGCAAGCCGATTGCCAATTTTGTCTATGAGGGGTTGGAGGTGGACGTGTCTCAGCTTTCTAATGGAGAGGGGGATTCCCAGGTATTTGAGTGGAAAGGAAGCCTTGGACGCAGGGAAGTCCTGCAGTATGGCATCGAGGTCCAAGTCGGCACACTTGATGGGTACCACCTGAGATTTTTCGAAGTTCATGCAGAGGCCAGAGATGCGACTGAACTCACGAAGGATGAGAGCTAAGGCAGAGATCTTGGATTTATCTGGAGTAGCGAAGATGGCTACGTCATCGGCGAAGAGCGAAACCCGGCAGCTATCGAGGAGGCCCCGAATCGAGTGGAGGACACCCTCCTCCGCGGCCCGTTGCAGGAGAGCCATGAGTGGTTCAATGGCAAGGTCGAAGAGGAGGAGGGAGAGGGAGTTGCCCTAGCGTAGACCTTTGGCGTGGAATATGGTGTCGGTAGGGCAGCCGTTGAGGAGTACTCGCGACGAGGAGGTAGCGAGGGAGAGGGCTATCCAGTTCCTCCAGTGTTGGCCAAAGCCCCGAGCT
The DNA here is from genome assembly GCA_005191435.1 of Raddia distichophylla. Taxonomy (NCBI): domain Eukaryota; kingdom Viridiplantae; phylum Streptophyta; class Magnoliopsida; order Poales; family Poaceae; genus Raddia; species Raddia distichophylla. The sequence goes on along the minus strand of SPJY01037954.1, from coordinate 3,695,332 downwards.
CGGAGGTTGTCCAGAAGATATGGCCAGGAAACTGAGTCGAAAGCCTTCTCGAGGTCCAGCTTGAGGAACAGTGCCGGTGTTCCCGAACGGTGGAGAGCTTTGGCGTACCCCTGTACCAGGAGGAAGTTGTCTTGAATATGCCGCTTCTTGATGAACGCGCTCTGGCAGGGCGAAATGTGATCGTCCATGAAGGGAGCCAACCTCAGTGAGAGGATTTTCGTGAAGAGCTTTCCAAGACTGTGGATCAGGCTGATTGGACAGTATAGAAGTTTCACAGCTTAAAGTTGTTATCATAGAGGTTATCTTCTTAGCATGTTTGTGCTTTATTTAAAATTAGCAATACATTAATACACACCATGGAAATAAGGTTTATTGCTGCTTCATAAATTGTAATGGTTGTTGACTTCTCTAACCTTGCTATATATTGCTCACACAACATTAGCGCAATCACTCTATTACAACTCTAGATTATTATTTTTCACTTGAAGGGGATACGCTACTACTGTTAATGCAAGAGTTACATTATACTGCGTATGTAAAATATGCATTGTAGAAGAAACCAAATTGAAAGGTCAAAACAACTTCCTCAAATATACATAAATATAAAAAGACTCCCTGCTCATATATCAATACTGTATGTGTATTTCTCCACACATTATGTTTGTTTCCTACATAGATACATAATCATAGGCACAAAATTATCGATTGGACATGCATTTGTACTTTTTATTTAGAATGCATGGAATTCTTCAAAATAGAGGATATGTCAATTTTCCCGGCCTACGTGAGGATAGTTAATTTGAGTCTAGAATATTCAAGTATGGTTGTACCTGTATGGGTGCCTTTTGCCTAACCATAGTTACAATTATATCCAATAGAATGGTGAACTGGTAATTATGCACAACGCACTAAGTCTCTGGCTTTGTGTTTCATGGGTTTCCTTTTTGTTCTTTCCTATGCATTATGTTTAATTTATTATTTCTCTGCATAGCCATACTTCACAAATTTCACCAAATCTATTTTATCTACAGAAACTTCATGTTAATATTTGTGGGGAGAAGCTAGCAAATAGAAGTAATAGAATCAGAGTATGTTCAAGTCATTTTAGACCAAGAGGGTTTCTTCGATACCTCCAGGACCAGGGGTAATATTCAGTCAAGAGTCTTTTGTGGTCACTTTATTCTTATTGTATATATACACAATACTTTGTACCATATGCATGAGTATGAATATGTGGAATAAGAGTATGTGCATGATACTTTTTTTAGCTTTATGTCCCGCGCATCGCGCGGGGTGGTAAGCTAGTTCCCTAAAAACCTGGTTCATTCGAAAGCCTCGTATAACTTCGTATAATGTATGCTATACGAAGTTATTACGCATTGCTCACCACAAACTCTCTGCCCTTTATTTCAATGAAAAACAGTCGTGGCTTAAGCTACTTTCCTCATATACATAGAGGAACCGTATGCACCTGACTGCTTGGTCCCCTACCCTCCTACTCCTTACACATAAGATTATCCAATATTTCTAAAGCCCCGTTCAGATTTGATTTTATCCTAGAAAATAGACTAGTGAAAATACTGTAATAAATTGGAAAGGCCTAATGTTATTTGCTTATATATGTAAAAAGTTCCACTGAAATGAAATGCAGTTGTCCTGCTTTCCCTAAATTCTTTTTTTTTTTTTTTGGTGATTCTGCTATTTATGAGAAGGTAAAGTATATGAATATGATGTTGAACAATAAAAGTGGCAGTAAAAAACAGGCATTCATCAGTTACACAACACCCCATCGATCAAGTAAGGAAATCAAGAAAACTCGCCTTCGCAATACCAATACACGAAATAAAAGCATCACACATTCTCTTCCAGGCTCCAGCTATCTACAACATCTTATAGAACATAAATGGCAATTACATGTCCCTAAAAAATGGCAAATACATGCATGCGCGGTGAAATTGACCATGCTGAACTTGATTTAGATCTGTAAGAATGGCGAAACTAATAATCAATAATTTGTACAATATGTTACTGAGCATGAACAGTTGCTTGAGGCAGTATCAAATACCTCTACGGATGCCGGATACGCCCAGAAGTGAAAGCGTGGTATAGGTGTGGGTCTCACCGCACAGCAGGTCAGGCCAGAGGCCCGAGCTGACTGCCGGCGCCGGTGGACACGACGAACGGAGGCGATGCAATGCGATAGCGAGGCGAGGCGAGGCGGGCGGAAGGACCCATCGTCCCCGGCACTGCAGCACAGAACGCACCGGATTAGCCAGTGCTTGGAGGGCGTGCTTCCGAGTTCCGTACTGGTGTTGGTGGCAGCATGGGGGAGCCAGCGCCTCACCGGCGATCCACTCCGGCGAGCGGAGAGGAAACTCAGGTCGAGCCTTCAGGCCCAGAGGAGTGTAGCAGGCCGCAAATCCCGTAATCTAGCTCAGCAAGGAGCTGAGATGTAGGCGGTCCAACTAGAAGTCCACCGTCCGTGGCGGCTCGGCTTGAGTGGGCTTTTTGAATGGTTGAGGTGGCGTGGTCCGGTAGTTGGGCCGTTGGATGGAGTACCTTCGAGCTGAACTTTTACTGAACGTGACGGCACCACAATAAAAGTCAGCGTCGCACGTGAGTGCCAGTTTCCATAGTGATTTCCTTCGGAGGCGCGAGTTTGGAAACCCCAGTTTTTCCGTCATCGCGGCGCTCGTCGCCGGGGGTCCTGCGTCACCACCAACTACGACGGCAAGTGGCTCCCTGCCAGGGCCACCTGGTACGGCAAGCCCAACGGCGCCGGCCCCGATTACAATGGTATGTACTCTACGTACGTGGAGCTCTAGCTAGCTGCAGAGACGAAGCATGCCGGTCGATCTATATATGTAAATCCGTATGCAAATTCATTCTCACGACGTATACATGTATATCTTCAGCACCTACTGTGTGTGCGATCCTCGATCGAAGCTAATGTTACGCACACACATATATGACAAACCCAGCATAAACCTCATTCCCAGAATCCCACAACTCAGCCCGAATCTCAATAACACATGCATTGCAAATATTCAACATGATCAAAGTATGTATTGTCATTGTGTGCACTGATGAGTTTTGGCTCATCAGTGCGGGATTGGATACCCGATTAAATCGGTAGACCTAAGCAAATCTAAGCAATTTTTACCCAAGACTAGAGTCTAAATATTTTATATTTTATGTGGACGGTTAAGTATACATAACATCAAGGAATCATGTTGGTTGAAGACATACTCATCAAGGACAAGGCATGATATTATCATGATAAAAAAATAGGCATTATCAAATCATAGCAAGCATGCACTTTTATATTTCAATCAAAATACTTTATCAAAACTGGGTAGAAGAATGAGCTATAGTGTTAACTCGCCTTGCGGATCTGTGGACTGAATGTGACTATCCTCAAGATATTCTCCCTCAGGCACCAGATCCTCTGTTAAGAGTAGTAATAATGAATTACGGAATATTCTAAATAAATTATGAATGCAAATGTAGGGCTAAGTGTTGGTCGCAAACGGAAGTACTAAGCTAATGGTCTGGGTTGATAGGGTCAAAATTACCAAAACACCCCTAGGTTTATTTTTATCCGGGAATGGTGAAATTAGTTGTATTTAAGTCTTCTTTAATATATTGAGAGCCTCTTCTATAATCCGATATCTAATTTCATAATCTTCCTAGGGTGTGGAGAGTTCCTAGTATTTTAAAAGGCTATATTTTATATTTTCTAAAATGCCCTTTATTTACATTTTAAATTAATAAATAAGGCTTTAGAATATCTATTTTAATTCGTTTATGGAAAATCCTACAAGTTAGTAACAAGATTATATTTTTTCTATGATGTAGACTAAATCTAATATTTTCTGTAATTATTTTAGGAATTTTGGAGTTGATTTGCTATTTTAACTAATAAATACTAAAGTAATCACATTATTAATTTTATATGGAAATTTATTAGTGAAACTTGCAAAGTTATATTTTTACTGGGCTCTATACAATATCTAGTATTTTACATAATTTTCTCATGATTTTTGAAAGTCTCCTTATATTTTTAATAAATCAAAAACCCTAAATCAAAATCTGTAATTATCTGAAATTGAGCGATGACGTCATGCTGACGTCAGCGTCTTCAACCTCCGTCCAAGCTCATCCAAGCTCCGTCCAGGGCGCGGCTACATAGGAAGAAATGGTTGGCCGATCCAAGCTCATCAAGTATTCAATACTGAATCTTGCTCTCCAATGTGACATACATAGGAACAAATTCCCCGTTGAACCATTCAGCACTATATCAACATTTAGGTCTAATCTAATTAGCCTTTCTGATCTATCCCTATAGACCCTCATGCCAAAATCATGGAATATTATTTTCGATCAACAATATGTCATACATATATAAGATCAGGAAAATCAGTGCTCTCCCACTTGCCCTTGATGAACAAGCCAAACAATTTGACTTTCATCAAAACAAATATATTCAACTCTGATATGCTTGTTTCAAAAACTCGCATGCTCTAGCACTTTATGGATCATCAAAATTTGAGTCCGTATGAAAAATACATTCTCACTTAGGTCTCAAACAGAGAGAGCCGTTTTGATATCCATATTGCATATCAAATATACAACAGTATCTAGGTGAATCTGGACAACACCAAACGAACCAATCAAGTTCAAAATTTAATTATCACATATAGCTCGTCCTTGATTAATCTCCAGAGTATAGGCCCATCACGCTTCATCATCAGTCTTAAGCTCATCATAATCCGACAACAATTGTCTTACCTATCATATAGGTGACTAATATAGCTTTATGACCAACGCAGAGTTGGTTCTTTCATAAAACATACAACAATTTGTACATAATATGAAAGTTTAATGAGAACTGAAACACTTTCAATAATTTCTGAATAAATTCGAGTCACACCGTGCTCCCACTAAATATTTTGCAAGAAACGATTTCTTCAAAATAAAACCATTTCGAGCAACAAACATTTTACAGCTCTTTACCCTTCCAAATGTACAAACACTTTGTACCTCACAAAGAAACATTTATCTTAATCGATTATGAACTTGTCAGACGTCAGATGTCTTACACATGCCCCACAATCCAGATTTCGATAAGTAACACGGAACAATTTCCGATCCATATCATATATGGTGGTTTCATTGTAACTAGATGGAACCTTTCAAATAAGCACAATTATTTCTAAAGTGTACCATATTATGGATAATGAAACACAATGACATCACATGTCTTCAGGATTAATAACACACATCCATTTACTAATGGAGCATGCCCATAAGCCAAATTAATTTCCCACTTAAAAGAAACTGAAAAATTGAATTTGCTTATGCCCGGAATATAATAAAAATTATTTAATTCCGACTATAATCTTTTAGGTTGAGCCATTAAAGTGTGTCAACGTCAAACGAGACAAACTTTACAACCTTGTCATTATTCCATAATCCTATTATGTGATGTCAGGGTATTGCCAACCTTTGACTTCACAAGTCTAGATTAATACTTTCAGGTCTAACTTGACCTTTCCCTTTCACACATGACTCAGCCTCATTCATAATTCAGCCAGTCTTTCGAACCATCATCAAATAATTAATGCTGATCTTAATGCTTTCTGATTCTAGCATACATCATGTGCATCTCGGTTTGTGATTTCTCTTATCCATTCATCAAATGAAAAGTAATTGAAATCACATCAATAGCTAACCATTAGTTAAAGGAAAAATCATATTTTCCAGTGCCCAATGTAATCAATCATATTGACCTCATATGACAGCCGACCGAATTTTCTTTCTGTGCTAATCTGCACGCAAACAATGACTTAAGGATCAAATCCTTTAACCCTTGTCTGGTTCTCAAACATGCCTTCCAATCCGCAATCATATTGCAGATGTCCATGACGTCATCTTGCTATAAAAACTCAGATTTCATAGTGGCAAAATGAGACAGTCAGCACTAAGAAAATCATCACAGTGCTTCTAATAAACACTTACAATACAGATTGCATTTCAACTGGTTCATCAAGGAACTACTCTTTAGAACAAATATTCCTTCTAAATAATTAGAGAACAATTCTCAAAATGATATCAATCATCATACATATATCAAGATTCTCTAATCAAAGATATATCTCAAAAGTAAAGCAGCAGGTATATCAACAAATATTAAACTATGTTTATGTGCGTACCTCCTTTAACAATTTAGCGAAGATACTCCCACTTAAGTCATACTCCCTCTAATGACTCGCGATGGGACAAGATCCATGGTTACTGCAGTTCGGATAATGATTTGTCAATACCACTTGAACCCGTAACATAGGTAAGACAACTTCTTACCAATCACATCGTATATGATTCTTGTTTGTTGGGGTGGCATCATATGCCTGGCTCCCAACCCTGATGCCCCGATGTCCCAAATCCTATTTGGATGACTTCGATAAGCAAACCAACACTATGCGTGTGAATGCACGGGTTAGGCTACACTCATCCTGTTGTACAAGAAAGAAGACGGCGCCCATTGAATTGTCAAGAATTTATCCGCCAACTTACAAGACAATAGGTGCAGCAATTGGAAGAGCATCATACACTTAATATTTCGAAAGAAATCTACTCTATGAATGAATAGCAGAGCAGGAAAACCATCACAGAAAAATACACTATTTAAACTGTGCACTGGTATGGCCCAAGACGCAGTGATCATTATCACTATGCGTCCATTCCTGTCCACCAGGCCATCTACTTGATATTAGTCAAGTATCACAAATTAATATGTAAGCCTCAGTAAGATCCTATAAATGCGTCGTATATACAAGGATCAAACTATTCACATATATTTGCATAGAATCAAATTCTACCAATTAAAGTGAACTCATAACAATTATGAAAAGCACATAAATAATCAGTGTAGTGGAAACATTTTTCCCATAGTGAATCATATTCACGTCTTTTGCCCATGGGAAATTCCAACGGATTAATCATATTAACCCGCTCCGGACCAATCACATTGACCCAATGAATATTCCATTAAGTCAGTCAGCCTACTAATAAATCAGTCGGCAGGGTTTGAACTATGAATCATATTCACAATTTTACCCATTAGTCGAGCAGCCCCAACCAACTGCCGAGACAACATGGCAGTAGGGGACACTCACCAGGTAGCCAGCGCTCGAGGCATCCGGTGCCGAAGTGGTACTCCAACTCCATGAGCCATTTATGGCGTGGCTATACCGTTGCTCGGGATCCAAATCCCAACATGCGGCGGGGCTATCCGACCAATTCGAGCTCCTGCGACCAACTCGAGTTCCTACAAGCAAAGCCGAGTAGCGTCGAGCAGTACTAGGCACCGCCGAACTACATCGAGTGACCCGAGCAACAATTTACTCATCACCGAGTTGTTTAGGCAGCGCCAACCAGAGTGGACCATTACCGACACACTACTGAACATGACCAAGTTACCCGAGCAACAGTTTGCTCGTTACCAAGCAGTTCAGGTAGCGCCGAGTAATTTTGAATAGTGCCAAACAAAATCAAGTCAACCGAGCAAAATTTGCTCGTTATCGATCTGTCCTAGCACAACAGGCACGTCTACAAGATTTTCAGTGGCAAGGACGACCAACGTTTGGCCGCTCATGATGATCGAGATCATTATTGACACGTGCAACGTTTGCACGGTAACCATGACTCAGCGATCATCTAACCGATCAAATCAGCTAGACCACCAGTTGATCTGATGAACACGCCATACATACTAACTAGCATTATTCTGCATGCACACATACATATATGCTTCAACAGTACATGCATCTAATGCATGCCATCACATTAAGCATACGTCCATCATCCATCGATAGCCGTTACATGCAAACATACAAACTTAGCCAATATTTCAACGGCCCACATACACATCCACGAGCAGTTCCCTGGCCGTGTAGAGCAACGCCGAGTACTGCCGAGCAGGACCATGCACTGTCTACCAGCCACCTGACTACCGGGCGAGCAGTACCTAGCCTCCTGGAGCAGCACCGAGCAACCTTGATGCCTACCAGTTGATCGTATCAACTCAACATCAAATCAGAATTATCTCTCACTTTGGTCGATTGATCAAAATCACAACAGTAAACAAGTATTAATCTAATCAATGGTTGGCCGATCCAATCTCATTAAAGAAGGCCACATAATTACTTTGATCACATCAACTAATTATCATAGGCTCATGACGAGATTAGTCTCAAAGTCCACCCGTACGGTGATCTCATCACCAATTTTCAGATTAATCTCCATTAATCAAACAAAAGGCACAGTTGATCATATCAACCAATGACTACACGTCATCATATATATGACCAAAATAACAGATCTAATCTGCTACCTTTAACTAGCAATAGATCAAATCTACTACCCACATATCACATATGCGCCGCATATCATATACGCGCCGATCTGGATCAAGAACTAAATAGGATGGCTCTGATACCACTGAAGGGAAACGCGGGATTGCTACGCTAGCAACGAATCAAATTCTACCGCGGAAACCCAGGAACACCCTGCAAGTAAATGACCACAGATCAAGATTACCTTACGACGTGCTGTGCAGCGGAAGACGAATCGATGAAGCCGGTTCACCGATCTGCACGTAGTCATACAGAAGTAGTCGTTCACAGCAATCCAGATCACCGCTGAGTACTTGCCGGTGGTGCCGAGTGGTTGTTGAGTACCACGGCCAATCTCCATGCCGTGGAGGTCGTGACGTACTCCGCGCGCTCGCCGGGATTCGCGATCTTTCCGAGCAGCGCACCTTCAAACGGACGCCCCGGCCACATCCGAACTCCGTTTTCGAAGTTCTACCACTCGTTGGAAAGCTAATGAGATTATCTTTCCAACGCATCCAGTCTCGCCCAGAAACTCCTTCTGGATCAACAGGAATTGACGAAACAAAATCGTGACCAGAACATATGCGCGAGCAGCAACGTCTCGATCTCAGGTTCGCATCGGCTAGCGCCACAAGGTGCAGCGCCTCTACGGTATCCACACATACAGAGATCAGGATCGCCATACGGGGTGTGCTAGCACCTCACCGTATGGACCTTGGGAGATATGACGGCTAGGGTTTGGTGGAGAGGGAGAACCTATGCACTGGCATGCATCCCGACCTCTCCTCCACCTCCCTTTATATAGCGCCCACTATTGGACCCTCTACGCCAGAGGCCCAATTAGGTCTGGTCCACATCATATGCATCCCACGCTAACCGTGAGCCCGCATCATATGCGACTCATAATTTTCATTGGGCATATCCCAACAGCGCCTCCTCCACCGCACCGGCAACCCACGCTGCTCCACCGCGCCAACTCCCCTCCTCCACCGCGCGGTGGGGCCGAGATCTCCATACTGGCTACGAGCGCCCTCTCGCTGGATCCAACCGCTGCTCACCAGAATTGACCATCTGTTCATCCCCCTGATTTGGGCATGCGTGCTTCTTTTTTCCTATCTTCATGTCCATGTCCTTAATTTGGGCATGGATTTTTTCCTATCTTCTTCATGTCCATGTCCTTATATATATAGTAAAAGTGCTTCTTTTTTCCTATCTTCTTCATGTCTATGTCTTTAATTTGGGCATGGATTTTGCAGAAAAAAAGTTCGCCCAAAATTAGTCAGAACACGTATGTGTTTTTTGGGTCATGACGTATGATGTTCTGCTCCTTTGCTGGCCATGTGCCTGATATGGGCAAGAGCTACCTGATTTAGTAGCAAAAGTTTATCTACAAAAATTCATATTACCTATGTGTTTTTAGAGTATGGGTTTTACTTAAACCCTAGGGCACTGGAAGCCGGTTGTAATTTGGGGTTTTTGTGGAGTATGCGGTGTGTGGGTTCAATACAGGTGGTCAAAACCACTTTGATCAGTGGCATGGATGAGTTTCATCCGGTTTGCATAGTTGAGGGATGTTATTTATCCGGTATTGACGATGAAGGATGTATTCTACCTCTATAGGAGTTTAGGGGAGTAATCCTTCCTCAAAGCCAGTTCTTCTCCAGCACAGAGCATATGGCCGATCTATATTCGTGCTGTTGGACTTGAGAGCAGAATAAGTGTGTGAAACTGAACGTACTTATTGTTCTTTTTTTAGTTGTTTATCCATTTTGAAGGCACTTGGCCGCTGATTATGCTCACTGTCACAATGGTGTTTAGATTATACTGTGCGTACCAATCATTTTGGTATAGTCCGCTTCATTTAATATCATAAGGTCTGTCCAGCAATTTACGTGTAAGATATGTTTTCATTCTCTTCCTAGATTTGCAACTTACTCTGTGATACCATACCACTGTGATATTATACCACGGAACATGGGACTGGCATCAAATACCATGCCACTGTGGTATAGCCCACATCAAAAGATTTGCAATTTACTATTAAACACCATTTAATATCAAACCTGTGACTATACCACTGTGACATTAAACACCATTGACAAACTGGCATCAAACACTACTATCTGTGCATCAAACTATATTGGATCCAAAGCTTTATGCATCGAGGAACCTCAAGACAAACTTTCCAGCCAGTGCCTCCAGAGAACTCTGTTGGCCATCTCAACACAGCGAACCGTCTACCGCGCCCACAGGTAATTCTTCTTGAAGGCAGCCACAACCCTACACATAGGTGCTGCTCCATCTTGCCTACCTTTGGTGGCCGCCACATCCGTTCTCCTTTCCCTCCTATTACTGCTCCCACAAACCCCTCAGCAACCGAAGAAATATCATAGTGTGTTCTAGATCAGCTGTGTCTTGCTTCCCAAATTCTTGGCTTTCACCACCTTGACGTTGTCTATACTACACCTGATTATTCTCAGTTGGTCTTACTGTAATACCAATGAACTTGAAATTATATTTTTTTCATCACGCTCTCCTTTTGGTAGATAATTTCATTCACATCAGTAACAATGAGTCATCTAAAGTTGTTGAGCTCTACTAAAAAAAGGTTATAAAAAAAGTACACATATTTTAAAAAAACTCCACTGCTGTCTTCTTTTAATCCAGTGAGTATTATGCAGTGATTTTTTACTGCTTCCACATTTAAAGTAACAATGTCCCTTATGTTGTATTAAAAAAGTCCTTAATTATATGTGTTGGTTTTTTTTTACTGTTATACAGCCTACTAATTGAAGCAAACTCTGCAGTTTAACTTTCGTCATATATTGCAAAACGTCCGCTTAAAATGAAGTGCTACTAATACATACGTATGAGATATGGTTACATCACCAATCTCTTGCACATGCGTTTCGGTGTTGCCGCAGCAACGCGTGGGGTTTCATGTAGTAAACAAGAACAGAGGGAGTACAATGTAAATGGAAATAAAGATTTTTATTTTGTCAGCGACTGACCGGTGGGACCCGCAGCTGCCCATTCTTGCCGAACAAGTCTTACTTGTTGATCGATACCGATGATGTTAGTCAAGGAACTAGGATAACAATTATCCATCATAAACATAGAAGTAATACAGTCATCTCCAAGACTGCCTAGTCGGCTTATTACTTATATTTTATCCACGTGCAGTAGAGCTTGTCAACCGGATATCCAATATCCGATACTCATGTGCGCCTTTCATAAAGGTTGTGGTAATATTTGTCTAAACTGAAACAGTTTCAGCTTTTGAACCCCCGTTAAATAATGGTTTGGAAGTAGTACGCGATGTAACCATTACAGACTACCATTCCCAAAGTGCACATTCTTTATACTTCACAAGTATTTTAGAATGCTTCTCAACATCCGGTGACTTTCACCAGGATTTGATTGATATCTACACATCGAATGACATTCACCTTAATGCATATGACATAAAACCCTCTTTTTGGCAATTTATCAAGTTCGTCAAATATCAAATACTGAATCTTGCTCTCCTATGCGACATACACAGGAACAATTCCTGGCTGAACCATTCAACACTATGCCAACATATGGGCCTAATCCAATTAGCCTTTCTGATATATCTCTATAGACCCTTATGCCAAAATTTTAAATCTATCCCAAAGTCTTTCATGAAGAACAATTTCTTAATCAAGACATGGTAGATTCACAGAATATTATTTCTGATCAACTATATGTCATATATATTTAAGATCAAGAAAAATTAGTGCTCTCCCACTTGTCCTTGATGAACTAGCTAAACAATTTGACTTCCCATCAAAACAAATATTCAACTCTGATATGCTTGTTTCATAAACTTGCATACTCTAGCACTTTATGGATCACAAAAACCTTGAGTCCGTGTCGAACACATTCTCACTTAGCCAAACAATTTGACTTTCATCAAAACAAATATATTCAACTCTGATATGCTTGTTTCAAAAACTCGCATGCTCTAGCACTTTATGGATCATCAAAACTTGAGGCCGTGTCAAACACATTCTCACTTAGGTCTTCAAAAGAGAGCCATTTCGATATCCATATTGCATATCAAATATGCAACAGTAGCTAGATGAATCTAGACAACACCAAGCGAACTAATCAAGTTCAAAAGTTAATTATCACATATAGCTCGTCCTTGATTCATCTCCAGAGTATTGGCCCATCACGCTTCATCATTAGTCTTAAGCTCATCAAAATCCGACAACAATTGTCTTCCCTATTATATAGGTGACTAATATAGCTTTATGCCCAATGTAGGGTTGGTTCTTCCATAAACATACAACAACTTGTACATAATATAAAAATTTAATGGGAACCGAAACACTTTTCAATGATTTCCGAATAAATCCGAGTCACATCGTGCTCCCACTAAATATTTTGCAATAAACGATTTCTCCAAAATAAAACCATTTCGAGCAACAAACATTTTGCAGCTCTTTACCCTTCCACATGTACTAACACTTTGTACCTCACAAAGAAACATTTATCTTAATCGATTATGAACTTGTCAGACGTCAGACGTCTTACACATGTCCCACAATCCAGATTTCGATAAATAGCATGGAACAATTTTCGATCCATATCATATACGGTGGTTTCATTGTGACTAGATGGAACCTTTCAAATAAGTATAATTATTTCTAAAAAGTGTACCATAACAAGGATAATGAAAACACAATGACATTACAAGTCTTCAGGATTAATCACACACATCCATTCACTGATGGAGCATGCCCATAAGCAAAATCGATCTCCCACTCAAAAGAAACTGAAAAATTGAATTTGCTTATGCCCAGAATATAATAACAATTATTTAATTCCGACTATAATCCTTTGGATTGGGCCGTTAAAGTGTGTCAACGTCAAACGAGATAACTTTTACACCCATGTCATTTTTCCAGAATCCAATCCTATGGTGTTAGGATAGCGCCAACCTTCGACTTCACAAGTCTAGATTAGTACTTTAGGTCGAACTCGACCTTTCCCTTCCACACATGACTCGGCCTCCTTCACAAGTCGACTAGTCTTCCGAACCATCATCACATGATTAAAGCTAGTCTTAATGCTTTCTGTCATTTACATGCATCATATGCACCTCGGCCAGTAATTTCTCCAAGCAATTCATCAATATGAAAGGCTATCGAAAACCACATCAATAGCTAACCATTAGCCAAAGGAAAAATCATATTTCCAATGCCCGATGCAGTCAATCATATTGACCACATATGACAGCTGATCAAATTTTCTTTTGTGTTAATCTACACCTAAACAATGACTTATGGATCAAATCCTTCAGCCCTAATTTGGTTTTTAAACATGCCCACCAATTCACAATCATATTGCAGATGTCCATGACTTCATCTTGCTATAAAAGCTCAGATTTCATATTGGCAAGAAAGAGAATCATCACAAAGAAAATTATCATAGTGCTTCTAGTAAACACTTTGATCACAGATTGCATTTCAAGCTGGTTCATCAAGGTACTACTCTTTAGAACAAATATTCCTTCTTAATAACTAGAGAACAATTCTCATAATATAATATCAATCATCATGCATATATCAAGATTCTCTAATCAAAGACATAGCTCAAAAGTAAAGCAACAGGTAATCAACAAATATTAAACTATGTTTACGTGCGTACCTCATTTAACAATTTAGCGAAGATACTCCCACTCAAGTCACATTTCCTCTAATGACTCGCGATGGGACAAGATCCATAGTCACCGCAGTTCGGATAATGATTTGTCAATACCACTTGAACTCGCGACATAGGTAAGACAAATCCTTGTCAATCACATAGGTAAGACAACTCCTTGCCAATCACATCATATGTGACTCTTGTTTGTTGGGGTGGCATCATATGCCTGGCTCCCAACGCTGATGCCCCGAAGTCCCAAATCCTATTTGGACTCCGATAAGCAAACCAACGCTATGCGTGTGAATGCACGGGTTAGGCTACACTCACCCTGTTGTACAAGAAAGAAGACGGCACCCATTGAATTGTCAAGAACTTATCCGCCAACTTACAAGACGAAAGGTGCAGCAATTGGAAGAGCATCGCACACTTAATATTTTGAGGGAAATCTATTCTATGAAAGATAGCAGAGCAAGAAAACCAACACAGAAAAATACACTATTTAAACTATGCACTGGTATGGCTTAAGACGCGGTGATCATTATCACTCCGATCATTATCACTATGCGTCCATTCCTGTCCACTGGGCCATCTACTTGATATTAGTCAAGTATCACAAATTAATATGTAAGCCTCAGTAAGATCCTACACATGCATCGCATACACAAGGATCAAACTATTCATATATATTTGCATAGAATCAAATTCTACCAAATAAAGTGAACTCATAACATTTATGAAAAGCATATAAATAATTAGTGTAGTGGAAACATTTTTCCCATAGTGAATCATATTCACGTCTTTTGCCCACGGAAAATTCCAACGGATTAATCATATTAACCCACTCCGGACCAATCACATTGACCCAATGAATATTCCATTAAGCCAATCAGCCTACTAATAAATCAGTCGGCAAGGTTCGAACTATGAATCACATTCACAATTTTACCCATTAGTCGTGCAGCCCCAACAAACTGCCGAGACAACATGGCAGTAGGGGAAACTCACCAGGCAACCAGCGCTCGAGGCATCCGGTGCCGAAGTGGTACTCCAACTCCATGAGCCATTTATGGCGTGCCTGTACCATTGCTCGGGATCCGTATCCCAGAATATGGCGGGGCTATCCGACCAATTCGAGCTCCTGCGAGCAGAACCGAGTGGTGCCGAGCAGCCGAACAGCCCGCGACCAACTCGAGTTCCTATAAGCAAAGCCGAGTAGCGTCTAGTAGTGCCAGGCACCGCCGAACTACATCGAGTGACCCAAGCAACAATTTACTCATCACCGAGTTGTTTAGACAGCGCCGCCCAGAGTGGACCATTACAGGCACACTACTGAACAGGACCAAGTTACCCGAGCAACAGTTTGCTCGTTACCAAGCAGTTCAGGTAGCGTCGAGTAATTTTGAACCGTGCCGAACAATATCAAGTCAACCGAGTAACAATTTGCTCGTTACCGATCTGTCCGAGCACAAACAAGCACGTCTACTAGATTTCCAGTGGCAAGGACGACCAATGTTTGACCGCTCATCATGATCGAGATCATTATTAACACGTGCAACTTTTGCACGGTAACCATGACTCAGCGATCATCTAACCGATCAAATCAGCTAGACTATCAGTTGATCTGACGAACACGCCATACATACTAACTAGCATTATTCTGCATGCACACATACATATATGCTTCAACAGTACATGCATCTAATGCATGCCATCACATTAAGCATACGTCCATCATCCATCGATAGCCGTTACATGCAAACATACAAACTTAGCCAATATTTCGACGGCCCACATATGGCATTACCCCGCAATCAAATTGATCATATCAAAAAGATTGAGGTATATATTCATCTCATGAATTTTACTACGCGACCAATTAATTGATCCCATCAATTAAGTTGAATACCATGTCTCACTTAATCACAATCTGCATGCTAGCCTTGCATGGCATAGAAATCATAGTTATATAGATGGAGTTTGGCATAGCAGTTTAGATAGTGATTTTAGATAACATTCAAAGATTAAAACATGTACCACGTATGCAGATCCTGTCAGGAGCATAGAAACCTGTAGTTGGGTGAACTGATAGCCTCCCCTAGGCCTAGAGCCACCGGATAGTGGCATGAGGAGGCAGGCCCTACTAGATGCTTGGATGGTCCCCTAGCCCCACTCGACCCGACCAACACATTTGTGAGTTATGATGTTAATGCAAATAGATGTGAGCATTGCAGTGTGTAGTATATGTATTCAAAACCCCTTACCCCAGACAATAGAGAGGTGCTCCAAGTAGGCGGATCTAGCCTTAAATTCCTAATGCTACCTGGTGATCTCCTCTTCCTGTTGCATGCATGTCTCTTCCACCGTCATGAGGCTCTCCTGCATAGCCTGCGACATTTGTTGTTGCTCCTCCCTCTCCTACTCCCTCTCCCTCTACAACCGCGCCTCAAACTTGTGATGGCTCTGCTCATGGGACTTGTAATCCTTGGACCTACAATAGAGTGTTTTGTGATAGGAAATTTGAATTGATATGAAATAGTAAGACTTGAAGATAACTCTCACCTCAAGTGGTCCTCGCCGATGGCCAGCTTATCGTGAGCCTTCCCACCTATGTTCTCAATTATTAGAAAAAAGGGTTCAGATTCTCTAAGTCCGGGTTGTTGTCGGCCCCATGCTTCTAGAGAAATGCCTGTTGGTAGCGATTCTGCTTCAGTTGCAGTAAAAAACGTGAAATTATAAGACTTAATCAAGCAGTGAAAGATTGCATGACAATTACCTAATTTTTTTGTACGATGGCATCCATAGATGACTAGCGTCATCCTTGCACTTCAAAATGCAACTCCTCCTTCACGCCTCTAAGAAGGATGTCAGTCTCCCGGTCGTAGCTTGTTGTACGAAGGAAAAAATAATTAAATTATTACACAAACGAAATGAACGAAAGAACAAAGTTATTGTCATTTAAATTTGCTTCTACATCTGTGGTATCGACAACTTCCTAGTGGTTGTCTTGTACTTCTTGGAAGCTCGATTCTTTTTGGTCATGTTGGACCTATCACAAAACTCATGACTACCATGTGTGCCATTCATTTGTATGGGCTAGAGAACCAATAGGAATACGGTTGAGTATTTAGATTGTAAGCAATGAACCCATCGGTTGCTACTGCCAAAGTGCCAAGTGGTTGCTACTGCCAAGTGCACGTGTCGATGATTGGGAAGTGGGAACTAGGCTCTCTAGTTGAGATTACTTCTGAAACGAGGAACCAAAAAGCCTTCTATATATCTCATCAACATTGCAACTGCTACTAGCTACTTGCTTTAATTAATTCATCACTTTAGATAACTAACATTATCATCTGCTAATTATAGCGCTAGCCAGAGTAACTACCTCCACTGCATGACGTACGTTCCTGATGCTAAGGCCAACGTATATAAATAATTCCGTTCAAACATATACATGCATAAGTTACTCATACTTACAGCTAGCTACTTAATTTGTTCTGAACAACGACGTATCTTCAGGAGAGAAATATCTGGCCCGCTTGGGCGGACGACTAGATTACTTTTCATGGATGGGTTGGGTTAATACATTACTGTAATGAACAGCCACGACAGATATGTTATATTTTATGTCGAATATGTGTATAAAAAGGGTTACAATTGTACTATGAGTTTTAATATGAGAGGCTGGTTTAGAGTAGAAGTCGGACTTTTGTCAGGCCTTTACTGTCTTGCTCTCCAGTGTGACATACATAGAAACAAATTCCCCCGTTAAACCATTCAACACTATGTCAACACATAGGTCTAATCCAATTAGCCTTTCAGTTCTATCTCTATGGACCGTTATGCCAAAATCATGAAATATCATTTTCGATCAACAATATGTCATACATATATAAAATCAAGAAATCAGTGCTCTCCCACTTGCCTTTGATGAACTAGCCAAACAATTTGACTTCTCATCAAAACAAATATTCAACTCTGATATGCTTGTTTCATAAACTTGCATACTCTAGCACTTTATGGATCACAAAAACCATGAGCTCATGTCGAACACATTCTCACTTAGGTCTCAACTAGAGAGAGAGCCGTTTCGATATCCATATTATATATCATATATGCAACAGTAGCTACGTGAATCAAGACAACACTTAGTAGACCAATCAAGTTCAAAACTTAATTGTCACACATAGTTCATCATAAATCCAACTCACAGAGTATAGGCCCATCACGCTTCAACATAAGTCTTAAGCTCATCATAGCCCGACAACAATTGTCTTCTTTATCATATAGGTGACTAATTTGGTTTTAGAACCAATGCAGGGTTGGTTCTTTTATAAAACATGCAACAACTTGTACATAATATAAAAATTTAGTAGAAACCGAACCATTTTCCAGTGATCCCTAAATAACTCCGAGTCACACTATGCTCCCACTAAATATTTTGTAAGAAACGATTTCTCTAAAATAAACCCATTCCGAGCAACAAACAATTTGCAGCTCTTACCCTTCTATATGTGCAAATAACTTGATCCTCACAAAGAAACATTTATCTTAGTCGAGCGAGAGACTTTCAGATGTCGGAAGTCTTACACATATCCCACATGCCAAACTTTGATAAAACAGTACGGAACACCTTCCGATCCATATCATATATGGTGGTTTCTTTTGTGACTAGATGG
The DNA here is from genome assembly GCA_005191435.1 of Raddia distichophylla. Taxonomy (NCBI): domain Eukaryota; kingdom Viridiplantae; phylum Streptophyta; class Magnoliopsida; order Poales; family Poaceae; genus Raddia; species Raddia distichophylla. The sequence continues at coordinate 3,676,584 of SPJY01037954.1, read as the reverse complement.
AATTTTTAAATGAGCACAAATATTTCTAAAGTGTACCATAACAAGAATAATGAAAACACAATGGCATCATAAGTCGTTAGGATTAATAACATACATCCATTCACTAATGGAGTATGCCCATAAATCAAATCAATCTCCCACTCAAAAAAAAGCAGAAATTGAATTTGCTTATGCTCGGAGTATAATAATAATTATTTAATTCCGACTATGATCCTTCGGATTGGGCCATAAAAGTGTGTCAACGTCAAATGAGACAAACTTTTACACCCTTGTCATTAATTCAAAATCCTATCATGCGGTGTCAGGGTAGCACCAATATTCGACTTCACAAGCCTAGATTAGTACTCAGGTCCAACTCGACCTTTCCCTTTCACTTATGACTCGGCCTCCTTCATAAGTTGACCAGTCATTCGAACTATCATCACATGATTAACGCTAGTCTTAATGCTTTCTGATTTTAACATGCATCATATGCATCTCGGCCAGTGATTTCTCCAAGCAATTCATCATAATGAGGAGCAACCGAAATCACATCAATAGCTGACCATTAGCTAAAGGGAAAATCATATTTTTCAGCGCTCAATGTAATCAATCATATTGACCACAACATGACGGCTGACCAAAAATTTCTTTATGCTAATCTACATGCAAAAAGTGACTTAAGGATCAAATTCTTCTGCCCTTATTTGGTTCTCAAACATGCCCACCAAATCCACAATCATATTGCAGACATCTATGATTTCATCCTGCTATAAAAGCTCAGATTTCATATTGACAAGAAAGAGACAATTACCACAAAGAAAATCATCACAGTGCTTCTAGTAATAAACACTTTAATTACAGATTGCATTTCAAGCTGGTTCATCAAGGTACTACTCTTTAGAACAAATATTCCTTAATAGAGAACCATTCTCAAATACGATATCAATCATTATGCATACCAAGATTCGCTAATCAAAATATAGCTCAAAAATAAAGCATCAGGTATATCAACAAATATTAAACTATGTTTACGTGTGTACCTCCATTAACAATTTAATGAAGATACTCCCACGCAAGTCACATTCCCTCTAATGACTCGAAATAGGACAAGATCAATAGTCAGTCAAAGATCTAGTGCCCGGAGGCGACTCCTATAACTAAGTGACATAGGTAGGCAACTCCTTGCCGATCACATCGTATGTGACTCTTGTATGCTGGGTGACATACGCCAATGGTCAGCACCAACACCCCTGCCTCGAAGCCCAAAACCATTTTGATAGCTTTGTCAAGTAAAACCAACACTATGCGTGTGAAGTCCAACTTCACCCTATTGATCAAGGAAATTAATGGCACCATGCTGTATGCTGAAACTACAAATTAACGTACAAGACCTTAATAGGTGCAGCTGTTGGAAAAGGGCAAACTCTTAATTTTTTCTGAGGAAAATCTATTCTGTTAAGAATAGTAGGGCAGGAAAACCATCACAGAAAATACATTATTAACCTGCATGGTATAGCCTAAGACGCGGTGATCATTATCACTATGCGCTCATTCCTTTCCTCCGGGCCATCGCCCAATGTCACCAAATAAATCTACCAAGCTGTTACTCCTAACAACAAGTGATAAATATGGGACAATTAAACAATATGTGAAAGTCATATGTAAGCCATGTCAAACATGCGCATGTATCAAATACACACAGACTATATAATCCATAGTCACCGAGTAAGCCAGTTACATATAGAACAATTCTATTGAGCGATGAATAAAAACATACACGTGAATCCAATTCACAATCTTGCTCAAGGAAACATTTTCCACTACTGTCAATCAAATTCATAGTTTTCATGCAAGAAAATTCCAATAGATTAATTATATTAATCCGCTTTGGACCAATCAAATTGACCCAAAGAATATTACATTAAGCACGTTAGCCTACTAACAGATTAGCAGGTAGGGTTCGAACTATGAATCCTATTCACAATCTTACCCGTAACAATTCGATTGAATTGATCATATTAATTTAATACCGGACTACACATTAGTCCGTGCTTGAATTGGGAAAATATCAGACCATGAATCAAATATTCATGTGGTCACGACTCATCTAGCATGTGACATAGTTAAAGATATTTTCCTTCACCGAATACAAATATCCAGCGGCACCCACCGTAGCATATCAGGCTATATTGTAAAGAAATCAAATTTCAATCACAATCAATAGCACAATTGCTCAACCTTCTATGGATCAGGGTGAAAATATGCACACAATCAACTATCGGTCATATCTTTCATAAAAATTCCATCAGGTTAATCATATTAACTTAACGAAAAAATTCAACCCTAACCGAGTGTCATCCTCGATCACATCGAGAAATCCAAGGCTATGAAATACATTCATGTCACGTATATGCACTTGCGGCTAGATATATCATTGACAAATATTGGATTAAATTAATCAAATTAATCTAATGACCAACACAATGCTTCGAAACACATACAACATGGATATACAGCAATGCACAGCCACATGCAACTTTTGCACGCGGGCAAACGCATGTATATACACAAGTATTCACCATACAGCACCATGCACACATCAAATGCATACATGCATGTACGTGGGATGACGATCATCCTAGTCACAACCACGCTCTGGTGCCGCTTCTAACGGGCACGGCCGCGCAAGCAGCAACTGTTGTAAAGAGAGGATTGCGGAATAGATGTATTGTATTGATCAATGGAGGAATATATATAGAGTACAGAAGATGGGCCTCCCCAAGGCCCATATACTCTAACAGCAACAAGCCAACAACTTCTTGTGGGTTGTGGCACGCGATTGGTGCCTCAGCAACACGTCGACTACAGAAGTACCAGATATACAGCAACAACATCATCCATTCGATCTTTATCAAAAATTTTCAATTGATCTCATCAACGAAAACCTAGATGCCGAAAGCATTAGCCCTTGATTCGTGATTAATTTGGTCACATGCTGATCCTATCGGCGTAACCCCAATTAATCTCATTAAGCAACTATATATATATACACTATATCATTGATCATATCAATTTCAAGCCTAACATATTAATCGAATCGTGGCATGACAGATCGTATCAACCAAAACCGTAGCTAATTGTCACCAACAACAAAACTTAGTTGATCATATCAACCTAATCCACGTGCCCTTATCTATCCAATTCCACAAGCTAGTTGATCAAATCAACAAAACTCAGAACCAACCGATCCAATCGGGTAGGGCTCGAAAACAGCACATATCGTATATGCGACCAATACTGATCTAGATCAAGAACTAAACAGGTTTGCTCTGATACCACGGAAGGAAAATGCGGGATGCTACGCTAGCACAGAATCAAAATTCTACCGCTGAGACCCAGGACCCCCTGCAAGTAATTGACCATAGATCACAATTACCTCACGACGCGCAGTGCAGCGCAAGATGAGTCAATGAAGCTGGTTCACCGATCAGCACGTAGTCGTGCGGAGGTAGTCGTTCATGGCGATCCAATCGCCTCCTCCTCGCTGGTCCTCAACGTACCACGAGGTACTTCACGGCCGATCCCCACGCCGCGGCCGCCGTCGATGAGCTCTACCAACTCGCTGGGATTCACGACCTCCCTGCGCAGCCCGCCTTCAAACGGACGCCCCGGCCAAATCCGGACTCCGTTTTGGACGTTCTATGGCTTCACGGAAAGCTGACGAAGTTACCTTTCCAACGGATCTAGTCTTGCCTCAAAATTCCCTCTGGATCAACGGAAATTGATGAAACAAGATTATGTCCAGAATCTGTGCGCGAATCAGATCACGTCTCTTTTCAGGTTCGCATCGACTAGCGCCACAGGACGTAGCACCTCTACGGTATCCACACATACAGCGATTGGAATCCGTCCATACGCGATGTGCTAGCACCGGCGCATGAACATGTGGGAGAGGGATGACGGCTAGGGTTTTGGTGGAGAGGGAGAGGTCGCGCACAAGCACACGCCGGCCTCTCCACCACCTCCCTTTGTATAGCGCCCCATATGGGCCTGCGCTAGAGGCCTAGTGAGGTCTAGACCCACGTCACACATGACCTAGAAAACCCACATCATATGTGGTCCACACTATCATGAGCCCGCATCGCATGCGATTCATAATTTTCATTGTGCATTTCCCAACAAAAGTGGCAGAGGCACTAGAATCATGTCGAGCAAGACGAGAAATCTTGCTCCGATCATGAAGAGCATACTGCGGTGGAGGGGAGGGGTCAAACGTGGAAGGAGAATCTGAAGTGGAAGGAGGAGACTCCGAACGATGGGGTTGGGGATCAAGAGAAGAAGCCTGAGGAGGAGGACCAAGAAGAGGAGAACTAAAAGAAGGCAAGTGCCGAGTGTAATGAACACGGACTTGTGGAGGAATGACTAAAAGATGGGTGTATTTAGGGGATACATTGTACAGACGCTCAATAGGAGTGGCACCCTACAGAGCAGTGGAAGGCTAAATATTTACAAGATACATAGCAGTAGAGACCGCCTCAGCCCAAAAGTGAGGTAGGACTGAGGAAGCCAGCGACATTGCTCTAGTAGTCTCCAGAAGATGACGATGCTTGCGCTCAGCAACACCGTTCTGAGCATGAGCACCAACGCAAGCAAACTGAGAAAGAGTTCCCAGCTCAAGAAGAAACTGATGGAGAGCCATGGAAATATACTAGCCAGTAGAGTCAGCATGGAAAACATGAATGGGAGAGTTAAATTGGGTGCGAACCGTAGCCGCAAAAGCCTGATACGCAGGCAACACTTGATGACGATTAGTGAGAGGATAGATCCAGGTGAAGCGGGAGTAATCATCAATAAAAATGATATAATAACAAAGACCTCTTTTCGAAACGAAAGGGGCTGGACCCCAAACGTCTAAGTGAACTAAATCAAAAGGACGAGAGACTCACTGGTAGGATATGGTAGTTGTATGTGTTTGTTAAGCTTACAACCCATATAAAAGAGAGGTTTCACCAGAAACCTTCTCAAGAACACTATGACTCACTAAGGACGAAAGACGAGACCCACACAGATGACCTAAACGATGATGCCACTAAGCGAAGCTAGCAAAAGAAGTTGGTGTGGCAAGGACGGTGGCGTTAGTAGAGGTGAATGACTGGCTACTGAAGACGGAGGAAGCGAAAGTAGAGGGAAGGCGAAGCCAGTTGAGTTTCCAGAGGCGAGGAGAATCACGGAGCTGGTGGCCACGCCCAACCAAAGCCCCCGTATTGCGATCCTGAACATAGAAAGAGTCGGATTCAAGAACGTTATGACAGTCATGATCTGTTAACTGACCAACAGAAATCAATTGCATATCGAGTTGGGGAACATGAGAGATAGAAGTAACATGAAAAGTGGACGTGTTAAGAGTGCCATAACTGAAAGACGTGTACCATGAGCCATCTTGATGGACATAGGATTAGCTGAAGTTTTTAGAGGACCAAGAACCGTATGATCATGAGTCATATGAAAGAAAGCTCCAGAATCTAAAAATCAAGGATGAGTACCTGAGGAGGACTGACTAGCGAGGCTGGCGCTATCAACAGCTGAGGAAGATCTGGCATCTAGGCGTCGCTCCATAGGCTCAAGGCGCTAAGTCACCTCCTGAACAGTAGTCAGGAGACGAGTGGGATCAACCATGGAATGGTCGCCACCCTGGGGACGGGCGGCACTAAATCATTACCGAGGCGAACGTCACCTGCACTGCTCGATGGTATGCCCTGTCTTTTTGGAGTGGTTACAACGAATGACAGGAACATTTGTAACAGCAGTTGAGCTTCCTGTCGGAGCAAAAGACTGTGACGAGGCAGGAGTCGATGCAGAGGCAGTAGTCGATGCAGCGAGGACCGTCGAAGGAGAAGACAAAACACCGTGAAGACAGGTCTCCTCGGCGCAAGCCAAGGTGAGTGCCTCCATTAGTGACGGCCGCGGAGAACGGGCCAGCAGTTGAGAACGAAGGTTCTCCAACTTCGGTCGAAGTCAACGAAGAAACTCGAAGAAGCGACCACTATCCCTATGCTCCCGAAGGCGAACACAGTGATCACAATTCGGACCGTATGATGGTGCCACTGAATCCAGCTGACGCCACACACCAGTAATCTACTGATAGTAGGCATCAACTGTGGAGTCCTACCGACGAACGGTGCTCTCTAGTTCCTAAAGCGAGGAGTAGAGAGCATCGCTGGTAGGCTGGTACTGAGCCTAGACACACTCCCACATCACTCGAGATGAGGGGAGTGAAGCTTTGTCCATGGTAAGCTCTACCCTCATGCTGGTGGTGATGATAGCAACAGCACGTGCCTCATCAGCACGCCAACTCTTGAGGGTCTGAAGATCAATGAGGTACTACTCAAAAACTTCTTCATAGGTCTTCAACACATCTTCTGCGACCGATGCCCCATCCGCACCAGCCACGGGCTCCTTAGGACGAGCCGGAGTGGGTGGACACGGACATGTCCCGGTGAGGTGGCCTCGGAGACGCTGGCTGTCGAGGTATATCCAGAGTATCGTGGACTACTCGCACACCGGGGGAAGCGGCATTGGACCAAAATGGCGAGGAGTTGTCGACAATTTTTCTTTTTCCATTTTCCCCCTTTTTTTTCTTTTTTTCTTTTAACCAATGCAATACTATGCATAGGTACTATAAGAAGCATGGATCAAGCGGATACTAGTAGCGATATAGTAGCAGTACTACGCACAAGTAGTGCTAACGAGCACTACTGCTGCTAATACTAGCGACGCAGACGGCGCCCGCAATTGGGGACGCGCAGAGGGCGTCACCAGGCCAAATCGAAGTGCAGCCTATGCTGCGAGATCCAGCGGCGACCGACGTGGGGCGGCCGGCAGCGCTAGAGGCCGCCGACGGTGACGTGCGGGCCGGCGACAGCGGCGCGAGCGCGGCGTCGGAGGCGAAGGGCTGCCGACGGCGGCGCGCGGCGTGAGCATGCGCGGGAGACAGCACAGGCCTATGCGAGCCGGCGACGATGGCGTGAGTGCGATGCCGGAGACGGAAGGCCAGTGATTGCGTGAGCTTGCGGCGATAGCGCGACTAAGGCAGGAGCCCAGTCGGCGGCGGATCGGGCATAGAGGAGCCAGGTCGGCGATGAAAGGTGGCGTCAGCGGCGGGGATCGCGCGGCGGCGGCGGCTGCAAAGGGAACCTAGCTAGGGTTCGGTAAGGTGAGTCGACGACGGCTCTGATACCATGTTATGAACGCAACTTGTATTGATCTGAGATTAGTGACCGATATATATACATGTACAGGTGTGTCTAGGGAGAAGCCCATATACAACGGAAAGGTCCATATAATAGGCATAAAACAATAATACACATCTAACAGTCATATCTCCTAATGTGTCAATACATGCAGCGCTATGAAAGTGCTGGGGGACACCCTATTGCTGTCAGCAGAGGTGTGCACCAAACTCTTGAGCAAAGGTGTGCCACTGCACCTTGTCTTCTCATCACCACCATGGTCCACCGTTGGGTTTCCGTTGCCTCGTGACCACCCTCGGCCTAGGGGATGTAGTAAATCCTAGCCGGCTAACTGAGTGAAATTAAACTCTTTATATCGATGGTGGTGGCGGATTAGAAGATGACCGTTTGAAGGATCTTTTTCTTCAATGATTTATTGGTGATTTGTATGAAGCCTCTACTGTTTTTTTATCTTCAAAGAGTGAGTGATACATGAGGTGTTAATCCAGTCTTGGAGCTTGAATAACAGTAGCAAATGCTGTCTGCTTTTTACATATGTGATTTAAATTTGACGGGGCAAAGGTTCAGGCATATTGCTCCATGTTATGCAGAAAATGCTCCATTTCTTTTGTTAACAGGTACGGACATGAACCGATGAAAATTTGAAACTGGTGCAATGTAACATCATTTGGTTCAAATTTGTGCCCTGAAACAAGGAATTTCTATCCATGGGCTATTTAGGTTCATGGGCTATTTATTTCAACTCTGAAGATAAGAACTTGAGCTTTACACATCAACAATAATTTGGGACATGATAACGTGATTTAGATGATGCATATGTTTTGATCTTTCCTTTAAAGTTCCGTGGTAAGGCACGAGCATTGTACTAGTATATAGTAGATAGATGACAACTTAAAATAGTAGAGTACACGAGATGACAGTAATTAATGTTAAGAGCGAAACAATGGATACACAGTATTTATCGGATGACAGATGGTCTACATCACTGAGCGTTGATTCAGATGGTTGCCGTCGCCAGTTTTATCGCGGATGCCAAACACGCTAACGTGCTCAACCAGGATCCACACGATGGTTGTAAGATCACCTCCACGGCTGAGCTGCTTTGCATGGGATTCCCTGCTGCATCTGATGGACACATAGATGAGAACACGCACCCACAGATCGAAGATGATTTCTAGAGGTTCTGCTGTACACCTCATTCCATTTCGTATAACTTCGTATAATGTATGCTATACGAAGTTATTACGGAAAGCTGACGAAGTTACCTTTCCAACGGATCTAGTCTTGCCTCAAAATTCCCTCTGGATCAACGGAAATTGATGAAACAAGATTATGTCCAGAATCTGTGCGCGAATCAGATCACGTCTCTTTTCAGGTTCGCATCGACTAGCGCCACAGGACGTAGCACCTCTACGGTATCCACACATACAGCGATTGGAATCCGTCCATACGCGATGTGCTAGCACCGGCGCATGAACATGTGGGAGAGGGATGACGGCTAGGGTTTTGGTGGAGAGGGAGAGGTCGCGCACAAGCACACGCCGGCCTCTCCACCACCTCCCTTTGTATAGCGCCCCATATGGGCCTGCGCTAGAGGCCTAGTGAGGTCTAGACCCACGTCACACATGACCTAGAAAACCCACATCATATGTGGTCCACACTATCATGAGCCCGCATCGCATGCGATTCATAATTTTCATTGTGCATTTCCCAACAAAAGTGGCAGAGGCACTAGAATCATGTCGAGCAAGACGAGAAATCTTGCTCCGATCATGAAGAGCATACTGCGGTGGAGGGGAGGGGTCAAACGTGGAAGGAGAATCTGAAGTGGAAGGAGGAGACTCCGAACGATGGGGTTGGGGATCAAGAGAAGAAGCCTGAGGAGGAGGACCAAGAAGAGGAGAACTAAAAGAAGGCAAGTGCCGAGTGTAATGAACACGGACTTGTGGAGGAATGACTAAAAGATGGGTGTATTTAGGGGATACATTGTACAGACGCTCAATAGGAGTGGCACCCTACAGAGCAGTGGAAGGCTAAATATTTACAAGATACATAGCAGTAGAGACCGCCTCAGCCCAAAAGTGAGGTAGGACTGAGGAAGCCAGCGACATTGCTCTAGTAGTCTCCAGAAGATGACGATGCTTGCGCTCAGCAACACCGTTCTGAGCATGAGCACCAACGCAAGCAAACTGAGAAAGAGTTCCCAGCTCAAGAAGAAACTGATGGAGAGCCATGGAAATATACTAGCCAGTAGAGTCAGCATGGAAAACATGAATGGGAGAGTTAAATTGGGTGCGAACCGTAGCCGCAAAAGCCTGATACGCAGGCAACACTTGATGACGATTAGTGAGAGGATAGATCCAGGTGAAGCGGGAGTAATCATCAATAAAAATGATATAATAACAAAGACCTCTTTTCGAAACGAAAGGGGCTGGACCCCAAACGTCTAAGTGAACTAAATCAAAAGGACGAGAGACTCACTGGTAGGATATGGTAGTTGTATGTGTTTGTTAAGCTTACAACCCATATAAAAGAGAGGTTTCACCAGAAACCTTCTCAAGAACACTATGACTCACTAAGGACGAAAGACGAGACCCACACAGATGACCTAAACGATGATGCCACTAAGCGAAGCTAGCAAAAGAAGTTGGTGTGGCAAGGACGGTGGCGTTAGTAGAGGTGAATGACTGGCTACTGAAGACGGAGGAAGCGAAAGTAGAGGGAAGGCGAAGCCAGTTGAGTTTCCAGAGGCGAGGAGAATCACGGAGCTGGTGGCCACGCCCAACCAAAGCCCCCGTATTGCGATCCTGAACATAGAAAGAGTCGGATTCAAGAACGTTATGACAGTCATGATCTGTTAACTGACCAACAGAAATCAATTGCATATCGAGTTGGGGAACATGAGAGATAGAAGTAACATGAAAAGTGGACGTGTTAAGAGTGCCATAACTGAAAGACGTGTACCATGAGCCATCTTGATGGACATAGGATTAGCTGAAGTTTTTAGAGGACCAAGAACCGTATGATCATGAGTCATATGAAAGAAAGCTCCAGAATCTAAAAATCAAGGATGAGTACCTGAGGAGGACTGACTAGCGAGGCTGGCGCTATCAACAGCTGAGGAAGATCTGGCATCTAGGCGTCGCTCCATAGGCTCAAGGCGCTAAGTCACCTCCTGAACAGTAGTCAGGAGACGAGTGGGATCAACCATGGAATGGTCGCCACCCTGGGGACGGGCGGCACTAAATCATTACCGAGGCGAACGTCACCTGCACTGCTCGATGGTATGCCCTGTCTTTTTGGAGTGGTTACAACGAATGACAGGAACATTTGTAACAGCAGTTGAGCTTCCTGTCGGAGCAAAAGACTGTGACGAGGCAGGAGTCGATGCAGAGGCAGTAGTCGATGCAGCGAGGACCGTCGAAGGAGAAGACAAAACACCGTGAAGACAGGTCTCCTCGGCGCAAGCCAAGGTGAGTGCCTCCATTAGTGACGGCCGCGGAGAACGGGCCAGCAGTTGAGAACGAAGGTTCTCCAACTTCGGTCGAAGTCAACGAAGAAACTCGAAGAAGCGACCACTATCCCTATGCTCCCGAAGGCGAACACAGTGATCACAATTCGGACCGTATGATGGTGCCACTGAATCCAGCTGACGCCACACACCAGTAATCTACTGATAGTAGGCATCAACTGTGGAGTCCTACCGACGAACGGTGCTCTCTAGTTCCTAAAGCGAGGAGTAGAGAGCATCGCTGGTAGGCTGGTACTGAGCCTAGACACACTCCCACATCACTCGAGATGAGGGGAGTGAAGCTTTGTCCATGGTAAGCTCTACCCTCATGCTGGTGGTGATGATAGCAACAGCACGTGCCTCATCAGCACGCCAACTCTTGAGGGTCTGAAGATCAATGAGGTACTACTCAAAAACTTCTTCATAGGTCTTCAACACATCTTCTGCGACCGATGCCCCATCCGCACCAGCCACGGGCTCCTTAGGACGAGCCGGAGTGGGTGGACACGGACATGTCCCGGTGAGGTGGCCTCGGAGACGCTGGCTGTCGAGGTATATCCCGCATGTAAAAAACAGGGATGCGCCAATCAGGCTCTGCGCCTTTCTTTACCTGCCTTGCTAAGTTCTTTCTGACTTACCCAATCTTGAAGACTTTATCCTGAAGGATATGACGTCAGGAGACGTTCAAGGAACAGTTTATAAGTTTGGGTAATAGTAAACAGCCGTTTTCATCATTTCACACGGCGAAGAAAGAAACTGACCCATTTACTAATCGAATTGAGACTTAACACTTAGCGTACATAATTCAAGTTTTCTGACGCATGTCATTTAATCCACCTAATCACTTAGCTATTTCCTCTCGGCGCGCCACAGGCGCGCAATCACGACTAGTAATTTACATACATAAGTTGCATAAATAATTTACATAAATAATTGATGATTTCCATGTAAGGTACACAAATAATTTAAATAAATATTTTTCAAACATAGCAGCCCTTTTTGACTCCATTCACGAATATCTATATTAGCAGCCCTTCTTGATGATCCCTGCGCACGTAGCTATGTTCGTCTCCATGATTTGACTCATGTTGGATTCCATTGCCAAATGGAGGGACCTCATCAAACTGATTATACTCCTCCTCGTCAATCACGCTCTCGACTCCAACAATCCTTCGTTTCCCTTGAAGAACTACATCAAGCCTCTTATTAGCTGGATACTTCACATAAAATACCTGCATTACTTGGTTTGCTAGCGCCAACGGGTCAGCCATATTCCCTAGATTTTGTAGATCCACTGTCGTGATCCCGTACCTGTCAACCATAACACCATTGGGTAGTCGTACCCATCGATACTAAAACAATGGGATTTTGAAAGAAACATAGTCTAGCTCCCAAATCTCCTCGATAATGCCGTAGTACATATTTTTTATCACCACATTCTTCACTTTCTCAAATGCTTCTATGCGTACTCCATTGTTTTGAACAATGCTCTTTCTATCTTGATGAATAGTATAAAACATATATCTATTGATGTCATATGCCTGGTATGTGGTAATCTCAAATTTGAGGCCTTCTGCCAACCATCGAAGATCTATAGAGGTGTTGTGCTCGATCTATGCCTCTGTTCTGACTCGATGCTTGAGCCTTTCAACAAACCTTCGGGCATGCTCAACACTTATCCATTCCTCCGTTTGCCTAGGGTTTTGTTGGCGTATCTTAGCCTTGTGGTCATCGATATAAGGAGATACCACCATTGTATGGTCCAAAACAAACAAATGAGCTTTATTGTATGTGTCCAGATCTGAGGTGATTGTTTTCCTTCCAATGGTGCCAACACCACCCAACCTACCCTCGTGACGAGATGTTGGAACACCTATTGGGTGAACTTCAGACATGTAGTCCAGACAGAATTCAATCACCTCTTCTGTTGGATAACCTTCTGCAATGCTACCCTCCGGCTTTGATCTATTACACGCATATGACTTTAGAACTCCCATGTATCTCTCGAATGGGTACTTGTATCATAGGAACACCGGGCCACAAATCTTGCTCTTCTTGTGACGCACACAAATTCCACGGCGAGGACGCGTTTGCGGGCGTGCCAGTGTATTTATTCAAAAATACACAAAAGAAAAGGGGACAAGGATGTTTATATTTCATCGTCACAATGAAGTACAAGTCCTTGTTGATATTGCGCTCCATAGCCTGGTCGGCTAGACATCTGTAGCCTGGTAGGCTAAACTTCTTGTTCAGGTGATCGTCGAGTTCTGAATCCCGGGACCTCGGAAGGACACCCGGTTAATTACATTCGCAAGCCAGCTTGCGAAACACCTCCGATTAAGCTGCTGGGGCTATCTTCTTCTTCTCCTTGCTTCGTGGTTCACCGTGCATATTGGTGGATGGCGAATTGAGGTAGCGACGGCAGAATACATGGGGTAACCAGGGCCCATGTAATGCCTAGCACAGCCGTTGACATTTGGCTATGCCCACCCGTGTCGCTTGAACTTATCCTCGTCAAGCTTCACGTTGGAGTAGTTGAACTTGGGGAATGCACGGTTAGCACTCGGCTTGGATTTGAAGTTGACGGCTTCGCTGCGTCATCGGGGATGTTCCCGCTTGTTGGCTCTTGGACTTGTCGTTGACGAGTCTTGATCACCGGAGCTGGTGTAGTTAGGATTGAGATTCTCCTTAACAGTATATTCTCGTTAAGAGTCTTCGTCGGTACTGCGGAATTGGGATCTCCGCAGTATTCTTGATGGAATATTCGTCATCAGAAGAGTTGGTTGGCACCGTGGAACTGGGATCTCCACGATATCCTTGATGGGGATGTTCATCATCAGGAGTGTTGGTTGGCAATACCGTGGAACTGGGATCTCCACGGTATTCTTGATGGAATGTTCATCATCAGGAGAGTTGGTTATATCGCGGAATTGGGATCTCCACGATACCGTTGATGGAATGTTCGTCATCAGCAAAGTGTTGGTCATACCGTGGAACTGGGATCTCCACAATATCCTTGATGGAATGTTCATCATCAGTAGAGTTTGGGTAGCACCGCGGAATTGGGATCTCCGCAGTATTCTTGATGGAATGTTCATCATCGAGAAGAATTGATTTGTATCGTGCAATTGGGATCTCCACGATACCGTCGGCCTTCGAGGTCTTGTTCACCTTCAGAGCCAAGCTTGCTGGCATGGTGTTCCATTCAGGTTGATGTGACGGCAGGTTCCGTCGATGCTGGCGGAGTCGTTGGAGAAGATCGTCGAACGGCTTCCGGAGTCGCTGGAGTCATCGTCTCTATGATGCTGTTGATGGAATGTTCGTCATCAGTAGAACGTTGATGGTATCGTGGAATTGGGATATCCACGATAGACTTGATGGAATGTTCGTCATCGAAGGAAGGTGTTATTGAAGATCTCCTTAACGGGATGTTCGTCGTTAGGAGAGTTGGCAGACACCGTGGAACTGGGATCTCCATGATACCGTTGATGGAATATTCATCATCGTCTTGATATTTATTGGAGCTTCTTCCTCCTAGCGGAAAGTCCATCGATAGGAGGTATGTCGGTACTGTGGAATTGGGATCTCCACGATACTGTTGGCCTTCAGGGTCTTGTTCGCCTTCGGGGTCGGGTTCATCGAAACGGAACGGTATTCCATTATAGTCGATGTGACGATCAGTCCTGCCGGTATTGACGGAGTTGCAGGAGAAGGTCGACGGACGGCTCCCGTTATCGATAACGGAGTCGTTGTCGAACGATCTTTGGTTTTCTCGAGCGGAACATGATTCCGCTAAGGAAAGCTTGACGGACGGAGTTGGAAGGCGATTCTCCCTAGCGGAACGGGTTTCCGCTAAGAAAAACTCATCATTTCATGTGTTGTCGTTCTGGGCTTCATCGTTTTTGACCGCGGACGACTCGGGGAGGATTTCCCTTAGCGGAATGTGACTCCGCTAAGACCGAGACGTGGTCTTGCGTGATGTTGGCCGCGCCTCTTCGCTTGGTGATGGTAACAGTGCACAGTGCTGTGTAGGGCACCGGCCGTCATATTTTCCGCCGGTAATGTTTTACTGGGGAATCTTGACTCGACATAGAGCATAATTGCGCTGCTCGAACACATGTTGGTTTTTTGGCGTTGGAGGGTGACTTCTGGAACGGCAAAGAATTTAACTGACTTCACGGCCACCTCATCAGCATAAATGTACCAGCTTCAATATTTGCAAGGCCTTCATATTGTGCATGCAACATACACTGTACATATATGTGCCTACGTGCTGCACATACAAATAGAGTATATTAGTTAATCTTTAATCCTTGCATGTGGATCACTTCGGCTCTTTTGATGATGCTGCTTCTCATCACTGCTGCAGAGGAAGAAGAGCAGCTGCTCATCGCTTGAAGGGAGCCGTGAGCCAAGCCATTGCTGCGCCGGGCCGTCGCTCCACGAAGGAATGCCGCTGCTCCATAGAAAGCCGAGGCGCCGCCATAGATGAAAGAAGCCCGTGGTCGCCGTTACTGCCGTGTTGACCGGAGAGGATGCCGCGCTGAAAACTCGCACCGCTGCTGTGCTGTTATCGTCGGTGTTGGTGCAGAGTGGGCCACCGCACGCCGGAGTGGATGGAGCCGCATCACGAGGCCTGCTGTTTGGAGGAGACCGCCTTGGGTGCCACCTACAAGCGTGGAGAAGAGAAGCCGCCGCCGGCCGCCTTGTGGTGCCGAGGCCGGGCGCCGCCGAGGGGAAGGCTGGAGGAGACGGAAACAAGGTCGTGGCCGTCTCGCTGCGTCAGGTCGGAGGGCCGCCGCCGCCGGATCTGTAGCGAGGCATCGGGCGCCGAGAATATGCTGCCGCCGACACTGCTGCGTGGAGAGGACAGGGCGCCCCATTGCCGGGCGCCGTCACGGCTCCAGATGCCGCAGGCGGTAGGGAAGGAGATGGCCACCGCTGCCGGGCCCGAGCAGGGGAGATGCCGCCGCTGTTGCTGTAGGAGATGGGGATGGCGTCGACTGCCGTTTACCGTATGGAGAGATGCCATAGCCAGTGGCTCCATGGGTCGTGCCATGCAGGGGAGGAGCGTCGCGTCGTCCGTTATGGGCGCAGAGGAAGGAGAGCGCGCTGGCCGCCGGGCGTGGAGGAGGAGACGGGGGCGGCGGCGCCGGCCGCCCCGGCACGAGCAGGAGACGGGGCGAGGCGCGCCGGCTGCCCCTGGTACCTATGCCGCAAGAGAGGGAGAACCGAGCAGTGTTCACAAAGCCGCGGTTAACCGCTCGAAAACCGCGGTTAACCGGAGAACCGGTGGGGTTCGGTTTTGAAAAACCGCTCGGTTCGAACCGGCCAATTCAAAATTTTGTTCAAAATTCAAAATTCTTAGAAAAATCTAAACAAATTCCAGAAAATAGTAAATGTTATTTAGAGATCATTGGCTGAAACAGAAATTGAAAATTCAAATTTTTTCTTGTTATTTCATGTGATTTTCTTCTATTTTCTGCTATTTTTCTTTATTTTTTTCGCTTAATGCACAAACCGACCGGCTAACCGAGCGGTTAGCCGAAGAAACCGACGGCTAGCCGACCGAACCGAATTTTGAATTCAAATTCAAATCTGCCCGGTTTTTCATCGAAATCTTCGGTTAGCCGCGGTTTTCGAGCGGTTAGCCGAACCGAGCCTTCTTCGGTTTTTGGCCTCGGTTCGGTTTTGTGAACACTGGAACCGAGAGTGAAGAGAGAGATGGGGAGGGGCGGCGCACCGACCGCCGCCTCCCCCTTTACCCTTTTTTTTTGTTTTTTCTTTTTAGCCACCGCTTGATCCCCTCCTTTGTGCTCCTCCCTTAGGGTTTACCCATGTACTGGTATTTATAGTGCCCTTTTATGGTTTGCCTGGTTTTGGGCCAAATTTGGGCCCGACTGATTCAGGCCAAATTATTCTAGGATTGCGGGCCGATTGACGCCATAAAAAAAATTCCTCATCAAACACTTCTACAAGGTGAACAACGAGATGAACCATGATATCGAAGAACGATGGTGGGAAATACATCTTAATGTGACACAACATGCGAACTATATTTGCCTGTAAAGCATCCAGCACCTTCGGATCGATGACCTTTTGTGATATTGTGTTGAAGAATTAACATAACTTAGTGATTGTCTCTCAAACTTTCACAGGAAAAATATTTCTTGTTGTAATGGGAATCATTTAGGTCATCAGGATGTGACAGTCGTGAGACTTCATGCCAATAAGTTTAAGATCTTTCATTGATACTAGTTTTCGGATGTTTGCAGAGTACCCAGACGAAAACTTGATGCCATGCAAGCACTCACAGAATTGGGTCCTCTCGGCCTTCGATAGGGTATAGCAAGCAGAAGGTAGATAGGTGCGGCCATTTTCATACTCCACTGGCGCTAGCTCTGACCTGATTTTCATGCCAACCAAATCACATCTCGCATTCAGACCATCCTTTGTCTTGTCTTTAATGTTCAATAATATACCAATTAGGCTTAGAAGAACATTTGTCTCAACATGCATGACGTCAATGCAATGACAAACTTCCAAGTACTTCCAATATGGCAGTTCCCAATATATAGATCTTTTCTTTCAAGCATTTTTTTTAGAATTCCTCGGGGCCTTCGTCATACTATTGCATTTTCCTAGGACGACTTTCAAACCCCTCAGATGATTATAGAGCTCTACTCCTTTGACCTTTCTAGGAGCTGGGTCATCCTCCCTTGTCCCATCAAAATTCTTTTTCATTCTGCGATAAGAGTGATTTGGGTGAAGAAACCTTCTATGGAGCATGTATACAGTTTTTTTAAGTTTTTTAGCCAAACGCTCGCAGTGCCTTCTAAGCAGTGTGGACACGCTTTTTCTCCCTTCGTACTCATGCCGAACAGGTTTCCTAAGGCAGGATAGTCATTAATTGTGCAGAATAACATCGCACGAAGACTGAAGGTCTCTCGTCGATCTGCATCCCACTCCTGAACCCCATCTGTCCATAGTGTTTGCACCTCTTGTATCAAAGGTGCTAGGTACATGTCAATATCATTACCTGGCTGCTTTGGTCCTTGAATTAATAATGATAACATGAAATATCTTTGTTTCATACACAACCAAGGAGGAAGGTTGTATGTGCATAGGTTCACAGGCCAAGTGCTATAGCTGCTACTGAAATTACCAAATGGATTCACCCCATCCGTGCTTAGCCCAAACCATATATTCCTAACCTCTTGACCGAAACTTTCAAACTTTCTGTCAAAAGCACTCCATTGCGGAGAATCGGCAGGGCGTCTTAGTATCCCATCCTTCTTATGACCCTCTGCATGCCAACGCATTAGTTTTGCATGTCTAGGGTTGTCGAAATAACACTTCAATCGCGGTATTATCGGAAGAAACCATAAAACCTTAGCAGGTGGTCCATGATTTACCTCCGTTCCATCATCCTCTAAAAGAAGGTCCTTTCGTTTGTAACGTGGCGTATCACATATTGGACAAGCTTTTAAATTAGCACACTGATTCCTAAACAATATGTGTCTTTGGGACATGCATGAATCTTCTGCACCTCCAGCCCCAACGGGACACAAGATTTGTTTAGCCTTATAGGTTGATCTCGACAACACGTTCCCCTCTGTAAGTACATCCCCTAACAGGCCGAGCAACTCTGTGAAATTTTTATCGGAACAATTACTTCTGGACTTCAATTGGAGCAGTTCAAGCACACAGTGCAATAGGTCATAGTTTGCCTTGCATCCAGGTTATAAGGGTTTGTTCGAGTTCTCTATCAAGGATTTGAATTTCTCAAATTCTTTGTTGTTATAGTCTTCCTCAAAGTCACGTAACATCTGCTCTAGATTGGCGTCGTCACCAACACTGTCATCGAAAGGTAGGCTGTCATCCCCACCATTGGCACAATCATCATGCATATCTATTTTCCCATGCTTGTCCCAACCGGAATAACCTTTCATGAAACCCCTACGAATGAGATGTTCTTCGATTTGATCGTTGTTTCTAAATAATTTATCATTTCTACAATCAACGCATGGACAACTAATGAATTCCGCCCTTTTAGTGTCTCTATCTTGCACAACAACTTCTAAAAATGCGGTCACACTAGAGAGATATTCTTTAGTACATCGATAGGCGAGATACATCCATCGCCGATCCATCTACATGATAGCATACATAGATATATATTCAGTAATTCTCCAATGATGTGTGGCATCCATATTAAAACATTCAAATTTGCCATAAAAAGAACAACACGACATCACACATATCTGACAAGCACACATAATTATTAAATAACAACGTACATAAACACGTAGCAACATACAAGTTCATCACAATGAAGTTTACCACAGCCTTACAATAAACCAAATACAACAAGGGATCCTCAGCCACATGATACAACAGCACTAGATGGATACAACAAACACTAAACGACAAGAATGATACAACAAACTAACTAAGGCCTCAGCTTCGTCCGCCAACATCGAGCGATGCATGATGCATGCAACAAGCAAGAATACTAAGCAAACTCGACCTCGCAGTCTGTGTACTTAGTTATACTACTGGTCGACCGACGGGATGGCGCACGTGCCTCGTGTGACAAACGCGGAAGCACACGTGGTGTCGCTGGCGCGGGTGGCGCGGGGGGCACCGGCCGGAGCCTCGACGTCTCTACGAGGTGGGTCCATAGGTTTGACTAATTCCATGGGTTTTCCGCGCACCTAGACCTTCGCCTGCACACCAATATGTCTCACATCCCTGCAGCCCCCTAATCCCCCACATGTCTCACAACAACTACATGCAAACGCCATAGGAAACTCGTCCGTCCCTGTCACACTGACCACAACGGCAGATGCAACCTTAGCAGAGGCCTTAACAAAGGTGGTGCGATCGTCTCCAATACTAATACACAGACAATAGCAGGGTGACATTGCCGAAACGAACCGGAGGACCGACGGCACACGACTCAAGGGACAAAACAGGGACACGCAACCGACGGTGACCAAGCGATGACGACCTGCGAAAACAAAATGACGACGACAACGATGAGGATTTAGTTGTCTAAATTGTGAATAAGAAATTAAGCATATGGGGATATCGTGTACAAGACGAGCAATTGTACCACGAGAGCGGAGATGGCGACGAGCAGAGACGGCGGCGACCGGAGACAGGCAGCGACAGCGACGGCGACGACGGGTGGAGACGTACGGCGACGACGGGCAGAGACGTACGACGATGGCAGCGGCAGGCGGGGACGGCAACGGTGACTAGGGTGGCAGCCGGCGAGGCGAGACGAGGGGCGGCGACGCGCGGCGACTGCGGCCAGCGGGCAAAGGGCACGAGCTAGTGGCCGAAAATGGGGAAAGCAAGCACGCAGGGTGGTAAAAAAGGAGGAGCATCCGAGACGGTTCTAAAATCCAACCGTCTAGGATAAGTTATTGGAGACGGTTCTTTAACAGTAACGGTCACGAGCTAGCAGTAAAAAAAAGTAATCGAGACGGTTTTAGCTAAAACGGTCTCGCTTATGCACTCACATGCCGCACAACCCCCTGTTATCGGAGACGGTTACCGACACTACAACTATCCGAGACGGTTTTGTAAAGGAACCGTCTCGGATAGTGGCAATATCCAAGACGGGATTTAAGAAAACCTTTTCGAATAGAGATCACGGGTACCATAGCCCCATTTATGCCTTTTTTGAGACGGTTTTATTTACAAACCATCCCCGATATGTGTTTTATTCGAGACGATTCTCCCTCTTCCAGTTATCCGAGATGGTTTTTAGTAAAAACCGTCTTGGATAAGCAACAACCAAGCTCGTGGCCTGTTTTTCGAGATGGTTTTTTATTCCTCCCGAAGATCCGTCTCCAATGACGTGTCATATATAAGCCTTTCTGTAGTAGTTTATTCTTGCTGCTTGAGAGTTGAGATTGTTATTGGCTCATCTACTTGTTGTTGGATAAGCTGCTTTATGTGGTAACTAGTACAATGCCCTTGCTTTGCAACGGAACCTTAAGGGATGAAAGAAAAACATAATTTTAAGTAACATATGGAATCAGCAAGAGTGATTTATGGGCCGAGACGTGCCCATCATATGTTAACACAAAAATCCATCACATAAAACATAGCATAGCATAATGTTAACAGATTGAATATGGTAGATTTAGACAACTTCTACAGTGAGAAACAACAGACCTTTAAAGGGAAGACAAAAACACATAATTCGTAGCAAGTTATAATTTGTAACTTATCAAACATGTGAACATAACAATGAACAACCACTTTCCATTTAAATAATATCCAAAGAACATAGAAATCAAAATAATATCCAAATTATAATTAGATTACAATCACGGATCAGCCTAATGTTATGATCAGGTAACAGTACACATAGATAGGACTGGTTACATGGAGTCCTTTGAGGCAATAATGTTGTTCGTCGAGAATCCTTGCGGGAGGAATGAGGAGAACCCGTTGGAAGGCCAATGAGAGAAGATGCAGGCTTGACCAAGTCAGTCTCAGCTGCATTGAGGTGAAGCTGGCCACCAAAGCTCACCACTCGAACTGCTCCACCGCAGATTCATGCTAGCCACACGTGTCATCGATATATCAGCACTTGCAAGGCTGCAACTTCTCCATAACTGCAATGATGATATGTCCTTGCTAAAGTGTGTAACTGCAAGTAAATAAAAAAATAATGTATAAGGAGGTCACACAATGAAGACTCTTTTCCTCCTATGGAAAGTTAAGAACCTTCATGCCTATGATTTAACACAAGTATCTATGACCTTTAGCATTGTAAAATCCCTCACTACTCAAATTCCAAATAGAAAGTACAGCTCAATACATGTTTTTTGATATGCATAATCAAACACTTGTACAAGCTAAAAGAGTAAAGTTAATTTAGATCTCTTATTACCCCAAACAAAATATTATTGGATTTTTATTTGCAACTTTTAATTTATTTTTCAAGAGTAAAGTTGCCATATCAATAGGCCTTTTAGTGATGTTAATTCAATCTCATAGATAATAAAATCAGCATATCAATAATATATTATTAGAGAGGGATGTCTTTTCTTGACATATATTATCTATGAGAATGACCACTCAAGTGACAAATCAGCATATCAACCATATGGCCAGTCAAGATAATTAATTAGGAAAAAGTGTCAAAATTCCGAATTGGTCCTTAAACCCAAATACTAGACTTGATAGACCTCAAACTACCAAAACCAGACCAAAATAGTCCTTTGACCGGTCAGTAGTGCGGTTTTTAGATTTTTTGCAGATGTGCAAAGTTTTGCCTATGTGGCTACCAGGTCCTCTCTCTCCTCTCTCTCTCTCTCTCTCTCTTTCTCTGGAGGGGATAGTTGAAGGACCATTTCAGCACTTTTTTCAATTAATTATCTTTTTTTGCATTCACTGCTTAGATATCAAATGACAAGAGAAATTTCTAGCCACAAAGCTGCCTAAGACCATAAACTACAAAGCTATATATCGCCACGGATATAACTGATTTTGCTTACATATGAATCATACCAAATGCTACCAACCAAACCAACGTGGCTGACATATAAATGACCATACTTAAAACCACACTAATTTATGCACTTATGTTGCCATAGTACCTGGTTTATGTAGGTGTACACACAGTTAGTAGTGAGCTCAACATATCTGCACATCATGATCTAGCTTGGCTTCCCTCTAATCCATACAGCGCTCCCTTTTGCACTTTCCTGTCGATAAACGAACATATGTGTAAACACTGAAATATGGATTATGCATGCTCACCATGTTGATGCTAAAGTTAGCACAGCGAGGTCCACGATGGCACCTTCCCTAGAGGCGCCTGGATGCGTGTGGAGTCGCGAGCGCCGTGTCGAGCCAATCACGATCCAAGCTCCCCACTGCCGACAACCTCCCCGACCGCATAATGTTGTGTGTCAAGTAAAAGATGTCTAATGAAGATAAGTTGCCATGTTCGAAACACTTATCTATCTTACTGCTATGTAACCTGCACGCCATTGATTAGTTTCTGCCCATGTATACTTTTAAAATGAATGAAAGGCAATACAAACAACTCCAACATGTACAGGTTGAGCGATTCAAACATGACATAAAGTAAAGATGATATTTTGATTTTAAGGTCAAATATAACTTTCTATGTAGGAAGAAGATTCTTAATAGGGGCAGCAGGCTTTGTATAGAGCTTTCAAATAGTTACCAAATTTCTCTGAGCATTTCAACTCCAAACCAACAATAGAATTACCAGCACTATGCAGGATAATAACGACAGAGCTTGCTGAGAAAAGCCTCGCTAGGTATAACATTTTGGTAATGAAAAGGAGACTGATCCCATATGATTCTAATGCAAGGTATTATATATAAGATGGACAACAGCAGTTCATATTGTGCATGATTACTTAACCCTGACACTACATATTCAGGAAGAACATGCCCGTGCTTCATAGAAGTTCTCACATTTGATGATCCTTGCACCACATAATTTCAAGGGTAACCATTATACGGGCAGTGAAAGCTCACCTCTTGAAATCGATTATTGAAATGTGTTCATGGAAGAATACACTTGTAGAAATTCTAGTACACCGAGTGGTGGTCTGGAGCTCTGAAAGATGATAACTATGAAGGTGGCAGATCAGTTTTTTAGCAGTAAGGAGGCAGATCTATGTTCTGGTTACCTATAACATTTCAGTTTTAAGATTGTTGGAGTTTAGAGTTGAAAATCAAAGATCCTAATTCTACAACTGAATTCATTGACAAATCTCCAATGTCAGGAAATAACAACTGAATTTTCCAATTTTTATTAAAATTAGTTTTTTCAACAGGATTTTTCTAGACCACAAAAAAAGAAGAGAAAGCTAAGCTTGGTGAATGTAGAAGCAATCACAGCTATGAGGTTCATAGTTATCCCATGATCATCTACTATTGCAATCTGTATCATTCTGAATAAGATGTATCAAGTTTAAAGTAACAATGCAAGTTATAGAGGCAATCCAAATCACATAGTTTCTGTGTTGGTCTTTGTTCAAAACTTCCAATATAATAACTTGGACAACGATTGGTTTTGTTATAATCACATAGGGAGAAAAGGAAAAACAAGGATGAAATGAATCTGTTATCACCTCGTCAGGCCATGAAGCCCAATCAACGTTTCTGAACATCCTTTGGTTCAGTGCTTGTAAATGGATCTGTACTACCTTCTGACCCCTACAATCAACCATATTAAAATATCAATAAAAAATCACCTGAACACATAGTGGCAAAAGAAGTATAAATGAATGATGCACAAATCAAGTAGTCATTATCTAATTCTGTCTCACAAAACAATTACTCCCTTAAATCATAATCAATTACACAAATCAATAGACGAGATAGGGAATCAAAAGTTTGACAGGTTAACATCTAAATGAACAATCAAGCCAATTTGTATGAAATGTCGACCATCTGCCGTGGAAGAGTAGGTTGTCGAGAGCAAATGAGCCTATGTGTAGGTGGGCAGCATTGCGGTCGTCCTCGGTAACAGCGGGTGATCATAGGGGCAGCATGGAAAAACAATGCAAAAGAAAAAATGCATCTAGCAAGAAAAACATAAAAAGAATAAAGACACATAAAAAATGCATGACAGGTAAGATAGAGCCGCCATACTATAAAATTTCCATATTGGTTGAGCAAAAGAGCAAATGTATGCCATCACAGCCAGTCAACCGCATAATACAAGATAGAAGCAGAGCTCCTATGTCTGTAGGTACATGTCTAGATGACATGTATCCTAATTGAAAATCGATGCATTAGATTTTGACAATAAAAAACTGCTACTGTCACAAAATTCGGAAAACATAATTTGTCTATTCATATAAGATGGACTTGGGAATTTAGATTTGACAAATAAATGCAGCATCAATTTTTCCTTCAAAATAAAAAAAAAATCAAAACAACAATAAATTAAGCTTGGAGTCTGAAACTTTGAACACCACAACCATGTTATGGTACATACTTGGAACCATCTTTTTTCCTACAAGCTGTACTGGCTTTTCACTCCACCATGTGGTTAACTAATTTAATCCAATGCCCCTTTGTCCAAAGGATCAATTGACCAAACTAATTACCACATAGGAAGATCTACAAAAAGGTTAGTAGTTAGCTTTCACATGCCACCAGTAAGTTCCTTCTGGCCCGGATGTAAAGCTTTAATTGCATATATAGACATTCGGTGAATGAAATGCATTAGAGATAGGGAGCGGCTTCAGTGTAGGCGCCTGCATTTAGGGGAAAACGCAGGCGCCGCCATCCTCCTCTGTCTCCACCGCCTCCTCCGTCGCCGGCGCGAGCGCCGCCTCGCCGCCCCACCACCATCGCTCGGCCTCCACTCCGCGTCTCCGCCCGCCCGCGTCCGCCTCGCCCCCTCGCTCCCTCAGCCGCGTCCGCCTCCGCGCGCCTCCACCACCTCCCCCGCCGCCTCCACTACCACTCCGGCCGGCGGCGCCCTCGCCGCCGGCCTCGCCGCCCTCCTGCCCCCACCGACGCCGGCCCACCCGCCTTCACCCCCTCCCCCGGCTCCGGCGGCGCCACCGCTGCCTCTGCCGCCACCCCCGACGAACCCCCACCCACCGCCAAACCGCCGCCTCCCCGACCTCCATCTAGACCAGGAGGGAACCCAAATGTTCCCTAACCCTAACCCGAAACGGCGGCGGTGAGCTCGACGGCGGCGACGGCGAGGGCGACGGCGGCCGGAGTTGGAGACGAGGCGGCGCGGGGCGACGGAAGCGGCGGCGCCTGCGTTTTTTCCCAAACGCAGGCACCTACAAAGGAGCAAAACCGTTAGAAATATCTTGAGCACTCAAGCCTAAGACAAGAACATGAATATTTCTGTACATTGTAGACAGTGGAAGCAAAATGCAATGGCAATACTTATCACACAAGGCTATCTTCTTAGACATGTGCAGCTATATTTTGGACAGTTCTTTAGAGTATTAGAAATCATTAGTTGATTCACATAAGTCAAATCATCTTAGAAAACTCGAAAAAAGGGAGAGAAGAATAGATAAAGAATGGGGAGGGTGTTAATTAGAGGCTTTTACTTACCTAACTGAGAGGGGATGCGACGGTAGGAGACGAAGTAGTTGAACTACTCAATGCGGCTGAGGTTGGAGAGGCAGGAATGGCGGGATCCATGCTGAAGAGAAGGCATTGCTTGCTCTCTCCCCATGTTTCCCTAGATCCATGATGAGCACCCTGTCCTCCATGGCCGACGACCCATTCAAGAGCCGAGGAAGAGCAGGCGTCCCATTTTTGCCGTTAGCGAGGCCTCGGAGGTAGACACGGTGGTGGTTGTAGCGGTGGTGCGGCCCAAGGTCCATCCCATCGGGCGAAGTCACGAAGACCACGATGACCCGCCGGAGCTCCCACCCTCGCCGCCTGCAGTATCACAACCAGAGAAAGATGTGGAGAGAGAGAGAGAGAGAGAGAGGAGGCGCTCGGCGGGGTCGAGCCTCGGCGAGCTGCGGCGGCAGCCACCCGACGGCAAGGGATGGCGCGCCGGCGGGCGATGGTGGTGATGACCGGTGGCGAGGGATGGCGCGGCGGCGTCGGCGAGCCTCAGGAGCATTTCATTCCGTTTTATTCCATTTTAGAAAGTCTAATCAGAGAAAGGACACTTGGAAATTCGTAGCTTACAAAAAAATTGAATATCAAGAAGTAGATTTAGCATGAAAATACCATATAAAACTCAGGTTCATGACCCTTGAGAAAATCAAATTGTCGACTTAGATATAATTTGATTTTTTACCGGCATTTTATGTAGATCCAGGTAAGAAAACTACAGTCTGTATGAGTATGATTTGGCTTTTGCTATTATTTTGTTTGTATTAATCAAATGGAACTCAGCCTGCTTCTAATGTCTTATTTTGCTTAACAAAGCTTCTGTAGCTAAGAGTGGCAAGAGGGAGTCCTTTGCAGCTTCAGGATTAAGTTACGTTGATATTCCACATACACAGATTAGAAAGGTAAATTTCAGTGGCACATTATCCTGTGAAGAGTGTTTAGACAATGTTATCAGCTTGATAGTGTTTTAGTTAATTCTTTTTGCAGGTTACCGCGAACCGTCTGCTAACTTCTAAACAAACAATCCCACATTACTACTTGACAGTTGATGCACGTGTTGATAAACTTAACAAGTATGTTTTTGGCCAAACTTTTTCCTTTTTTGGGAAAACACGTACTGTATTACATCTGTACTGCTGTTTTTATGGTTCCTGTCCAAAAGTTCTTAATTTAATTCTGGTCCAGGCTGCGAGGTGAACTTAATCCATTGCAAGATGCTGCTGGTGGAAAGAAGATATCTATTAATGATCTTGTTATAAAGGTATTGCTGTTCGTCCTTTTTATGGTTGTCTTTTTGCATCCATCTTTGGATTTTTCTTACCTTACATGGATAAGTTCATATTGGATTCCATACAATGTTAACTTCTTATGTGATCCCCAGCTTCACATCTATCTTCATTTGGTGTGCAGGCTGCAGCTTTAGCTCTTAAAAATGTCCCTCAGTGTAACAGTTCTTGGATGAATGATTTTATTCGACAGTAAGTTCTGATGGAGAATTTATACTGGGGAGCTTCAGTTCTGTCAGCATGGAAAGTGACTTATGACAAAAAGTATTTCTCATGCAGACACCACAATGTGAACATAAATGTAGCTGTACAAACTGAGCATGGACTTTTTGTTCCAGTAGTTAGGGTAAGCTAGCCTAAACTTGTTTAATCCGTGTAATTTCTCCCCTTGTTTTCTAACTTGTACTTGTGTTGCAGGATGCAGACAAGAAGGGACTCGGTACAATTGCTGAGGAGGTCTAGCAGTTAGCTCAAAGAGCAAGGGATAACAGCTTAAAGCCAGAAGATTATGAGGTATGAATTTCATAATAGCTGATAAATATGAATTAACAACATTATCCTTGACATGTTTGGTGCTGTATTTTCAGGGTGGCACATTCACTGTATCGAACTTAGGAGGACCTTTTGGCATTAAACAATTCTGTGCCATCATAAATCCTCCTCAGTCAGCAATCTTGGCCATTGGTTCTGGTTATAACTCATTCTTCCCTATTGCTGTCTTCCAAGAAATATGTTTGGCTTACACTATGAATGTAACAGTAGCCCTTTGCATTAATCATTATTATTTGTCAGTTGTGCCAACCTGGTATTGCAATCTACTATGGAAATCCCAGTACATCAACTTAGAAATCATGCATGATCTTTACTCTGCATTTTATGTTTGGGAAAATTTGCCACAGCACACTAAATATTTTGCATATGCTAAGTCACCCTAGCCATTCATGTCTTAGCTGTTGCTCACTACAAATTTGATATATGTAGCCCTAGCACACTTTGCAGTCGAAAAAAATCAAAAGAAATACAGAACAAACCTTAAAAAATCTGAAATTTTTTGAGGTGTTAAACACACTTATATTCTTCGACTCAATTTATAATATACAAAATTTAGAATTCAAAATGTTAAAATAAAATGAATCCATAATTTTTTAAAATATTTTTTGGTATTTTGAATGTCAAATTGGGTATGTTATAAATTGAGTCGTTGGGTGTAAGTGTGTTTTTTGATTTTTTTTTTCAACCGCGAAAGTGTTCTAGGGCTATATATATCAATTCTGTAGTGTGCAACAGCTAAGACACGAAATTCTGGGGTGACTCAACATAGACAACATATTTGGAGTATGATGTGGCAAATTTCCCCTTTAAATTTTTATTCAGTGCTGAATGCCTAGAAACGCCCGTTTAGTCCTATACAGAACCTTGAACACAATTTGAGGTGCAGTGCCTTTTATTTTTGTATTCCACTTTGTAGGCATATAGGTTTAGCTTATGCCAGGAAGGTCCAATTGGTTCCCTTGTTTTGCTAATCACTTCTTTTTATTGGAGCAGCTGAAAAGAGGGTTATCCCAGGCAGTGCTGATGGTCAGTATGAGTTTGGTTCCTACATGTCAGCAACACTAAGCTGTGACCACAGGGTTATTGATGGTACAGTGCTCTTGATCTTATTGAAATCAATGGTCTCTGGACTGTGGGTGTGAAAAATAATGTATTGCTGACGAACAATTTTTGTAGGTGCAATTGGTGCGGAGTTTCTGAAGGCGTTCAAGGGATATATTGAGAACCCCACCACGATGTTGCTGTGAAGTTAGGATGAAAAAACTATTCTTGTCAAGCTGTTGAATAACGCACGGAACGGTGCCGTCTCATTTTGTATTATCTCGGCATGGACCTGGTAACCAAGAGCATAGAGCCAACACACAGGATGACCTGTTTTTTGGGGTTAAGAGCTTTTCCGTTTGTCTTCACCATTTGCTTCTTCCCAAAGTTACACTGAAAAGTAGTTTGGACTTGCATTTTACAAGCCAGTCTTGTCCACCCTGTTGAGCTCATTTTTGGGATGCCCTCGGCAAGTCTGATGGTACGAGTCTACGAGAATGTCATTCTCCGGTGGAGTATAGTTTTTGCCTTTTCTATGCATACTGCCAGGAGGCTCAGAAATTGATCGGAATAAGATGTGGATCTCAATTATTTGTTACGCCCCTACGGAAAATTTAAACCAGATGTGCATAAATTGATGGGAGTAATGAATCATACAATGATTTGAGTTGCCGCCCATTCCATTCCATTCCATTGATGCTCTGGTATGGTTATTACGGATGTGTGGTGTGCCTTGCTCTTAAATTCCCTGGAATATGTGCAGTATAGTAGTATATCTGGCGCATGAAAAACAATAGGCGTCCAGTTCCTTGTCATGAAAGCACATGGCAAACCGACTCGAATCTGCTCAAAGATACCCTTTTTTTGTTTGTATGCGATAAAATATCGTAACACTGTCCGGCACCGCTTTCTTTCATAGCTTGGCTTGGGATTACTGGTCTCTCCCAAATGAACACCCGTTCCCGCTCATGTGATTACACCAGATTGTCATTTATAGCATCTACATCCCTTCGTGTCATCTGTCTGAATAAGTACTGCGATACAAGATGATATGTGGACTAAGAGGAGAGAGCAGAGTGAATTAGGCCATCCATGTATGATGTTACATTCCATTCTACATAAATGGTATGTTTATAATTGAAGAAAATCATAACATCAATTTGTAGCTAAACCTAGCACTCATTACATTTTTATATTTTTCTGAAATATTTTATTTTCTATGCATATATTTAGTGGTCAAATTTTATTTAAAATTTATATGATCACCAAATTCAGTAAATCAAAATCCAAAAATCATAAAAAAAAAGAGATTTAGCTTCCGGTGAAATTTCATAATTTTTTGAGTTTATGAAATGTTTAGTTATTTTTATTAATTCAGGTGTTAATTCTAGGTGAAACAAGGTGTCACTGCTACAGAACATGACATCAATGCCGGTTCTAAACCAGTTTTTAAACCTACAAGAAAACAAGTACTGACGGCACCATTTCATTTCCTCCTATTACAAACTGTCAAGTGCATGTGGGCCCTGAAACTGTAAGCCTGTAAGTAGGGATGAAACTGATCGGATACGGATCGGAAACCACTCATATTGTATTTGATCCATTTAGTTTGATCGGATACGGATTCGGATACGGATAGTACCGGATACAAATACGGATACGAATAATATCGGATACAAATACGGATCGGACGCGGATACTCTCTCGGATAATACGCGAAAACATATACTAAAGAAATAAGTATATCCAAATACATATAATTATCTCTTTGTGACTCAACTTTATGGCCCATAGTCATGAAAATGATGGTGTGTAAGTATCATACCCGATAAAGCAAAAAAATGTAAAATCACATGCATCTAGTTGTTATATGTGTTAGTCATTCATCCTATAGAAATATAATAGAGATAGTTTATAGAAGGATTTAGCTAATCGGATAATATCCATCGGATATTATCCAAGAAAAGCTTGGATAATATCCATCGAATATTATTTGTATCCGTACAGTATCCGTCTTGTCGGATTCGGATATCCATAAAATTATCCGGCTCAATATTTTCGGATATTATTATGCCTCGGTCGGTCGGACGGTCGGAAATTATCCGTACCATTTTCATCCCTACCTATAAGTACTGTTCACATGCACCATTCATGCATGAATAGTACCTACCAGAAGGATTAGGTTTAGTTAGGATAACATATAAGATTAGTTTAATCTATTATTTTCTAGGTTGAGTTGTTAGGAGGAAGCCATATATGTTGGATAGTCAATCATTGAGTTAATTAAGCAAATAAAGAATAAAGTTCTTATTTGCTCTTTCTGCGTCATGGGCGGCGCTGCCTCTGCCACCGACGAGATCCCCTCGCCGGCGTTCCCCTTCTCCCGTAGATGTTTATGTGCATGTGGGCCCCAAATGGGGATAGGATAGGGCTGTTTGGATAAAGGTACTATTCACGTGTACTGTTCACGTATGAACAGTAACATGAGTCAATTGATAAGGTAGTTTTTGTTTGTTGAGAGATTAGGCTTTTAGTTGAAATCTACTATTTTCTAGGTATGCTTGTTAGGGTGGTTATCCTATATAAAGGATAAGTTGATTCTTAAGTTAAGTATGCAAATAAAGAATAAGTTCATATTTGTTTCTTTCGTGCCATGCATGGTGCTGCCGCCGGCGAGATCCCCTCGCCAGCTCTCCCTCTCTCCCAATCCCTAGATCTAACCATTACATTTGGTATCAGAGCCGACTCGACATACCACATGTTTGGCATCGAGGGTTCCGAGACCAGCCTTGCCAATATACTTGTTGCATTGGACAACCTCTCCAATATTATGGAAGATGGGTTCGGTGAATTCATCAAGACGTTATGCGTAGCTTTGATCAATGATCGACCATCCCTATTGGATAGTCATCTTGCATTTATCGTAGATATGCTGAAAGCGTCAGCAGTTGAACAAGCCAAAGCAGAGCCTATCACCGTCGCCAAGGAGATGACGCTCAACACCATGCAAACAGCAAGGCGGCGATAGCGACGTTGGCACCGACAACGTCATCATTGCTTGGCTGGAACTATTGAGCGCCATCGTATGGTGTCACGGTTTCAGGCTGGTCAGGTTCATCTCCTCCCTAGCCCTCTTCTTCTCCAAATCTAACAAGTTCACCTCCTCATTGCCTTCTATCCTCTAGATCCGGCGAGCTCCAGCCCTCAAACTCACTAAATTAGATCTAACATATGAGGATTAGTGAAAAACAAGGGGGGAGAGAGAGAGAGAGCATCAAGCTCCCTGTCTGACTGCCTCCCCAAATAGCTCCATGAGTGAGAGACGAGAGATTGAGGGTAAGAAAAACGAGATCCAGAGAGAGCTCCTTCTCTGTTCTTCTTACACTGCAGCACAAGAAAGTGAGCTGAGGAGAGAGACATGAATGAGTGGACGTGGTTACACCGAGTCAGATATTTTAATTTATTTTGGTTGTTGGAAAAAGAGGAGGGCCCACCAGATATGAAACCCAACGTAAATAACCCGTTTCCCCCAACCCATTACCAGGCCTAGGCGTGGGCGCCAGCGGCGTGATGGGAGTGCGAGCTGGGCCCTACGAGGGTACCTGCTGAGGCTGGGCGGCACAGCGAGGCAAGTTCTAGCACTACGACGGCGAAACAGAGCAAAGCAAGGCAGGAGCAAAGAGTGGGAGGCTCGAGCGACGTGACCATGGTGGTATCCGTCGGATGGATGATCGGACGACGTAGAAGCTGTCATGTCGGCTGGTTGAGCTGGGCGAGAGGGAGACAAAAGGGGGAGAAGGAGATGAGCTGGGGTATTGTGGCTAGGCTAGGTGGGCTTTGGTGGACTCCATGGCTAAGAAGAAGAGAGACGAGGAGGGAAGAATTGGCCCAAAGGGCAAAATGGTCACTTCCCATGCAATTCAAATTTTGAACATTTGAATTTAGGGACCCAAGGAAGATCAAGGATGGATTTGGAGCTTGATTTAATATCTAACATGGACCAAAATTACAAAGCTATTCTCCAAATTAAAATACTATTCATGATATGAAAATTCATGAATAGATTTTGTGAACACATCACGATGACCTAGAGGGGAGTGAATGGGAGCCAAATTTTTCCCGAAGAATTTTTCGCACTTAGCGATATGTGTTCTCATCCCAGCGTGCCTCGGTACACCAAAAGCCAAGTCAACAAACAAAGCCAACATCAAACCTGCAAGGCTATAGAATTTCAGCACAACCTTGCCCGGCGAAAACTTGAATTACTCCCAAAACAGCTCAACAAAATCCCACCAAATTTGGACAGCAACTAGATGATGGTAACCTCTAGCTACCCTCTGAAAATTATCCAAAGATTCATCCAAAGTCTTGACCTTTCTCACTTTGAAACAGCCAAGAGAAATAACTGAATCGAAACCGAAAAATCACGATTTTGTGCAAACCAAAGGTGGTCTATCTCGAGGCTCTTGAGGGGATGATTCTTGGTCCTTTATGACCCTATTCCACACCTCAAAGTGGCCCAAGGACGTCGCACGAAGTTTAGTTCAAAACGGTTCATGAACGGTTAAGAACAAGGCCAAATCGCGTCCAAACGAAGAGCAACAAGAGGGCTGCGTTTCAGGGCTCAAAGGGGGTTATTCTAGGATCCCAAGGGATCCAAATCTATATGGGAAATAACCCCAAACCATAGCACAAATCAGATGCACGAACCGGGTAAGAACTTGGACAAACCAAGATTAAAATGTGTCAAATCCATGGGCTGCAAGAGGGGCTGTGTTTGGGGGCTAAAGGTGGTGATTCTAGGACCTCATGAGATCCAAATCAAGGGTCTAAACCTTCTCAAACATCAGCAGAGCTCGAAACCATACCAAAACTGGTCAAATCAAGCCAAATCAAGAGAGAAAGGTGGGAGAGAGGACAGGAACGAATCAAATCATCATGAGCAGCAAAACCATCTCAAAGCATTAAAAGGTTCAAGGAAAAATGCTTCACAAACTACTGGCTTTATTTCACTCACAAGAAAATACAACCGGACAACCTCTCTCACACTTTAAGTTACACGCACTTGGCTGGAAGAGACACCTCCCCAAGCACCCCTTAGGGTCCCTTATATAGTCACACAAGCCCACACTTGGGCCTAAACCCTGCGACACCCACCAAGCCCATCTAACAAGCGGGTTTTACTCACGCACGAATCTCCATGAGTAACGAACGACCTCTAGCTATTCCTTTACTTTGAAGCATTCATACGAACGTGGATGCCGCAACATCTCGTGCTTGACTGGATAAGCTTCCTCACCACGGACTCCGCACCTAGCCTCCAACCGGGCCGCCAGGCCATCTGACCGAAGCCTTATCCGCGCTGCCTGCACCATGAACATCACCTGCATCCACAAACACCAAAACATATCCACAACGTCTGTGGCATCGCCACAAACCCGACGAAACAAATCGATCCTCAGTCGAAGTTAGTAGGAGCGAGAAACAACAATAACCGTAAACTACCCGAGCAGAAAACGCTATGTTTTTAAACAGTAGTGAGCTTCTTTAATTTTTATGATTTTTTTCTGTAGCTCAAATGAAAAACTTGTAAACATTAAAAGGATGCGTCTCGAAATTCTCTACAATTTTCATGTAGAACACTTTTTAATTAGATCACAGGAAGGCCCTAAAAAATGCGAAAAACAGCAGCCCTGTCAGGTTGATTGGACAGGTCCGATGGGGACTGGACGAGTTCGGTCAGCACGCTTCGTCCGATGGCCCTGAAACTTGCCCAAAAACACTGCTAAACACACCAAATTTCAACCAAACTTTTCAAGGCTGCCACCAAATCTCAAACCTACTTAGGAGACTAAACCATACCAAAGGATGCTCTAAACATCGCAAACATGTGCACACATTTTGATGAACTTAGGCTTAGAGTTGGAAGAATTTAGGCCGGAATCAAATGGTCAACGTGCTCATCACAATAGAATCCACAGGTTTATTTGGGGAAACGCCTTGGGGAACATAAATCTTATATATTATATTTTTATACTTTGAAAATATGAGCTTTGCACAAAATCTTGATAAAAGAGAAATCATAATATGTAACATCCCAATTTTTAGAAATTTTGAAAATTTAAAATTTTGTTAAGAAGAATTATTTTCAAGGCATAAAGCCATTTTCAAATTTTTGGAAAAACTATTTTCATATTTTAAAATATTTATTTTCCTATCTTAGGCTAAAAGGAATTATTTTGGAGGTTGACGAATCTCCAAAAATTAATTCTATTGGGCCTTGCCAAATTAATTTTCCTTTTTAAAATTTTAAATATTAGTTTCTCTATTTTCAAAATAGTGATTTTCCTATTATGTGCAAAGGAATTAATTTGGAGGCGGCAGACTTCAAATATAAATTCATTTTGACTTTATAAAACTCGTATGATTTTACAAATTATATCAAAAAATCATATGTACTGCATGGCATGAAATTATTTAAAATTTAAAACTTTAAAAATGATTATGTTAATTGCAAAATAAAAACAATTATAAACCTAATTTGATTTAAATATCAAAACAATAGTTTAAAATAAAAGTTGCATGAGGATTTGATTTCAGGGAAAAGAAAATAATATAATGGTTTGTTCTAATATTTTGAATTTCTATTATATATTTATTTGCCTTCTATTTTTTGGCCCTAAGAATTAATAAACTTCCCTTTTTCTTTCTTCTCTCTCTTGCGTGTAGGACCTTCTTCCAGGCATCCCACCCCTCTCTCCACTCCTCCCCTGCGCCCCTCTTTCTCTCCCACCGACATCAATCTCTCTCTTCTTTCCTTCCTTAATTTCTTTGACCGCCCCAGATTTTAACCGAGAATCAATTATAATAATTGTCTTTCCTAATTGCCAATTATTGTCATTCAACCTCCCGTGATTCTCTCCCCTTCCACGTCAAAATATTTCTCCGGTGGCTCCTCCTCATTCACCTGAAAACTTTCTCCCGAGCTCCTCTCCTCTCCTCTCCTTTTCCTCGTCTTCGTAAAATCCATCGCCGGTAAGCCATCACTCTTCAATTTCTTCGAGGGTCATCTCGCTAGCTCTCGTGGCGATCTGTTTTTGGTCTTGCCTGCAGTAGAACGTCGCCAGAGATTGCCGCCAGCCCCTACTATTCTTCGCCATGTTCCGGTATAAGCCTCTTCCGGTGATTCCCCGTTTATTCCTTAGGGTTATATCACTGGTTCTTCTTTTGATTTCATCCCTAGTCATCGTCGTTTCGCTGCTGTTCTCGCCGTTGTACCGAGCGCCGCCGTTCTGTTCTTGAGAGCAGCTTGTGTAGCTCTTTGTACCGAGGCCGCCCCCACCTTTCCCTTGCGCCTGAGCCGCGCCTCCCGACTCCAGCTAACCAGGCCGCCGCCCACTTCAGTGCAGCTCCAGCCGCGCCCCCGTGTCCTGCCCGTCATTCCAGTGCCCCGCCTCCCCTTGCGCCGCTCGGCCGACATCAATCCAAGCGGCGTCTGCAGCACGGCCACGGCAGCCACGAACAACAGTGCTGAACCAAAGCTAGCAGCGCTCGGTTCCTTAATTGTATAACTTGTTGATTGCAATCTTCCAAAGGCCACCAAAAATCCAATTCTCGTCCGATTGCAATGAAATGAATTTTTAATGTCTTGTATTAGAATAATCTAGCTCTCTGTAAATTTTCATAATTTTATAAAATCATTATATTTTCTGTTATTTCCTAGCAGTGAGAAAATGTCTTTGTTTCATTCTATAATTTTGTTAGGTCAATTATTATGCAATAGGGTCCTAAATATTTATAAAAGTTTAATCTATTATTCTATAAGTTTCCATCGCATATACATTCATAATATTTACGTTATATTTCTTTGTTGTGATTGGTGTTATGTTTTCTACGATAGATTCAGGCACCGTTGGTCGTACTTCGCATTTTGCCGAGGATCCTGCTGTCCCTGAAGACCAAGGCAAGTTTATTAGGCACTTGGAGCCCAAACTTACCTTTTCATTTTAAATAGATTTTCTAGAATTTGCAAAGTGCATGTTTACTTAAAAATAACTAAAACTGAAATAGTAGTTTGCGTAGAGTTAAATTGAATAGTTGCCTACATTTAGTAATTTATCAAATAACTAGCTACCATGTTAACTTAGCTTTCATTTTTCTAGAATAGCTCAAATGCTGCTTTGCTTAATCAATCATCGAATCATCATGTTATGTGTGAAACCCTTGATAATACTGTTCCATTGCTATTATCCTTTGTATGTGCTGATGGGCAAGGCAGCTGGGCTACCGTGCTTAGTTGTTGTGGAAAATGGAGACTAGGTAGAAGGTAGTTAGTTGAGACTGTGAAAGCAACCCTCCTGAGTCCCTAAATAGTTGAGGCTATGAGAGCAGCCGAACAGTGTACCTATACGTATAGTTGAGGCCGAGAGAGCAGCTGTTCGGTGTACCTATTTAGTGAAGTTGTGATAGCGCTCAGGTTTGGGTGTGCCTAACTTACCGTTCTCACCTTTTCCTCCGGTCTGGGAACTATGTCTGTGTGGCGGGATTGCCCTTTCGGCAGGTTGCCGTGGTGTATTTAGGTTTGCGTGCCGTTGTGTAAAACTTCTCAAAGAATATTATTGATGCATCTCATCCCTCACAAATTTTCTAAATGATTTAAAAAATGAGGCTAGCTATTGAAAAATTGGCTTTACGCAAAACCTCTTCTTTTGGGCTTGTCCTCGTAGTGTTGTTGATTATTTTCTGAGTATTCGCGTACACACCCTCGCCTTTTATGCGGGGCTGCTCATTCCAACGCGCAGGTGTCTACGCCGACGAGGAGGAGGAGGCAGGCTATGAGGAGGACTACTCGAAAATCTAAACAGAAGGACCTGCAGTCGACGCTCGTGGGAGATTTAGGTGCAAATAATTGTTCTTCAATTCAATTGTTTTATTTCCACTGTAAACTTTAGATCATGTAATAAGCTCTGATTATGAGAATGATGTAATGAAGTATGTTTGTCTTTTGTTTCACTCTGTTCGACTATGTGTACTAACTTGATCCAGGGACTAGTATTAACGACACGGCCGTGGCTCCGGGCCAACCGACCCGGGGTCATGACATAATAATATTTTTTTATTATACAATCAAATATAATAGGTTTTTGAAATACTTATACGGTCATTTCTTTGGTGTCATGACCAAAAATAGTATTTACCCTCAAATGCACATGCATCCAAAATAAGGTTTCAAAATATAAATACTTGTACATTTATGAAAATAGGTCAATTATTTGGAATAATTCCAACTTATCTTCAAAATACTTGTTATGAGCTCAAACCAAAATAAGCTTTTGAAAGGTGGTCATTGCATGGTTTTTGCTATTATGCCATAAAGGTCATGTAGCAATACCTACAAATGTCCAAAATAAAGTTTTAAATGCTTTCAAGAAAGCAAAATATAATTTTTATAATATTTGTTTTAATTTTTAATCACAAAATCATGAACAAAATATTTCTCTTTAACAAAATACCTTTTATTTTTTTTTAATATTTTCAAAAATTTTCACGACCCCAAAAATGGGATGTTACATCTTTGCTAATGTTGCCCCTACCACCAATGCATGTGATGACTCAGATGAACATTACGATGAAGAAGAATGAAGATTGTTGAAGCCTTATATTCTCTTTTTGGTGTCTTATGCTGGGGGGAGGGGGGGTGAAAACAAAACTCTAATTATATCTATCTATTTGGAATTCCTTCTGCTTAATCTCTTAATTGTTAAGTTGTTAAAAACTATGTGCTTTACCTGTGGTGCCACATATGTTTGTGGCTAAGTACTTTGTTGTTGTTTCCACCTGTGTGTGTAGCTTAAACTGTTTAACTGTGGCTGTGGATGTTGTGGAAGCTACTGCTATATTTAGTAGTTTTATGCATGCTACCTTATTTATTATCTTTATGGAGATAAGTTGCTCTGATGCTTTGGTTTAGGGCTGTTTAGAAGGTGATATCTTTTGCTCTAACCTTAGTATTCATATTATGTGTTATGCATGCTGCTCATATTTATTACTCTAAGATCTGCCATGTGATTTATATTTTTCCAATTACATGACATGGCATATCTTTAGGGAGAGCTCTCTAGTATTTTAATTGCTTATGTCTAGGGGGGCTCTTTTCAAAATTGAGCTTTACACCTTATTGTCCTCAATCACCAAAAAAGGGGGAGATTGAAAGTGACTCTAGGCCCCAAGTGATTTTTGTGATCAATGACAACTTGATGTAATGAACTAATATTTTAATTGAGCAATGAACAGGAAACGATCAAAGAAATAAAGAGGTGATGATGTGAGATCATGATTCTACAAAGATCAATCTTTTGGTATCTCCAGACTTGTCATTGTTTTATCTTTTGAGTCTAAGGATACATGTCATACTATAAAGAGAGATACGACAAAATTTAGTATTTAGAACATCTCTAGTGCTCCAAAAGATGAGATTCTACTAAGTTGAGGGACTCACCACTTACTCATTTGATATCCCTAAGCCCCACAAATATAAACATGAAAATACTTCGAAAAGTCCTTTGGAGTATCCGGATTCTGGCAAAAATGAGCACTCGGCCAATTCTGAAAATACCACGAAATGTCCTTAGGAGTATCCGGAATCCTCTTTTCCCTGCACTCGTCCATCCTGCGAAGTCAATCGGAATATTGTCCGAAGTGTCCGGAAAATCAGAAAATTGGACGCTCTGCCATCGGTTCAAGTTAACTGGAGTCTCTGAACCCTAGTCTAGAGTATTCTAATATTT
Organism: Raddia distichophylla; assembly: GCA_005191435.1. Taxonomy (NCBI): domain Eukaryota; kingdom Viridiplantae; phylum Streptophyta; class Magnoliopsida; order Poales; family Poaceae; genus Raddia; species Raddia distichophylla. The sequence goes on along the minus strand of SPJY01037954.1, from coordinate 3,637,058 downwards.
CTCCACTGGAGTATCTGGAAAACCCCAAAAGTGTTTGCTCGGCCATTTGTTCAAATTTAACCGGAGTATCCGAACTTAAATCCGGAGTCTCCGAACATATCTGCCAGCCAAGGGCTAGTTTGGAGCAATGGTATTTATTGTGGGCCTCCCCACTGCACCTAACACGCATAGCAAAGGGGAAACACATCCATTGATAGAATTCACTCTTCCAAGCTCTAAAGCTCACTCTCTCTCCATCGAGAATCTTCACAATTTCCATCTTTGGTTGGGTTGAGAGGTGTGATTGAGTGTCTTGCTTAGAAGATTTCATCTTTGGAGCACTTGATTCGTTCTCTACTTCCACATCTCAGCAGATTTGTTACTCTTGGAGGTTGAGGACTCGTAGATGGCTAGGATTACCCTCGAGCCACTGGAGCTTTGTGTGTGGTGGTCATGGCAAGTTTGTTAAGGCTGGTTCCACCTCCGCAAGGGAAGGAACAAGTAGTAAACCAAGGGGCGGAGTCCTTTGGTGAGGGGAAGGGTTGAAAGGGACTCGGGCTCAAGTGTGATCAAGACTACCTCAAATGGAGGGTAGAATTCCCTCAAGAATCCGAACATCGCGAAACAAATTGGCGTGTCTCCCTTCATTTGTGGTGTACATTCTTGCCTCTCTTATAATTTATGTGATATGTGGATTTTTGCTTTAAGATTTGTTGTAGATCTACCTGCGGAGCTCGATCTACTTGTTATCTTTCTTGTGTGCTTGTATCGTGGCCCAATCTGTAGGTTTGCTAAGGGTTTGCTCAAACCTAATTCGTCAAGTCTGGAGAGTGGTTCGGAGTTTCTGGACTGTCTGCAGTTAGCTCGTGCAGTTCGACAAGGACTTTAATTATTACGCTTCCGCATTTGTTATCTTTGTTGTTTTGAAGGTTAAAAGTAGTGAAAATCTGTATACCCCTATTCACCTGCCCTCTAGGCATCATTCTGATCCCCTCAACACGCCGAGGCCACCTCAAAGTCCTTAGTGCTTTACATTGCCACAGAACTACCAGCTCCGGCTCCAATGGCACCTGAAGGAATCATTGCCCATAAGCTTGAGGAGGCAAAAGACGTTCCGTCCAACAGGGGTCAAGCTGAGGTCTCTACCGATTATGTTGGACCATGTGGAGGGTCCCGGTGTGATGGGGATATTGACAAGGGCTTTGGGTGCATTTTTGAGTAATTTTGAAGTGTTTGAATTTGGTGAAAATTCAGAAGTTTGGAGTTGCCCGGAGCTAAAAAGTTGAAGTCCCACCAGACGCGTCCGGTGGATTTACGGCAAGGAGGCCGCACGGGATGCTCTGCATCTGGCGCTAAATCGGGCGACCGGACCCATCTAGTGGGCGACCGGACGCATCCGGTGAGGTAATTATTTCGGGCAGAGGGACCGTGCAGAGGTATCGCGGTCGTGAGCTAAAACGAGCAACCAGACGCGTTCGGTGGGGGACCGGGCACGTCCGGTGAATGGAAATCATCGGGTCAAAGGCAGTGGCCACGCGGGTGGTGTCGCGGTCGCTCGTTAATTCGCTCGACCTGATTCGTCCGGTGGTGCCTGGAGTCAGGTTGCTTCAAGGCGAAGGCATCGATCACAGTGGCGACCGGACACGTTCGGTGGGGGACTGGACGCGTCCGGTGGTGATGCCAATTTTGGACAGTGAGGTGTCCTTGACTTGGGAATTCATGCTAGGTGTATTTAGGCATGTGCTTTGAGCTTAATTGTAATGATTTGGGACTAAACTTGCAAGTGAAGGTAAGTTGTGTTGTTCGAACTAATCCAATTGGTACAGGTGGAGCGGCTTGTCATCGGCAACGGATCGGAGGTCTAGAGCGACATGAGGTTGCACGAGATGGTCGGGCTTCGACTAGGGACCATGCGGATGGCATGGAAGACGGACGTTGGCTCGGCAGAGGATCCGAGGATCGGCTCGAGGTCGAGACACTCGGAAACTTCGGGGTCAAGTCAAACCGGTTGCGCCTGGTGTGTGTGAGCCCATGAGGCGCATGTATGGCATGTGCGAGGCATATTCCGAGGGCAAAAGAGTCTATTCCCATGTGGGGATAGGCTGAGTGGAGTGAGTCAATCTCAGCCCTCCATGTGTAATCCAAAGATGGGAGAGGAGGTTGCTTGGAAGCTACTCCACCTTTGGCCTATATAAGGAGGGGAGTTGGGAGGGAGTTCCCCATCCCGTTGGCTGAGATTGTGGTGTGTTTTAGTGCACTTGTGAGTGATTGGCTATCCCTTGGGATGGCTTATGTAATCCCCACACATCAAAGCAATATAATCCACTTCGTTCGTCCTAGTTCATCTTGTGTTCTTGTTTGAGTTGCCTTTTTTTATCTTTGGGAGATGATGACTATTTGAGTTTCTTGTTTCCTTTGTTCCATGACTTAAGATCACCCCTTAGAACAAGAAAGTTGTGGCTTTATTGTTCTCCTCTCATCCCTCTTCTCTAGATCTAAGATTTTCCTTTTTCTAAAATTTTTGCTGTATTTTCTGGGTATTTTTCTAAATTGGATGTTTGGAGTGTTTTTTAGTTGATCCAAGTGCTCTTCTCTCAAGCCAATAGTAGGGGATCATATAGGAGCCATCTCGACTCAAATCCACCCATTGGTTTGCATGGAGAAGGAGATTTTGGAGAGGTGCTGACCAAGTGTTTGAGTGTTTGCCTACAAGGGGTAAATTTTTGTTCTTGGCCAAACAAGGCTTGTTCTCTTGGTCCAATTAAAGGGAAATCATATTTTGATCTTTGTGATCATATTCCACCCTTTGGATCATCCATAGATCAAAGGTCTTGTGGTGCCGCCCACCAAGTGTTCGATGAATTGCTTGCAAGAAAGTTTGTTGGTACTTTTGCTGAGAGGTTGGCTTGGGAGAGAGCATCATTGCGATCATAGAAATCAAATTGGCTCCATTCACCCCCTCTCTGTAGCCATAGCTCAAGTCCTCAGTGGTATCAGAGCTCTGTTGCGCTCAATCGCTTGATCTTTACCGATCTTTTTTAGCCTTTCCTGTGCCGTAGCTATGGCGGATGAAAACTACTCCACCAAGCCCCCAATTTTCTCTGGAGCTGACTTTCCTTTTTGGAAGGCTAGGATAGAGAGTTTCATCAAGGCGAAACGCTTCAAAGTTTGGCTCAAGGTGAAAAACCCATACAAGGTGCCTAAGGATGAGAAAATTAATGACACAAACCAAGCCGATGTTCAGTTAAATAACAAGGCTCGAAATTTCCTCATTCAAGGATAAGATAGGAATGAATATGAGAGAGTTGCACATCTTCCCACTGTTCACGAGATTTGGATCACTCTTTTTGCCTACCATGAGGGGACGGCTCAAATCCAAATTGTGAGACAAGATCAATTCAAGAGAGAATATAATCGGTTCATGCAAAAACCGGGTGAAGGTCTTGATTCTTGCTTTGGTTGCTTCACGAAAATTTTTGCGGATCTCCGGTCGATCGGCACAACCTATGACTACTCGAAGAACGCACGACACTTTCTTTTTGCTTTGGATCTTAAGATTTGGGCTATGAAGGTTACCGCCATCAGGCAGGCGGTAGATTTGACCAAGCTCACTCTTGAAAGTCTCTATTCCAATCTCAAAACATATTAGCTTGAGCATGACTTAAGAGAGCAAGGTCTTATTCATCGACTTTGATTTCTAACCCTTCTGGTTCTTCTTTTGGTGTTGGGAGCAATCCTTCTCTTGCTGTCTTGTGTGATCTGTCCGAAGAACAAATGAACAACTATCCCGAGGAACAGGTTGCCTTGTTGGCTAGAAAGTTTGCATATTCCTTCAGGAGAGTAAGGTAGAGAAAGATGGGTTAAAGAGTACCACCAAGATGCTTTGAGTGCGGTGACACAAGCCACATGCATCGTGACTACCCCAAGCTAAGCAAGAACCACAACACCAACATGAACCGTAACAAGAAGGCCTAGGAAGAGAACAAGAAGAACGCCAAGTATTCGAATGAAAGAAAGGTGTTCCAGAAGGTGCTGGCTGCTCTTGATGGGCCGAGCATCATGGACGTGAGTGACATGCTGAGCGATGATGGTGTAGAAGATGACAAGCCGAAGAACGACGACGACGTCTACACCGGCATGTGCTTCATGGTAAGCAATGACGATAGGGATAATGACTGCTACCCCGACTCCGAGCATGGAGATGATGAGCCAACCTATGGAGAGGTACGTCTCGCTTTCGACAAACTTATGGACTTCCATCGCAAGCTTCAGTTTGAGTACAAGGACTTAGAAAAAGAGAACAAAGTCTTGTCTTTTAGGCTCGATAAATTGAGAACTAGTTCTGATCCTATGTCTAGTAAATATGATGGTTGGAATGAGTGTCAAAAGTGATTGATGAGCTGAATGAACTAAGGACAACTCATGATAGTGTGCTGTCTGATTTGCATTTGCTTAGGGGGAGTAACACTAGCTTATTGCTTGAACTTGAAAATACTAAGAAAGAACTTGCTAATGCCATGATCTGTCCTGATCCATTTGTGTAGATGATACTTGTCACACATAAGGACCCTGTTAGCTCAGATGGGAGCTGTAGAGAGCATGAAGCACCTAAGGACCCTGTCTGTTCTTATGAGAATAGTAGTGAATCTGTATATGTCTCTACTGAAAACTATGAAAGTTGTCTCTTGATGAAAATGGACTACATGAACCAGCAAAATGAGATAAGTGAATTGAAATCTGCTTTGCTTGATTGCTCTACTTGCTCTAGGTGTGAAGAGATGAGAGTAATATGACTAAGGTCTATGATGACATGTGTGCGAGGCTAGAGGGACAGTTGACAAGGCTTAGGAATGCCCAATGCTTATCTTGGCAATCTCTTAGAAAAGAAGTGGAAATGCTTAGCGACAGGTGTCATAGGCTTTAGGGCAAAGGGGTTCAAAATTCTTCTTCTCCCTCTTGTGAGTTTTGCCCAAAACTTCATGAAGAGTGTGAGTATCTTGTGAGCACTCTTGAGAAGTTCGTCGGTGGCAAAAGGAAACTGAACTTGATCCTTGATCAAAGCAAGATTTCCAATGGTAGAGGCCTAGGGTTCAACTGGCTAGAGCACATTAAGAACCACCCTCCCATGGTAGTTAGTCTCGACAAGGATGGTAGGATAGTTATTGTGCGTCAAGAAATTCCTGAGTCCACTATCTTTAGGTCAGCTGGGGTTGTGCAAGTAGACTCATCTATTCAGAAGGAGGTCACCTCAGACACTTCTAGTCAGAAGAGTGGCACTCCAGAGACTTCTGCTCAAAAGTAAATACCTAAGGACACCACACAGAAAACTTCTAAGACTAGGCCCTCTCTGCCTAGGAAAGAAAAACAGTTTTGCCGATACTGCAAGAGGGAAGGGCACTTGCTCAGTGTGTGTTACAGACTTGCTAGGAAGGAAAAGATTAGTGTGTCGAGAGTCTTAGACGCATTTGGAGTTCATATCAACCTCCGAGTGGTTCTAAGGCTTCCACTGCTCACAGACAAGTCCCTACATAGCAGTTCCATCAGACTGTCAGACGACTAGGACTTGGTGCTCGAACTCCTATTTTCGTGACATCATCTAGGTTTGATCGTGGACAATGGTTCCGACGTCCCTTGGTCGTGTATCCTTTCTTACATGGAGGTAGACACCCACATCAGAAATTTTCACCAGGTGGTAGAAGGTCCAACGGTAGGCCTGAATGGCGGATGTGGGAGAGTCCAGCCTTTGTTTCACAGCGGGCTACTCCCCATCGTACGCCGGGACGCTTTGACAATAGACCTGAGTTTGTGGGAGTTCAGTCAGTCACCACAAATGGTGTTGCTCAGTATTGGGTTCACAGATTTGCACTCATTAACCCCAATACTAAGCCACATCATTTTTCTCATTGAACCACGTGCGTCAGGCAGGGAAGGGCCAGGTGTGGCTCATCGACTCCGGGTGTTGCAAGCACATGACCGGTGACTCTAGTTGGTTCGCTTCCATGACCCAGGTGCCCCATGGTGAGGAGATCATCATTGGGAATCCTTCGAAAGGCTGAGTTCTAGCAAAAGGTCCTAGGATGGCCACAAAAGCCAAGTCGGTTGGCCTAGGATGGGCCGGCCGACTGGCTCTTTTAACCGGTTTGGCTTCGATTTTCTCCACTTTATTCCTGAGGACAAATACTCATCAAAACTTGTGAAAATTTATTAGTTTAAATAAAATGCATGTATAAACCTTGATTTTTCCCCAAATCACCGGAAAGTTGGCGTATGTAGGCGTATAAATTTGGCATTTATCGACCGCCAACACACCCCCCAACCTGAACTTTTGCTCGTCCCCGAGCAAAAAGCTCAGAATTGGACCTAGTGGATCAGGATTGCATCTATATCATTATTCAAAAAATACTAAGTGCACAAGATAATACTCTCATTATTTGTTAACATAAACTCGTACAAGTGTATCCCAACCTCATACTTATACCTATAGGGCTTCCAAAAATGTCACCTCGTTTTAGGTGGTTGAGAGATAGAACAACTAAGACAGAGCATTGTTGGCTTATCCTGGTTTAGAATAGGTCTCGAAAAATCTTTTCTTTCTTTTGAAAATCTAGTTCCTCAATTGGTACTCTCGGATTGCTCAAGTGGTAGTTTATTCAATCCTCACCAAGGCCTTAGGACAATTCTAATCCCTATATGCTAAAGGTTTATATGGAGCTCAAGGTAGGGAGAGAATGGCCTACATAGGCTGTATAATTTTGTTAAGTCAAAAATTGAACCTAATGAAGATCGTGCTACTTCGCATTCCGGTCATTAGAGAAATAATGCCCAGGGTAAGGGAGAGAATGAACTCACGCCAAAGGAATGAAGAAACACAAGTGCAAGCATGTGAGGTACTAATGAGTCCATCACATCAGATCTTGTGTTTATGGAACAGTCTATTCGACTTCTTTATTTTGAGCAAACCCCTCTTTACGAGATATTTTTAGAGAGACAGGAATTTTTCAAAGCCATGATAAGCTTCTCTCTTTTTTCTTTTTTCATGAAGATCATGGATTTCTCCCAAATTTTCTCTCTCTCTTTTTTTTGGCCTCTCAATTTTCAAAAAGATTGAGGGATGACTCATAATAGATTTGAAGTCTTCATGAGATAGACTGTATAGGTAGGTATATTGTGGACACGCGAAAAGAGAATTTGGCTCATTTTGGTTGGTGGAGAAATACCTGGCGGAATGGGTGCTTTATTCCAAGGTGGAAATTAGCATTGCCAGATATAAGAAAGGCTAGCAATCAAAAGAGTACGCAAAAGTAAATGACCAGCATTGAAGAGTCACTACTCCTTAAGGTCACAAATTTTGATAAAACTCAACATAGCCATAAGTGGATTATAGGTTTAAATCTTTTTGGTACTTTGGCTCTGGTTGGAGAAAAATCCCAATGAGAAACTTATCTCGGGATATTTTTGTTTTCAAAATAATTTTTCTAAGACTTCCCCTTACTAGAGGTATGAGCAACTAAGTTCTTATCTCAGCTATATCAAATCTCACAACAATTATGACTTGGATAAAAAAATGTTAAGTCCTACTAAGTAAAGACTAGGTAGGATCACAACTCATACCAATAAATGCTAAACTAAATAAGAGTACTAAATTGTAAACCCAATATTTAGAGAATAAGATAGAGCAATTTTTCATCATCTCCTTGGGTAAAAATCAACATTTATACTTTTATTCAAAGGAAAATATTTTGGCATTTTTTTAATTTTATTGTTGCGATTTTTTATGATATGCTTATGACAGATGCAACGAAGCAAAATTCTAGTTCTTACGACAAGGTACTCCTAAACTTGGCAGGTTTGGCAAGGCAACCGGTAGGCAACAGGCAATGCAACAAACAGGCAGCAAGCAGGATAGACTGGCAGGGTGACAGACAGGATAATCTAGCAAAGCTCTAGCAGCAGAAGCAATAGCAGTGGCAACAATAAAGCGAGTGTGAGAGAAGACGAGGCGTACCTTATTAAGCCAGGGGTCAAAACCCATGTGTTGGAACCAAGCTGTCAAAGCGTTGGCACCGGCTGTCACTACGTCGGTGTTGGCTCTAAGGTTCTCGGTCGTCTCTTCGTGGTACCTGGTATGTCGAGCAAGTGTTCGGCGAACGTTGCCCATATCGTCCACTAATGTGTCCACTCTCTCTATCGGGCCGATGACGGCCCTTCCCGTCCTATGGCGGGACCTTGGTCATGCTGGTACTAGGATCCTCCAGCATTGTGTTGCCGCGAGCTGCCAGCCTCGTGATGGTAAGTGCCCCATCCCTCAGAGCTTTGTGGTGTGTACCCGTAGGCTTGTGGGTTCCATTGATCCCACCCGGCACTAGGGTAAAATTGTTGAGGTGGTGCGGTGACTTCCATCCACGGGTCGTGATGAGGCTCGCTGTGCTCAGACTGAGTGTGTTGCTCTAGCTCACGCGGGCGGTGTGCGCGACTACGAGTTACTGGCCCAGAGATGCTATGACGTGGGGGTTCTAAGGCACAAAAGTTGAGGGTTAGATTCCGGGAGGCATAGAGGCTGAGCCTTGAATTAGGCAAGCGGACCTCAGCCGTGGTCCCTAGAAATCTCATGTAATAGGTCTCATAATCATCTACCCTCAATATGTGTGCTTGCGTGAAGTGCTCTTTTTCTCACTAATGGAAGTGGTGATTCCAAGTAGGCCACTTCCGCATCCTCTAAAATCCCCAAACTTTCCGTGATGTGGGTGACAAGAGAAGTGCAATCTATGTCATCTGTCAAGTTTCTCATCTCTAACCAGTGCAACAATATGTTTGCTGTAGGATTAACAGGTTTCTTATTAACCATAGCAAACAAATATTGTAACTCATCTAGATGCACAGTGCGCATGTCATGTCATGAATTTACGACCATAGCAAGCCAACGGTGCATGAACCTAAGAGTAGGATTGTGAATCTCATTCATGCGGGGTGTGCTAGTGTAATCTTTGCTAGAAATGGGCAGCCAAAAGTCATTCCGATTAAATCCTTTAAGCCTATCAGGAGTAACTTTGCACCTCATGGAAAAACATAGATATCTAGTCATGTCTAGCAGAGAGCACTCAAAGGTTAAAGTGTCTTGCCAAGCTTGCCATACCACGATATTTCTGCAGAAATGTTAGGACCAACAATACCCGAAGGATATATATGAAGTATAAAGGGTTAGCAGTCCAAAAGTTAGTTGCTCAGCAATTAGCGGTCCTTGCGGGGCTTATTTAATTGCCTCCACAAAAATATTTATTTGCTTAAGTCACATTGTCATTAGCACTAAATGCAACGATTAATGAGCTAATGCAATGCAGAGAGAAGAGAGTAGACGTGAGATCATGCAATCACTGCCTGAGTGTGCATCGATCACAGCTGCTGCCTTCTCGATTTATAATGCGAAGAAATGCATGCAGGGGAGTGCAAATGCAGCAAAATTCCACCATCTACAGTAACTTGATTGGCTAAAAGCCTAGTCAAAGCATGTAGAGATGTGGGTGTGAAGTGAAGTGTGAGGTGGAGGTCAAAAGGGTGGCCGGTCGACCTGAGTGCTGCCGGCCGACCAGGGTAGGTTGGCTAGCCCAGATGGGATCGGCCGGACCCATATTTTTTATTTTTATTTTTTTTCACATTTTTATATTTTTATATAAGGGGTAAATGCACAGATAAAAATTAAATATGCAGTGGAAATGCAAGAGAAATAACTATGAATGCAAGGTAAGTTCCATATTACCTCCCGGTGAGGACTCGATATTTTTCTCGGTCCTCGAGTTGGACCGTCTTCATACCTCATTATTCTCAATGAATTTCCACAATCGGAGTTGAAGTTGTGGCTGGTTGAATTTTCTTTTTATGCCACACTCGTTTGGTTCGTGGTGCACGAGTGGAGTCGACCTTTTCTTGCGGCTCTGTATTTTGAACCGTGGGTTTCTTCCGCTCCTTGTTCTGAGGCTTAGTTACCTCCCTCTTCTTGTTCTTCCAATATGGACGCCGTAAAGGCTCGTCCAACAATTGAAGAGTTATTTTCATGGTTGCGATGAGACTATCCACCTGAGGTTTTGGTATAGCATCCACTTTCCTCTGCACAGGGTTAGGATTTTTACCATAAAAGGTACGTACCTGTGAACATTGTTCAACTCTTGGCTTGAAATTAAAATTTTCATCTCGGCCATTGATGTTGAGTTGAATTTCGCCTGCACCAACATCTATGGTCGCATTTGCCGTGCTCAAGAATGGTCTCCCAAGAATGGTCTCCCAAGAATGAGAGGCGTCTTGGTGTCCATCTCCATATCACGTACCACAAAGTCCATGGGCACCAGATAATTCTGGATTTTTACCGATATATCCTCGGCGATCCCGACGGGATGGAGGATTGATTGATCCGCAAGCTACAAGGTCATGGCAGTAGGGGACAAGGAAGAATGATTTAACTTCTCATAAATTATCTTGGGCATGATACTGACGCTGGCTCCCAGGTCACACAGAGCACATTCAAAGTGTTGTGTACCAATGGAGCATGAGATGGTTGGATTACTAGGGTCCTTTTTCTTCTCGGGGAGAGTGTTTAGGATAGCAGCACTGCATTCTTCAGTCAACTTGATGACCTCCGTGGTCAGTAACGGATGCTTGTTGTTGAGGATGTCCTTCAAGTACCTCGCATACATAGGCACCTGCATTGCATCAAGCAATGGAATGTTGACATATAATTGCTTGATTTCCTCGACAAACTTGCTGAACTGCACATCTGCAGTCGACTTGCGTTAGCGACACGGGAAGGGCAGCACATGCGTATCCGTGAACTCTACGGGACTAACTCTAGTCCCCGCATCTTCTCCCATCGCCTTTTGTGGCTCATCATGAGGTCGTCAGCCCCTTCCTTCTCTTCGTTGACCTCGTTGGGGGTATCATGCTCCTTCCCTGCATGGTTAGAATGCGGCAGGTCTCGAGTCGTTTTTCCCTACCAAGTTGCGACCGCACTAATATTCTCCCATTGGTGTGGCTCCGGTAGTCCCGAAAGCTTACCCGGAGTGGATGTGGGAACTAAAGCAGCCAATTGAGCTATTTGAGTTTCTAGCATTTTATTAAAGCTCATCTGGCTATGCATGGCAGTTGAAAATCCCTCTAGTTTAGAATATATGCCTTCCAAGATTTTGTCATTAGCAAGAAATTTCCTACTAATGTTGTCATTCACTCTTTTTGAGCACTCATAAATTCATCTAGAGTTGATTGATTGCGATTGAAACTACCAGCATTACCTCCATGTTGACAATTGTCGAACGAGAAGTTGGGCTTAGAATTCCATCCCATAGTGTAGTTTGATTGTGGACGGAATCCATTGTTGACGAAGTTCGCATCCTCGGGTTGGGTTTCGGTGCTGTTGTCACCTGAATGTCCGTGACTCCCACAAACCTCGCAAGTCAAGCGAGACTCAAGAGCCAAGACCGTCTACGGTGATGGTGATTCTAGTTTATTCATCAAAAGGTCCATCTTGGCCGCGAGCATATCCATATTGTCAATTTGGTGGACTCCTCGTGTGAGGGACTGAAGGCGTTCGCCGCTCCACCCCTGGCTTGGGACCATCTTCTCAATGAGAGTGCGAGCAACACTCACACTGAGTGAAAAGAACGCTCCGCCGAAAGCAGCATCGAGGTGCTCACGGGCCGTACGGTTTAGCCCATGGTAGAAACTTTGGATGATAAACCAGTCTTGCATCCCATGGTGGGGGCAAGCCAGTATATACTCCAGTAGTCGCTCCCAGACGTCCGATATGGACTCGTCAGTGTTCTGCTGGAAACTAGAGATCTTGTTCCGGAGGGCATTGGCTTTGTCCAATGGAAAATACTTGGCGAGAAAGGCATTTGAGCACTTTTCCCAAGTAGAGACTGCATCCTTATTGGCATAGAACCATTGATTTTCCTTCCCTACCAACGAGAATGGAAAGAGGCGTAGCCGGACAGCATTGAGAGGTGCCCCTTTGATGGTGAAAGCGCTATAAATCTCCAGGAAGTGCTGGAGATGGGCATTGGCATCCTCCATTTATTTGCCACAGAAAGGGCTAGCCTGAACCATATTGATAAGAGCTGGCTTCAACTCAAAGCCTCCATCACCCACATTGGTGACAGGCCAAGTTGGGACGTTCATGCTAGACGGGGCCGAGAACTCAAGGATAGTTTTCTCGGCAGCCATCTCAGATGAAGATGGTGGTGTTTCGGTAGTGAGGAAAGGATTGTTTGTGTGGTGTGGAAGGTCAGAGACCTGAATTTGCGAAGGTAGGACTCGAGGTCTTATCCTCCGTACGAGTGTTTCTAGATTTTGTTGGAAATTCTCCGGAAGGTTGAATCCGGTCATGCATTGCTCTGCTAGTTTTCACAAAACAATGACAGAGCAGGGGTAAGCCCGTTAAGCTAGGGTGGTATACTAAATAATAGATACATTTTTTGATATAATTGGAATTTTTTTGAATTATATTTAACCGCTGCGTTCCCCGGCAACGGCACCAGAATACTTCTTGGCGATTCTTACGCTCTCAGAAATAATCCGCAAGCGGACGGATATCGCTTGTAGTTTTCACCTAGGAGTATTCCAAGGTATCGAATCGACAGGGAACGAGGGTAAAGAATAATTCTATATATCTATGTTATTTAAGATACCAGCCAGGCTAGTTAACGGGGGTAAGGTTAAAGATATTATAATAAAGTCCAGTGACATACACAGGAGTATAAAAGATAAAAGTAGACTAGATAGTTGGGAGGACAATGAGAAGAGTTTTAAGTTCTTTATGGAAGAGCAAATTATCGAGCATGAGCCAGCAGATAGGAATTAATGGTTTAGTTTTAGAACATCATCAAAGCTCGGCCGATTCACTACCACCCGCTATCAGTTAAGAACACCGGATGATTATGATCACCCCCGATTGGGCTCTACTGATCCAATTCCAAACGCAGTGGATTATACGTGAGATTGCTCTCGGATGATAGGGCTGTCACCACCTAACACCTACCACAAAGTACATTGGAATGGGTATAAACCAAGTCAGATCTAGCACCAAACACCATGCTTGCTACTAAAACCGATCACTCCCTTCAGGATCCTGGGAAGGCGATCCAAGTCCAATACTTAGGCTACTCTAAGCATATGAGAATAAACCCAGACTCGGAACCCGATGAACAAAAACAACCGCTCTATATCTACACTTCTCACTTAGTGCAGACATTTAATGCTCAGCAAGATAAATAAAGACTTTTATATTAAATAAGCAAGTCTAACAAAAAGGGAAAGGATACAAGAGCTTTTACCAGAATTTCTGAAGACACTTCTGAAACTCGGAGCTTCAACTCGACTCAACTCGAACTCCCAAACTAACTACTCTACTAAGAATGAAATGACTCCAAATGATTTGTGTTGTGTGTGGTGTGATACAAGTGAGGTGAGGGATCCTTTTATAGCCATCCGCAGCCAATGGGGTGCTTCCACGCCATGGGACAAGTGTCATGTCCACACCAGCCGAAGGAGAATACAAAGGGAACCAAAGGAGGGTCGGCCGACCCACCTTCGGTCGATTCCGACCCTCAATTTCACCTGGGATGCTTCCTTGACAGTTTAGATCAATTCCCAACGTTGGTTTCGACAGTTGCATTTGGTAAAACTGTATTCCTTGTGGGCCCATTGATCCATGTGTGAAGGAACTGCAGCAATCCGATCAAACCGACTTGCATGGATGCTTGGGATCACTCCTTAGTGTGTTTCTTGGCACTTGGGATAATTTGGAGTCGGTTGGGCACAAAAGCCGCCGGCCGACCGGCTCTTTTAACCGGTTCGGCTCCGGTTTTCTCCACTTTATTCCCGAGGACAAATACTCACCAAAACTTGTGGAAATTTTTTTGTTTAAAGAAAAGACATGTATAAACCTTGATTTTTTTCCCCAAATCACCGGAATGTTGGCGTATGTCGGTGTATGAATTTGGCATTTATCGACCGCCAACAAGGACCTCCAACTCGATATTCCCGGAGGTGATGGGACCACAAAGCTAGGAGAGGCGCTACAAAATTTCGTCCTATGGCACAAAAGGTTCATCATCTTTCGGCATAACGTGCACGTGTCCTCTCCACCGAGAGACCTCCCGGACCATGGCAGAAGAAGCCCAACCTCGCAGACACCTCTTGCAAACATCAGCCATGCACCGCCAACACCTCACTCGGATCCACACGATGCAAGTCCAACTCCATCACCTCCCACGCGTACAAATCCAACTCTGTCATTGCCCAGGAAAAGCCAGCCTACTCGGCCAACAGTTTCCAAGCAGGTGATTGCCAAAACAAGAAAGATTGCTCGGCGACTGGCCTCCATGAAGCTATCTCCGCTTCCTAAGGTGCCACCTTCGCTTCCAAAGCTACCATACGAAATGACCCCGGAGGAGCTCGATGCGTCGGTAAGAGCCCACATTCAGGCACAAACCGAAATCACCTCCCAAGAAGGTTAAGCGTTGTACTGAAGAATGGTACCGAGGCCAAAGAACAATAAGAAATTTGAAGGACACAAAATATGATCCTCTACCATTAGACTACGAGCGCACATTGCTAAAGGGCAAGATGAAGAAGAAGTCTAATGAGAAGTCAGCTCGGGAGAAGGCCACAGAGATGCAGAATTTCTTAGAGCAAACTGGACTTGATCCAGAGCGAGCCATAGACATAAGGGATATCGAGTTTGCGGATGTGACAAAATGGAAATTCTTTGGCTGAGCGTGAGGACCTTCTCCAGCTTGACAAAGATGTGGCAATTCCATGATTGGTACTTGCGAGCGGACAAGCAGGGCCTAACTGTTGAAAAACAGGACGTCGATACTAGATCTGAAACGACACCGGAGGCACGATATTTGGTAACGCAGTTCACCACTCAGGCTACATCTGCGGGGCAATGATTATGGGCGCTCCTTCCCAACAACGCAGCTAACCGCCGTGGGTTGTAGCCACAAGCCGACCACGACCTCCTGCGAGACTAAGCCGCTACATAGTCGTTCCACGGTTACACCAGGGGTGCCTCCCTTTATATAGTGGAAGCCAAGCAAGAGTCCGACTAGAACTCTAAACCAACCCTGCCTATTACAACACAGAATCCTTGTAACCTACTTGTACACATATTCGACATCAACTTCTAACAAACTCCACCTTTGCGAATATGACGTCCGCCACCTTGAAGTCGTTGTACGTCTTATGCGAACCCGTGTACTGGACTCCGGTTGCTTCCTTCGCAGCTCACGTCGAGCCGCCCGACAAGTCTGACTTGGCCTCAGACCCGCCGCCGCTTGGAACTGAAGTTGCCAACTGTGGCTCAGTGTCTCCACCTGCAATAGTACTTCCTCTCACCTCGTACAGATGAGACGTCGACCTCTCTCCAATCATCACAGTCTCCCCATCCTTCATGATATTAATAGTCTTCCCATCTTCTCCAGATTGGAACACCATCCCATCTTCATGCAAGGTACCAAGCGAAATTAGATTTCTCGTAAGCCCCGGTACATGCTTCACACCTTGAAGTACACGCTCCACTCCGTCGTGCATCTTGATCTTGATATCACCAATACCAATAACACGGTAACCCGTGCCATCACCCACATAGGCGAAACCAAAATCACCAGCCTCATACGAAGAGAACCACTCCACCTTGTGTGTCACATGATGAGAGCTTCCAGAATCTAACACCCATGCTTCAATGGACTGAGTATTTGATACCGAGAGCAACTCCGAATTGCTTTCCG